>CM047807.1:84432784-84945517 GCA_026214975.1 Gentiana macrophylla
CTTGTTTGATCGTTGCATACCAAGTCGAACCTCCGGGTTAGGTGTGGCACAAGGCGAGTGCATCTAAATTTTGATGACATCAACATTAGTCAAAAGAACTTGGTGATTGGACTTCCGGAGAGATGACATACAAGAAAGATAGAAGCTTGTGTGATTCATGTCAACAAAGGAAAACAAACTAAAGCAAGTTTCTAAGACTGAGTCTGACATTCAATAAGCGAGTTTTTAGGCCGGTACATATGGACTTAATTGGACCGGTTACACCAATCAATGTTAGTGGAAACAAATACAACTTTTGTGGTGGTTGATGATTTTTCAAGATACACTTGGGTCATTTTCATGACCAAGAAAAGTGAAACTAAGCAACAAGCGTGAGAACTTCTCGAGAGACTCACAAAATCGGAAGAGTATTCACAGATTAGTCAAGATCGAGATCGAGACAAAGGAACAAAATTTCTCAACAACATAATCATTGAGTATTGTGGAGAAAATAAGTACTACACCTGACTTGAGGCTACGAGAACACCACAACATAATGGAGTATTTGAGAAAGGACGAAATAGAACACTCAAAGAAGTTTGGAAGGACAATGATGTTGTGGTACAGCTGTTGCGGAAAGATGTTGGTAGAAGTTGTAAATACGACTTGTTATACTTTCGAGAATCAGACTCTAATGACAAAGAGACATGAAAAGAAACCTTATGAGATTTGGAATGGAAGAAAACCAAATGACTCATACTTTCATGCCTTGGAAGCCAATGTCTTTGTCCATGCTTTAATGGAAAGGATACATTTCGAATTTTTCATTTAAAAATTTGATGAAGGAATATTTACGGGATACTCAAGTTAATCATTAAAGCTTTCCGAGTGCTAAGCAAGCGAACACTCGAAGCATGAAGAGTCTATACATGTTGTTTTTATCAACCAAAGTTTCTTTGAGATACACTTGAAGAAAAAGAAGAACGGTTTGTCGGCCTCGATCAGGACAAGACTCGAGAACCAATTTTCATCGATATTGGGAAGATTAAATATCTCAAATTCTTGAGATCAGGATCAACCTCGGTTACCAAAAGCCGAACGATAAGCGAACCAACAACGACGACAGCAAGAAAGCTGATCAGTTGAAAATGATCAGCTCAAGAAGAACAAGCCAACAAAGTGAACTGTTGAATTACAGCGGTATCAATGGATGAGAAATCACCCTGAAGAACAAGTGATAGGTGATTTTCAAGCTGGAAATTCGTACTAGACACCAACTAGATGCTATGATAGCATGCTTTCTATCTCGATCGGAACCCAAAAAAAATTGAAGAAGCAGGCGATCCAGTTGGATTTTGGCTATGCAAGAAGAACTCAATGAATTTGAGAGAAAATCAAGTTTGGGATTTGGTTGACCAAGCGAGATCATGTCAACATAATCGGACCTAAATAGGTTTTTAGAAATAAGCTTGATGAAGATGGGAATGTTATGTGAGAAGTAAAGCAGTTGCTTATGCAAGTTTACTCTCAAGGCGAAGGGATAGACTTTGATGAAACACTATGCCCAGGTTGCAAGGTTGGAGGCAGTAGGACTATTTCTTGCCTTTTGCGACTCACAAGAAATTCAAAGTGTACAGATGGATGTTAAAAAGTGCATTTTGAATGGGATAACTTGAAGAAGAAGTCTATGTTGACAACTTGGGATTTGAAATTAAAGATCAAGGTGACAAAGTCTTTAGATTGAAAAAGCTCTCTATGGACTCAAACAAGCACCAAGAGCTTGGTATGAATCTCTATCTCGGTTTACAGTAGATAATGGTTTTACAAAAGAACTATTGATAAAACTACATTCGGAATGAAAGTTGAAGAAAGTACTCTCTGGTTCAAATCTATGGATGGCATCATTTTGGATCGAAAATGAGCAACTCACATTGAGAAATTTGCAAGTTTGATGAAGAGCAAATTTCAAATAAGCATGATGGGAGGCGAATTACTTTCTCGGTTTACAAGTAAGGCCAGATGGGCGAGTGGAATTTTCATTCACCAAACCAAGTATGCGAAGAAGATCAAGAAGTTTGGAATGGAGAAATCGGTGGCATTGCAACACCAATTGGAACCAACATCAAATTAGATGAAGATAAAGATGGCAGGATGTGGATCAAACTCTACTGGAAGAATGATTGGAAGTTTCACTTTTTATTTCCACGGCTTGATGAAACCAGGATATATCGCTACAGATGGAGTGTACATGCCCGGATTTCAAACAAGACCTAAGAAGGCCATCTTCTTGTTGTCAAAAAGAACCTTGAAGTATTTGAAAGATATAGAAGGAGTTGGGAAGTACTTAAGCACATGTGAGTTATTGGGAAATAGACTTGTGTCATGGTTCGACCAAGCAAAACTCAATCTCAACATCGACAAGCGATTGAGTACACATAGCGGTGGAGAGCTATTGTGCTCAAGTTTTATGGATTAGACAACAATTAAAGAATTATGGAATAGAAGAGGTGAGGATTCCTATAATGTGTGATAACACAAGAAGTACAATTACTATAGCCCGACAATCAGTTTTGCACTCAAAAAACCAAGCACATTGATGAGAGACATCATTTTATAAAGGATCATGTAGAGAAAAATGACGTTACAATTCTCTATGTCCCAACTTAAGATCGATTAAGTGACACTTTTACCAAACCTCTTACGGACAAAGAAAGGTTTGCTAAGCTGAAGCCCCGAATGGGGAATTATTAAAGTCGATCCGATCGAGTTTAAGCTCGAGAGGTTCGTCAAGAAGTTGATCTTTGTCATCTTTGAGTGCGCTCAACTTGTGAGATCGAGTCATTGACATCAACAATCTCAAAGCCGACTAAGCTGAACTAGGAATTTGTGAGCCCGGAAGATTTGGCCCGGGCTTCGACACCTTTGTAAAAGCGATATCGATTTAAGTTTTAACAAGTCAAACAAAGTCAATAAGAGATCGGATAAAACCGACAATAGTTACATAGCATTTAATTACCGCCGTTTATGTCATAATTTGTAGCGTGTATGCCTCAGGCTAATCGGATAAGTACACATCGGTTATACAAACCATGGTGGAATTTGAAAGATTGTACACAATCTTTACACATGAGATCGTGGAGCAAATCACCAACCAGTCCCACTCTTAGATATACAACCATTTTTCATACTCTCTCACTTACAAAGAAAAAATCAAACTTTCCTCTCTCTAGAATTAGCCAGAAATTTTCTCTTAAACCTATTTCAAAATGGCGGCTTCCATACAAACTCAAAGCGAAAGGTTAATTCACACTTTGAAATGCGTTCACGCTCGAGAGAATTTGAAGAGATGTGTGGTGGCATCCTTCTCTCCAGCCATATATCGAGAAAAGATTGGAATATTACAAGGTTTGAAGAACTTCTTTGAAAAGCGGAATTGCACGACAAGATATGGACTTGGAAAGTCAAGCTGCAATTTTGGGAAAACATGAAGATCTTTGAAGAACTCTTTGCTAACAAGGGTTCATGGACAAGATTTTGTCAATGAAGACATCATCAGAAGATGACTTTTTGGTTTCAAAGATCCTCTGAGTAGAAATCAATTGAGCTCTCATGTTTGCCAGCGAAGCGTGAAGCCTTTCTTAGGCAAATTTACGACTTTAAAAGGAACGGCCGGTCGAAACACACATCAGGACCTCAGGCTGAATTTGGTGCTCCTCAGGATGTGGATCATGATTAAATCATCGGACAACACAAGAGGCTAAGCAAATTAGCGAAGATGGTATTCACGATGAGACATCATTTATGATGGATTTGAGTTCAATTGGGCGGGAGTATATCTTCCAACGGATCAAGCGGCAACATAGCTTGAAGTGGCAAGTGTCAACGCGAGCCATATAGGCCGAAGGAAGACAAGCGAGGCGATTTAGATTGAAGAAAATCACTTATCTTAGTGATTGATATTATTTGGAAAGACTAGGTGGTGGGAAGAAGAAAGCACAAGCACTCACATCACCACAATCACTAGACAAATTACAGCGATTTGCAAGTTCAACAAAGAAGACTTCTGACACAGAAGCCAATAACAAACTATGTCTCGTGGTTGCTCAACGAAGGTATTAAAAGGAAAGGCTAGAATCTGAGGGAGAAAATTCGGTTAGGCAAATGTTTGTTCCCAGGTACTTCAAATCGTTTTAGCAACTCTGAGGGAACAACAAGCCCGACATTTGATGACAACAAGCTAAAGGCCTTGGTTCTGGAGATTGTTTCTCACTCCAGCGAGAAAAATATCGAGAAACAAGTTTCCATTATACATGTTGAGCAAGAGGCAGATGCTTCGGCAGCAAAGGAGTTCATCTTCGATCTTGGAAGGATAAATCAAATTGATGAAGATGAATTTCAAAATTGAAGATTCTCGTGAAGCTTCTCTCTGTGAAGAAAATCTATTGTTGGAGCTGGAAATACCAAATCTCTGTTGCCTTATTTCCAATGGAAGAGTTTCTCAACAAGCTGCTAATAGATTCAAAGAGCTAGCTAAGAGGCCCGAATCAACCATCATCTATGCCGAAGGAAGTTTTGAAGAAGAAAGATGATGATAAGGATGATGATTCAAGGAAGAAAGCTCGAAAAATGCGGTTTGCAATCAAACACTCGGCTTGAACAACCAAAGCAAGCGATACTCGGGTATAAAATTATCGGTTGGAAATCGGACAACGACAATAAAGAAAAACCAGTGATGATAATCGACCAGCTGATGATAATGAAAGATGCCAATCAATCTAAAATCCAAGAAATAGAAGATGTAGACCCTTAGAAACTTACATGAGAAGAATTGAGCAAAGTACAAGAAGGCTTAAGATTATACTCAACCAAAGGATGATTTAAGTGGTCTTAACCACACGTTTCGATTACTTGGATTACGAGAAGAAAGCGATGTGTCAACTCACTCTAAGTTGGATATAATGAAGAAATCCACTTCAAATTCGGTTTGAAGATTCTCAGATCTCAAGGAAAACTTCCGAGATTTACAACTATGGAGGCGAAGGCTTCATACTCAAGCCAAATGGCACCTAAATCAACGTATTCATGTCACGGAAACTTCGGTTGAAAAAAGTTTCTCACCTCGAGAAAGATTTGTCAACAAATCAACAAGCAACACATCAAGCCCAATCAATGAGTTGTATGATGCCAAAAGGGAAGTAGAAGAAGAAAATTTGAAGTTATGTGAAGAAAAGCTAAGCTTGAAGAGCTGGATGCTGAGAACTAAAGAAAGCAAAATCGGCGGATCATATGTCGAGGATATAGTAGAAGTCAGCGATGAGCATTTCATTTGCCAAAAATGGTCATTTTGATGAAAGAAGAGCTACTCGACAATAGATCTATGGATGAAATTTGTGCCAAGATTACGACCATGTCAAAGCTAACTACAAGCACAAAATTATGAAGAATCTCTTGCCTATTTCTTTGATGCTACACATAGTCGAGAAGATAGCCTGTGACACAAAAGATCAAGAGAATTGAAGAAAAACTTCAAATCAAAGATAAGAGAAACAGATGAAGGTGATGTTGCAGAATTTGAACATTACTACAAAGGGTGAAAAGACATCTTCTAAGTTATTCTTTGGAGGAAGTGGAACTTACAAGTCAAGTGGACTATCTCGGAACCTTCAACAAGGAATATACAAGATTGAAGATGGATATCGTCTTCACGATAAGGAACATAAATTTATCAAAGTTACACAAAGAAATGCTTAGATTTTATTTTAGTTTTATCAAGCGTGTAACTATTCCGTTTTGCATAAATCTTAATGAAATCAGGTTCGGTTTTACTTTGTTTTACATTGTTATTATCTTTAAGCTTTTCTTTTAAGGAGGTTTGGCATCATCAAAAGGAAATTTTGTGAATAAAATTTAGTTTTGATGATGATTCATCTTATTCAAGAACATGGTTGTTTACACCCATTCATGAAGTCTTTGAAACTAACTATTATGGTGAAGCTAAAGATGTCTAGAAGCCCAATGTATAGGTTTTACTAAAGTCGATAATTGTATATGTTACATCAGACAAACCTTTGTAATAGAATAGAGTGTCGTAGAAGCCAAAGCTGAAAATTATCTGAAGCGGAACTTAACTTAAGACCGAGAAGTTATACACCTAGGCCCGAAGTTCACTCGAAGCGAAGAAGAAGAGTTCAGTTGAGGACCATGAGACTCGGTTGGCTTATCTAGGCGAAAGTGAGGAACAAACTCGATGTTGAAGAATTAAGGGACCTGAGACTCGATTAAGGAAGATTGAAAAGCGAGAGTTCAAACTCGATTATGAAGATTTTAAGCCGAGGGCCCTTATAAAGTTAAATTCAAATAAGGCGTGATGGCTTTGGCGAATTTATGGATCTTGTAGAAGACCTAAGTATCATAAGAGACAATGATATCTTAGATGATCATTATAAGGAATGGTGTAATCGATTCGATCACATAAAATCGAGATAAATAAATCTTGAAATTTTGAAGAAGAGTAAAAACTTCGATTAATGCTCTAAGTCGATTAATGCGCTGGCCGACATACTCGGTATAAAAGCGATAAGGAAACTTCGATTTCACGATCAAACATCCAACAAAGCGATAGTACATTCGAATGTTGTAAAAGCAACTCTGTGGATGAAATCTTGACAAGTCGAAGCGGTCACTAAATATAGCCGTTACAAGATGAGCGTTGATACAATTGAATTCAAGAAAGATGAGCGTTGGACCCTAACACTATAAATAGAGGACTTGGCATCAAGGATCAAACACCAGAATTAACAAGATTACTAACATTTTGTGCACAAAGTCTAGTTCATTGAATTGCTATCATATCTGTGCTCAACAAGATCATATACAGAATTCTTCAAGTGTTCAAGCTACATCGATCATATCGATTTCTACACTTTGAAGAACCACAATCAGAATCAATTTATTGATTCTCAGCCAAACTTTGATTCTTAATCAAAGGCTTAAGTAATGAAACAATCCGGTCAAAAGGAGTTGCCAAGAGCGATTGTGACATTTGCGATCGGGTGAAGGCTGTGTTTGTAGTAGTGGAAGTGGTGAAGAGGCAATACAACCCTCTAAGGACCGATGGTTCAAGCGGTTGAAGCGACCATCAACTTTGTTCTTTAGATTGTTTAGATAGTGGCGCTAGGGATTAGTCAGGACTATCATATAAGACTTTTTGTAACAGACATACCTCGAGAATACTAGTGGAATTTTCCTCATATATCACGGGAGAAGAGTGGGTGACAAGATTACACCGGAACCACTATAATTCTCTTTACTTACTTTTTATGCATTTACTTATCTTTACGCATTTATATTTGTTTATCTGACATCTTTGGCCATTGTTATAAGCATATATAGTTCTGGCGACTTTCACGAGTTCAGTTTTGCCTACACAACTTTTCTTATAGAATCAACAAGATCCGAGAAAAAAGGCTAAGATCAATATCATTTGCCGGTTGACTCCGTTTTGTATAAATCAGTTTGACTTGGGCTAAACTTTGTTAGCTCAACTCCACATAAGTTAACTGCTTGAACATTAATTGTTAATTAATCTAGTTTTTGGTGACAAGTATTCACCCCTCCAAACTTGTGTTAGCCTTTCTAAAGGGACCAGCACTTTAGATCAATTTCACCCAAAAACCCTCCTCCTCGATGAATTAAACCCATGTAACTTCCTTGTTTTGTTGGCAACTCACAAATCCTCGGATGTCTCTGTTTACAAGTCTTCTTACACATACATGCCTTGTTAGTCTTCTTGGAAAACTATTAAATCATGAAACTACACTTTTAGGCCAATTGTTAAAGGTCACAAATTAGATGGACATTCTTTGCTAGAATTGGATATTTAACTTGGCAAGAAGTTCAATCACAATTGATTACTCATGCAAGACTTCTTCCAGGTTCAATGTAACACTAGTTGGTACCAAATGTTGCTCAAACATCATAAATTATGCTTAGACAAATTTCCTGCATGTATCCTCAAGAACAACAATACTCATAATTTCTTGATGGTAGAAAAAAGAAGGGCGTGGAGGGAGCTGCGAGAGGTGGACATTCTAGAGGTAGAGGTGGAAGAGAAACTTTGGAAGCAGTGATGTGTCAAATCTGGTCACACTACAATAGTTCTTGGCACAAATATGAACAAGACTCTATTTGAGGGGACTCGAGCTCAACAAGATAGAATCAACATTTTGTGCCGGACCTCAATCATTGGTGATCCCTTTTGGTATATGGATAGTGGAGCCCTTGATCATATCGATTTTGATGTCGAGAATCTTTAGTTGATCTTTAGATACACCCGATATAAATCGCTTATTGTTGTCAATAGAAATAGACTTCTTATCAAACACATAGGATGAACCACTCTTAAAATCCATGGACACTGCGTTACACTTACAATCCATGTAGCATGTTCCTCAAAAAACAAAAAATATCCTTGAGTGTGTCAATTTTTTACTAGTTATAATTATTCGATCATTGTGTTTAATGTGTTTATATTTTTGTGAAGGACATGAAGCGAGAGTTGAGGCGTATCTTTGAACTAGATTAAATCGGTATCTTAACGTCAGGGTGATTTCACATTACGTTACGGCATAGTTGATCTAATCTCATAGACTACCCTTCTAACATGTGTACTCATGGAAGGCCTCTGTCAATTCTTATTCAACCCGAATCAATCAATTCTTAGTCAAACCAAGCCTCATTTCTATCCAAGTCTTATAGTAGTCAAAATAAGGATGAAAGATCTATAGCGGTCAAATCAGTAGTGTGTAGGTCATGGTATATCAATTTGAATATGGATCTAATGTATGGCACAAGAGGTTGGGACACCACTCCAAACATGTGCCTAGTCAACTTCGAGTCTTTGTAAAAGGTTTTCTGAATAAAATTTGAATTTCTATAAATCATGTCAACTTGGTAAATGTCATTCCTTACCTTATGCTAAATCCGACTCTCATGCTTAAAAATTCTTAGATTTAATCCATTCAAACTTATGAGGACCTACCTCGTAAATACAAGCGAAGGTATCAATACTACATTCACTTTGTAGATGATTGTACCCGGTACACTGGATTTATCAATAAAGGCCAAATCCAGGGCCTTTCAAACTCTTTATCGATTCAAAAAACTTGTTCAAAACCAAATTTACATTAAGATAAAAAGTTTACAATCCTGGTTGAGGAGGTGAATATACATCATTCACTAACTACCTTTAAGAAAATGAAAATTTTCGGACATCTTGCCCTCATGCTCTTGTCCATAATGGGAGAAATGAATGCAAACACCAACACATTATAGAGACATGTTTGACTCCCTAGCTCAGAGGCTCGGATGCCATAACATTTTTTGGTGGTTTAGTTTTGAGGCAACCCATGCATTATTAACTCTTTCCCTACCAAAGTTCTCATTGAAAAAGATCCACATGAATATTTGTTTAACAAAAAATCGATTTTGATTCTTTGAAACCTTTGGGTTTCTCTGTTATCCTAATATCCAACCACTTTTAGGACTAAAACTTATATTTCATACCAAGAAATGTGTTTGTCCATGTCTCGATCCTCAACAAAAAATTTTGTTAGGAAAACACTAGTTTACTTGTACGTGAATTTAAAATTTGATTTCCTTTTTCTAGATGGTTCTTCGTTTAATTCAATAAACACGTTAAGTAGTTTGTGATTTATACCTTGATGGTCTATAAGATGCGTCGCTTTGACCGTCAACGGAGAGTAATCTGATCATAAAGCCGTCCACGTGTCCGGCCTCTATCGCTAATCCACACGAACTCCTGCTTGGAATCCTCGCCCGGATTCTTTGTTGGAAATTCCGGTTGCTAGACCCGGCCTTTTCCTCTCCCACAAACTCACTATAGGATGTTCTCTTTTTACAAGAAGCTACATGAGCTCTTGTAATTGTGATGTACAAAAGAGCTTGAGACCCACCTCTTATTTATAGTGAGAGGCGCATATGTCTGATGGAGGAGAAGAAAACATTTTCCCAATAAAATAAGGAAAATCAATTAGATTAATTTATCTCTTTTATTATAATTAATATTGCCAATATCTTATATTGAATATAATTATCTTATTACCATAAATCTATTTTCCAAAATCAATTAATATCTTTTATTAATATTATGGTAATCTTATTAATTAAAGTGCACAATCCAAGTGTATCTTTATACCTTAGATGTAAGCGCCAAATGCCAATTAATTGGCTTCGGAATACTCTTTAATCAATATAATTTGCATATAATTAATATCTTGTATTTTATTTATTCATAATAAAATAATACCACCATATTAATTTACCACTATAACATTTATAGTCTAGAGAATAAATTTTCCTTATTTGGTTATCAACTATATTTGCATTTTAATCCGACTCGAAATCCATATGTGTGTGACCCGATAGGCTTCGAATATGTTGGCCGTGACACAAAGTACAATTTACTAAAATTCCTTTATGCCTAACGATCACGGGATAAGCGTCTATCAACACACCGTGGCCCCGATCATCGAGAAGAGTCAAATGCAATGACTACTACCTTTCATGTGAAAGCGATTTGCCGTGTAACTTACAATCTATCATTTGTAATAATATCCATACGATGCGTATCTAAAGTGTCAATACATTAACGATCGTATCTTATAATCTGGTTATCATGCTCTCTCGAAATAACATTTACTCCCACTTTGCAAAGATTCTCGAGAGCTAGACATTCCTTATAAGAAGGCCATTTGAGGATATTCGATCCCGATCATAGGATCTGCGATTCCCGGACGACCAATCATGTATACTCCGCGTGCTTCAATATCATACCCAATCAACTACCGCATGATCGCCTCGTGGCTGAGAAATCTCAATAGTGTCAAAAGCATGACAATCCACACGTGATGCCATGAAGACTCGGTCTACAAGGATAATTACACAACTACCACACGGTGTGACACTTAATGTAAGTGGAGTCGAGTCTAACGTGCACATTCTACATACCGTCCACGTATAGTCAAGTGTCTACACCCTCACGATGAGCGAGATCTATCACTACCTTACATAAGATAGAAGACATCAATCGTGCTAGTGCGGTTTATCTTCAATGTCCCGTTTGGCTGATTACATAAACTAGAGACATTTAAGTACCAAACTGTTAGGTGATTAGAATCTCATCAACCATAATCACTAGCATGGTTTCTACATCATGATTTGATACTAGGGGCGTTACTATATATGTACAACAAATAACATGAAGATAAACAATATATAATAACATAAGTGCTTTTATTAATCATAATAAAGTTATTACATGAACTAAATAGATTGTAAATGACCCGACCGGTGGATCCGGTCCAACCCGATTGGGTTTAGGACACCTTTCAACAAAGGCTTCATGTATCTAGACACTTCTAGCAAAATATATCCGGGAGTTGGTTTTGATGAAACGACTTTCCACTTCCCAGATAGCTTCACTCAAGACCCTCACAGATCCAAATCTCTAAACTAGAACAACACAACACCACTACCATTATACCCTTTTTTTACAATATGTTGACCAGTATCTTACTGCATACAAGTCCATATCCTATCAATGAATCTTTAAACATATATCGAGTTCAGTTCTAATTCCTCTTACTCCTTTGATTAAATTTCATCCTCTGAGTTCTACTCACTCCTCGACTCACATTCTATCGACTTATCTCACTCGTCATTATATGACCTTCAACAATGTCCAAACAAGACTCACGAACCTTTCCATGTCTCGTCCATATTAACTCTGAGAGTCTCCATCCATTCAATCCTCCATGCACCTCTCTCCACACATCTATGGTTCCACCTCAACCTCTCATTGGCCATCACTATGAAAACAAAATCAATAAGTGGTATCTTGGAACCCAAGAATTATCTCATTATTTTCAATCATGTCTCTCATTACTACCATTTTGATCCAACGATTATCTCTCAAGCATTGAAGAGTCATGAATGGAAAGCGACCATGGTAGAATAATATAAGACCTTGTCTAAAACAATAGGAGTTGGTACTTCTCACTCATTTTCGGCACCGGTGAAACATATGGATGTTTAAACTCAAGTTAAACCATGATGGTTCGATCCTTAAGCATAAAAGCAAGGCCCAGTTTTGCCAAGGATTTCATTAGTCTTTTGTGATTTGCTTTCGTCATTAAGGTATTCATCAAGTTCACATCAATAATGCCTTCATCAATGGCCCTTTTTAAGAGGATGATTACATGACTCAACCAAAAGGGTTTACTCACCTCGATATCAAGTTATGTTTCTGCGGACTAAATAGGCTCTTTATAGACTTAAAAAAGGACCCCGGCCTATTTTGATGAATTGAAGACTCAAATATGTGGTAGGATTCACTCGATCGATATGTGATTCATCTATATTTATTTCTAAAAGACTTTGATCATGTTTTATCTGTTTTAGTGTATGTGGATGATATCTTTTTGTGACATAGAGCTCTCAAAGATGGTGGAAAGATTCATTACAACTCTTAACTCCAAGTTCTCTACGAAATATGTTAGTCGGGTGTCACACTCTGAAATATGTTAGTCGGTGTCACATTTCTTATGCATGAAAATTTGAACTAGAATATGATTGGACTATACTCAGATCAAGGTTCTTATGATGCTCGGCTCTACCACAGTTAGACATGGATCATCCCGAAACCATGCTCCACCTCTGTGGTTGTTTGGAACCACCATCATCCCACCCAATTAGTTGCTAAAACTTTGCGAGAAGTTCAATTTGGAGACCTTAGATACCCAGTATTCATCGATCTAGACATCACATATATTGTTAATTACCTTAGTCAATTTATGCAAAATCCATCTATGGACCATTGTCGGGGATGTCAAAGGATCCTCAAATACATTAAAATCACAATCTTTCATGTCATCCATTTCAAATACAGTGCATTTCAACATCTACAATGTTTTGAGGCAAATTAGGCGAGTTGACCTATATGACATAGGAATTTGTGGCTTGTTATTGCTTGTAACTATGTGATTCCCTTATTTTGAGGAGTTCAAAAAAATAGCATGTTGTCTCTGAGTCAAGCACATTGTCTTAATATAGAGCATTGGCGGCCTTGGAGCGGAGGTTCAATGGACAAGAAATCTGGCCGAGTTAGGATTGGATGACTAAACTTCCAACCATCTGGTGTGACAACACATGAAGCTGCAACCACAGCCTACAATCATGTCTATAATCGAGGACCAAGCACATTGAAATTGACATCACTTACATCAAAAATCAAGTTCTTAATAAAGACCTTCACAAATGCACTTTGTTCCTACACAAATCAGGCTGCCGATGTGTTTACAAAACCATTAACTTTCAGGAGTCAATTTCACTTGTTCAGGATACAAACTAAATGTTATTGTAGCAACATTATGTTTGAGGGCTGTTCGGAAAATGATTGACAAGTGTCATATTGCTATTGTGCCATGTGTGAGCAATGTTCTAAAACTTCGCTAAGCGAAATCGATTGTGCCATAGGCGCCAGGCGATTCGGTTTTATTTTTATTTTAATAATAATGCTTGTCAATATAAATTTACATAATAAAACATAAAAATCAGTAAAAATGTGTCAAAACTCAAAAGAAAAACTGTGCCAAAATCTGAGAAATCACATGACTCTCAACTCTCAACTCTCAACTCTCAACTCTCAAGTCAATCTTCAATCTCATTCCCCAAGTCTTCTACTTGTCCAGCACCAACTCAACATCACGCTCTTTTTTTTTTTTTGGGTGAAAATGAATTTTTAGGTTATATATATATATATTTTGGGTGAGAAATGATTTTTAGGTTATATATATATATATATATATATATATATATATATATATATATATATAATGGGCACATAATATAGCAGTCATTAGGTCCCAGTTCGGGTGCCGAGGCGCCTAGGATGCTGAAAGCGCCGATAAATCCAACCTTCTTGTATCGTCGGATGAGACCGCACAGGGTATAGTTGAGGCGCCGGAGGTCGCTTCGGCGCTTTAAGCGGTGCCAAGCGATTTTAGAACACTGTGTGTGAGTGTGTGATAGGTCCATGTGTGTAAAGGAAATTTTTTTTTGTTATGTACCAGATTTGTACTAGTCTGAGCTAGAGTATCTATTAAGCGTATTTAGTCAAATCTTGGATACTGAAACCTTTCATGAAATGAAATTCAAAAAGCATGTCCTTCTTCCTCATGAGCTCTGGCTCTTCCTTTACATTTCTGCATATTTTGATTTGAATCCCAGGTCTTTGTAGATGATATAATGTGGGACACTAGTCTTCGTGACTTAGTGTGTAAAGATTGTCTATATATATTTTATTGTTTAAAGAAATTGTCCGTTAACAAAATCAAACTCATAAAATCTACCTCAAATTTTGCAAATACGTATATACTAATGCTCTTCGACAATTGAGTTATGTTTTCCTAATGGTCTAAATAAAGATTTCTAACTGGAATATTCTTTTATACTCAATTCATTTGAGAGAGTAACATAATGCAGCCAGGATAATGACACGTCAGGTCATTTCTCCAACTAAGTGACTTTAGAAGAACTCTTTGTTTTTGATTAAAGCGGATATTTTATTAATAAGCAAAAAGCATGCAGCGGGATGTTAAACTTTACAAAAATTAATTTAGTACATAATAATCTCTCAAATCAACTCCAAACTACCCTAAGCGCACTTCACTCAAAGTGGATAGAAACAGAAATGAAAATCGCGCTGGGGGCGAGCGATCATCTTGGTGGAACTCGTAATTGCGCCAGATACCAAAGTCCTTGCACAACCTCTCTGAAACAAAAATCTTGAAAAAATCAATATTATCAGTGCTTGAGTCTTCAGGTTGAGGCGTTAATTGGGACTTTATTCTATAATCATCCCATTTGAAGAAGCGGCGCAATGTGACATTGTTAGGGTAACAAAATGTTTTATACAATATATAATCAGGATGATGTCATGTCTGAGGACTCGTCAAATAAGTGGACCATCAAAGAAATACCAGAACAAATTACCATAAACATAAAACTTTCATCAGTGATAAAGTGATTGATTCGAAAGAGATTGCACATCTTAAAGAATTATATCGTGTGTAAATTCGTTGTGTAATTTTGGTTGTCTCTCTGTCATTCTTTCTAAAGAGAATCTTGCAACACTTTCACCACTAGTTTGTTAATCTTTTTTTCTTCTCTCTTGGTAGTAGCAGACCTTTTATTTATACTGCTGCCCACCCTATTTCAAATCTTTCACACACACAAAAAAAAAAAAAAAAAAAGAAGAAGATCCATTCATTTTCCCTTTCTTCTTTGTTAGATGGTTATTATCTTTCCAGTGGCGCGATTCGTCGTTTCTTTCTGAGCATTTATTTTATTTTTTAGAAGCGGACCATTTTTGATTATCGAAAGATATTCATGGAAAGGAAATTTCAAGGGTGAGTCATTGCTTCAGTGAAGTGGCGTTGGACATTGCGGAATATCATAGAGTAGTAGCCGAGGTTCACAACAATGGCGACACCAATGCAGAAAGATACTGTTGTCTCATTGAATATTCTAGCGACGAGTATTATTGCGTTAAAGCTTCAACGACAATATTATTGGCGTTAAATGGTTCTCGTTATGCCAATAATCGTTTTTACCGGGGTGGTTTAACGGCAATATTATTCACAGTTAAGAAAACTCAAGCAGCACAATATTATTGTACGTTATCACTGAAAATCATTTCTCAAAAAAACAACTTTTTTACAAATAGAAAGAGGACATAGCCTGATTTTCAATTTCCTCAATAATAGCCACACTTCCTCAGGAATTTCACAGTCTAATCTTTAAATAAAAAAGTCTAATCTGTTAATAAAAAATCAAGCTCAATCATCATCGTATGAATGAAATTTTCAACAATAAAGTCCATAATACTATCCACGGATGTTCAGGCATACAGCTAATGTTGGGGTGGTTCTTGTGTGGTGTCTCAGCGTGCGGTGTGGAAACAACGACCAATTTCGTTCTGTCTTTTAAAGCGTGTGGTTACGATCGTTTAAAATGTCAGCTTAGCCCAAAATCTCTCACGTAAGTATTTTTCCTAATGTTGATATGATAATTTGAGCAGAATTGAGAAGTTTTCTGATATTAAATTCGAATTCCCAAACACGAATGAAAAATAATAATAATAAAAGGCAAAGTAGTAGGAGCCTAGGAGCCTAGGAGCTTGGACCCGATCCCCTACGGTACAAAGTTGCGCTGTTGCGGCGTCTTTGTGGCGTAAAACAGCGTCGTTTGATCAAAACGGCGGCCGTTTATTCCGATCTTAAAAAAACACAATCAACGGCGTCATTTTGGCGAAAGCGAAGCCGTTTGGTGCACCTTACCGCACATCACACCGCTTTGCATAGCGGGGATCGCGAGTCTGGGAGCTTAACACCGTGTTTGTTTTAGTTGAATTTTTTGAAGTTTTTTATATTATTTTATCAATTAATTTTACAATTTTAGCGTCACTTCTTCAACTTCTGAATAAAAAATATTAAATTATCTTTCATTATTTCACTTTATATACTATTTTATTCATTTATATTCTTTTATTTGATTTCTCTATAATCGTTTCTTTATCTATACAAATTTCAAAAAATATTTTAAGCTTTCTAATCATTACTTGTCATTTTATTATATTTTATAATCCACTAGTATATAAAACACTCAAAATAAAACAGCCATAAGCAAGCGGAGCGCAAATGTTACCTTCCATAATCTGAAGCCATGAACCTCCGATCCAACGATACTCCACTAAGCAGCTACTATGCATTTCTCCACCACTTGATTACACAGAGAACAATCAAAGGAGGACTCGATCGATTTTCATATATCATCATAAATCACAAGGTACAATATGTATGGCTATTTCGAGGATTTTCCCTACATACAAAATATCAAAAATACCCTTAATAAATCAATATAAAATCAACACTTCCATAATACTATTTTCTACAATAATACTTTTCATATCGTAATACCCCCTCAAAGTTGGAGCGTGGAGGACTCGGTCGATTTTCATATATCATCATAACTCACAAGAGTACAATATTTATAGCTACTTCCAGGGCTTTTACCTCACATATAAATATCAACCTACCACCAATAAATCAATATACAAATCAACACTTTCCATAATACTATTTTCTACAATAATACTTTCCATATCGTAATACCCACTCAAGTTGGGCGTGGAGGTCTCGAGCATGACTTGAACAATAAAAAATCAAGCTGTTTGTCGACCAAGTGCCTTAAGTAAAAATAACGCCAATTGTTCCTTCGTTTGGAACATCTACGAAGGACAAATCAAAACCATCCGTGATAGCATCACGTACAAAGTGACAATCCGCCTCGATATGCTTACGTGCGCTCATGAAAAACACGATTACGAGCAATGTAGAGGCGGCGGCTATAACAAAATAAGCGAATCCCAAGAGGATGACTCACTTTGAAGCTTGCCAAATGCTTGTTTCAACCATTTCAACTCCACACGAGGTTACAAAGGCCATAGGCGATATTCGGCTTGGAGAAGACAGAAAACCGTCTTTTGCTTCTTGGACATACAGGAGATGGCGAAAGTCAAGAAAGACAAACAACCACTCAACGAGCGGCGTCAAAGAACGCTTTCGCCCGATCTGAATCGCACCAACCTTCACGAATATGAAGCGTCGGACCGTCAAATAGAGTGGACCTTCAAAAAATCTGATTATACAATTTATAATCGGGATGATGTCATGTCTGGTGACTCGTCAAATAAGTGGACCATCAAAGAAATACCGAATAAATTACCATAAACATAAAACCTTAAATCGGTGATAAGAGTGATTGATTGAGCGAGATTGCACATCTTAATAGAATTATATGCATGTGTCATCCTTTGAGTAACTTTGGTTGTGAATCTATCATTGCTCTACAAAGAGAATCTTGCAACACTTTCACCACTAGATTGTTAATCTATTTTCTTCTCTCTTTGTAACGACGCCTATTTATCTTTGCCCTTATTTCAAATCTTCACATAAAAAGCCCAAAAAAAAAAAAGTAAAAGAAAAAAGAAAAGAAGATCCATTCATTTCCCTTTCTTCCTTGTTAGATGGTTATTCTCTTTCAGACCTTTTGATTCGTCATTTCATTACGAATCTTATTTTTATTTTTAGAAATGAACCATTTGTTGATTACGAAAAGATATTCATGGAAGAGAATTTTCAAGGTTGAGTCATTGCTTCAATGAAGTGGCGCCGTTGGACATTCTGCGAGAATATCGTGAGAGTAGTAGCCGATGTTCATAACAATGGCGACACCAATGCGAGAAGATACCGTTGTTTCTTTGAATTGGTGTATGCGACCATTTCAAAAAACAGCGGTATCTTACGCATTGGTGTCGCCATTGTTTGTGAACCTCATTACTACTCTACGATGTTCCATAATTTCAATACCACTTCACTGAAGCAATGACTCACCCTTGAACTTTCCTTTTCATGAACATCTTTTGATAATCAACAAATGGTTAAGCCCACTAAAAATAAAATAAAAGATTCGAGAAGAAAATGAATGAATCAAAAATGAAAAATGAATAAATCTAATAAAAGAAGGAAAATGAATGGATCTTCTTTTTCTTTTTTCTTTCTCCTTTTTTTTTTTTTTTTTCTTGGTCTTTTTTTTGTGAAAATTTGAGATAGGGTTGGGCAGCTATAAATAAGCGTTCACTACAAGAGAAAAAAAAGATTAACAAACTAGTGGTGAATGTGTTGCAAAATTTCTTTAGAAGCGATGATAGAGGCATGTGCGAAAATACATAACGGATGGCATCATCACATATAATTCTTTTAAGATTAATGGAAAGTCGTTGACTAATTCTTCACATAGGAGTGGTCAGTAGTTAAATAACTTAATTTTAAGTGGAGGCTCAGTTGGAAAATTTTAATTTAGCATTGAGTGTATTTAAGTAGCAAATTTTGCTTCTTTACTACTAAAACACGTTTAAAAGTTAAAATCTTATTAGTTAGTGCTCAATTATTTACAATTATATAAAAGATACTTTATGACTTATAAAAACACCACAGGTTGGTGATGGTTTGTTGTCAATGTAATGTACATTCATGAATGTGATTCTGATCTGGTCAAATCTACCTAATGTTTCCATTGTATAGTGGGTTTCTTGGGGAAATACTTGCGCGGTGATGGAATTTTGAGGTGAAATTACGGGTGAAGCGATCAAACAGCTGTTTGTTTAAATCTGAGAATGAAGGTATATGATTGTGGTGTGTCTCGCGTGTGGAGGCAGCAGCAAAATATTTCCCAAGGCCTTGTTTGGTTTGGGTGGTGTTGGATCCATTTGGATCATTTCGATATCTTATTTATCATTATTTATTTATTTTATTATAAATTCTATAATAAATCATTCAGCGTCAACGAATAAATAATATTAATCGATTTATTTTATTAAATAAAAGCTACGTATTTAACCATTATTTTTCATTATAATACTTGTGTACGACTTATGCGTTTTGGTCTTTAGACATGAATTTTAAAGATATATTGAAATTAAAATAGCTCCCATATGATAAATTAATGTTTGATTGGAAATTGTAACTTGTTTTGAGTTTTGCCACTACAGTTTAAATTGTAGATTATGAAGAGTGTCAATTTACAATAAATAAATAAAAAACTGCGAACGAAGAAGATATAATGCATACAAAATATTGAAACAGAGCTTATAGAAAATGAATGTTATATGAGCCTTTGGGTAAGTGTCATAAGAATGCATGGGAAGGTCATGAGTCGATTATTAACTTGAGGCGTTATATCAAAAAAAAAACTGTTGTGTTTGTTTTGAAGAGTTTCTTTTTAGGTTTTTTTCGTCATGTCGCGTCATTTTCTGATTACTGCGCCAGTCAAATCTTATTCTGAATAAAAAATATTAAATCATCTACCGTCATTTCACTTTATCAACTTTATTACATTTTTACCATTATTCTATTTTATTTCACCAATCATTTCATAATTTACACAAATTTAAAAAAAAAACATCTTAACTTTCTAATCATTACTTGAATCACTTTATCTAAAAAATCCAAAAAAAAAAAAAAAAAAACAACCCAAAACAAACACAACCCATGAGTTTCACTTTTATCGCTTGAATAAGTGTCATTTCTGTAAACATCAATCGGTCGAACTCTTAAAAGTCAATACAATCAATTGGGTGAACTCTAAAATTCAATACACTTGGTAAGTGGACACCGGGGCTTTAAGAAAAAAATTGTCAACAAAAGCTATTCAAGCGATAAATATGTGGAAATTGATAAAACACATAAACAAAGAGAACACGGTGATTTAACGTGGTTTGCGGCGTTGTACCAACTACTCTACAGACAGAATATGAGACATTTTATTATGCACAAAGTTACAAGGATTTTCACACTCTATATTGATAACATCGGTTGGTATTTATAGGTACAATTCCACAAACCACAGCTTGCCGTAAGATCTTTGTCGAAGCTGCCATAAATGTCCCGGATGTGGATCCCGCTCAAGTGACTCCACCAGGCCAGAAACTCGGCTTTCGGTGACTTTCTTAGACTTGTAATCAAGCGGACTAGATTGCGAGAACTCAAAGTGTTCATATACTCGGCGAACTCACGAGCAGCGAAGGATCTTAGTTGACTTTATCGGTGACTTACCACGGACATGAACACTCTTGATCGGCGAGACCATCATTCTCGGTGATCTAGATTTAGTTCCACGATTTGGAGATCAAGTGACCTTATCTTGACAAATCTCACGCTTGATTTGAACTCCCGATTCAAATCAGCCAGGCTGCGTAACGGATGTCTTGTGCGGATGCATTCTTCAAAGCCAGGATGTCTTGTGCGAATTTTCCACGTAACCCACTCGGTGATCGCCCCTCGGCTAAGTATCGAGACTTGAGTTATAAGTTTGAATGTTAAGGCAAGTCGGACACTGGCGAAACTTGCTTTGTTGAGCTGGTTTAGTAAGCATATCGACGCGATTCTCCTTGCAACTCAACCTACTTCTCGTTCGCTTAGAAAATGATACCTCACATCATATGCTTGGTTCTCTCATGGTGAACCTAATCCTTAGCGAAACATATTGCACTCAAATTGTCACAATATATCTCTGTTTGATCTTGATGTAGGCCCAAATCACCAACTAGTCCGCTTCACGAGATACCTCGTTTGGATGCTTGATAAGAGCCATATTACGCCCTCGGTAGTTGATAAAGCCCTTTGTGGCACGAAGAGTATAGCTTTCGGTGACAATGAAGGTCCCGATGTGAAAACATAACTAAGCATAGATTTTACTGCTTTGTCCACATCACATGCATAATAAGCATCCACGATTACCACGTGACCGGACCTTGATATCGTCTCCATAAATGAGACCAACATCGGATGTACCTCTCAAGAACACGAACATTCTTTTCATAGCTTTCCAATGTTCCTTTCCGGTTGAGCCATAACCATGCGACAACAACATTGCTTGAGCCAAATCGAGGCTGTTGGACTTATTTCTCGAGTTTTGATGATGAGTGCCATACTAGGCATGTTATAGTGCAAAGGCAAAAGATGTCTAGATAAAATGTATAGGTTTATTAGAGTTTGATTCATAAATAGGTTTGATCAAACAAGCCTTTGTAAAAAGCTGTTTTTTGTTTATCGGCCAGACTAGTCTAGAATCGATGGGTAGATAGGTCGATGGGCGGGTGCATACTTGCAACTGCTTGAAAGGCGAAGAAAATGAAGGCGAAGGGCGAGGTTCAAACTCGGTGAATGAAGGCTAAGGGATCAAACTTAGTATTTAATGTCAAGGATATGGGATCGAAATTTAGGCAAGTGCAGTGATGACCTAAAGCGATTACATATACCTTGTGTAGAAAGTCTAAGTTCCACAAGTTGGATGATGTTTGGAACTTAGTTATACTTTAAATGATGTAATCTAACTTCACAAACAAAAGTTGGATAAAAGATTAATTGCATTATATTCTCTGAGACAAAAATATGATGTTCGTGATGATTGGTTTCTACATGGTGATGAACTGGCTTGATATATATACCTCGATCAATTCAAGATTATTGGGAAGTTACATGGATAAGAACACCCAACTACCTCGACTTATCAAGCAAATCAAAGTGAGATTAAAAGGCGTTGGGATGATTCATATTTTTATCCATTGGATACAAGTCAAAGGGTGGGCCATGCCTTTTGTCAAAAAGTAATCTGACGATGTCGATCCTATGAATAGTGACGAGAATCGCGTGAGGATGGGACAAATACAAGGAGCGGTCACATTTGAATTTCAAATTCAAGTCACATGCATTCTACCTATAAATAGAGGACTTTCAACTCAAGAAGAAGATGATGAATTTTGGTATAAACTTCAAGTGATAACATTGGTGAAAAACACCTGCTTGAACTTCTTGAGCTTAAAGATTGCTTGATCTAGTTATTTTTCTTCAAGTGCATTACGTGTTAAAAATTTGCATCAAGCATACACACTTGAAGGCGCAAAGCTGTGATTATATCATCTAATCAAGGCTGCTTTGCAATTGAATCATTTACTTGATTCATTCTTTATTTTATAAAGAACCTGCTTGAAGCGATGAAGCATCTGTTAGGTGTGAAAAGGCTGTTGGTTTGTGGTGGAGGTGGTGAAGAGGCAATTCTACCCTTCAAGGACCCGTGGAAGACTCGGGAGCAGACAATCCTACATGTTCTTAGTTTTAGGTTTGTGAAGCCATAGTTATTGGTGAAGGACAAGCAACCTAGGATTCTTTGTAACAGATAACTCAAAGATTACTAGTGAATTTCCTCCAACATCACGGGAGAAGAGTGGGCGTCTGAGGATTACATCACACTGGAACCACTATAAAAATCTCTCTACTTACTTCTTGCATTTATTTTACGCACTTAGTCATTATTCATATCAACTTTCTTTGAATCAAGCAAGCGAAATCACACACATACACTCTGAGTATCTAATACTTAGTAACATATTTAACAACAAGTAACAAGGCTTAATTTTGATATTATTCCATTTGCACAAATTCAGCAAGCTGAGCTGTCGATGAACTCTCTGTTTATCGGCCAGACTCTTGAGGTCTCAACAGACTCTTGAAGTATCGGCCAGAGCTGCTTTGAAATTGCAATTTGTTAACTCAAAAGTTTAAGTGTTAAGTTTATTCACCCCCTACAAACTTAACTAAAGCCTTTTCAAGGACCAACAATTGGTATCGGAGCGATTGTACATTACGAAGGAATCCTACTTGTTGTGCTTGTGAAAATTCTTTAAAACTTTCTTTCAAATTCTTGATTTTCAAGACTTGCATCATGGATAACACACGGTATGCTAGAACCATGTTGATGTGCTCTCTTGATAGATTTGATGAGTATAAGCGTCGAATGCGAGGCATATCTTGCTTTGCTACTCATGATGAGATGATGGATGTACTAAGCGAAGGACCACTTGGAGATTACAAAGCGATAACATGGGTGTGAGCGAGTACATTCTAAACCAAAGAGAGAATGGAATGCGAAGGGCGGGGAAAAGAGCAAACCTCAACAACATTGCTATTGATATCATCTACTGAGACCTTGGATAGCAATATGTACATGAAAGTCAAAGATTGCAAGGCGCAAAGGAACTTTGGGATAAGATTCACTTAATCTGTGAAGGCAGATGCAATAAAGAAGAACAAAATCGGTGTGGCGGAAAAAAAGTTTCAAAAGTTCAAAATGCTACCTAATGAAACCATTGAGCAAATGGAGTCAGTTCAATGCAATCTTAGATGAACTTACTCTGCTGAGTGTAAGTTATTCAAAGGAGAAGTAAACACCAAAATCTTGGAAGCTTTACACAGAGAGATGTTTGGAAAATGAAGGTATTTGCAATTGAAGAAATGAGAAAGGCTGCATGAGGAAGACACCTTCAAGCTGTTCTCGATCTTAAGGCTTATGAATTTAGTAAGAAGTTAGTGCTGGCCCGAAAGGAAGAGCCAAAGACCAACTGCATTGGCTGCTTCACATCATGAAGAAACATCGGGAGGACGGGATGATATGCTAGATGAAATGCAAGAGCAAATTGCCTCTCTTGAGCAAGAAAATCGAGAATGATGAAGGCTGGAAAGGCCCCTACAAGAAATTTCACAAAGAGGCCCTCTTGAAAGAAGGAAAGAAGAACCAAAGAAAGATAATGACTATCTATGCTTTCATTGCAAGAAACCGGACACTTGGACTGATTGCCTGAGTTGAAACAAGGCAAGGAACACGATTATCTCTGCTTCAATTGTAAAGCTGGACATTTTAGACTGATTGTCGGACCTCTCTTGAAGACCAAGAGTCAACAAAGGAGACATGGCAAGAAAGCTATGGTTCTTGAGGATGAATCGAGGATATGAAGTGGGATCTGAAAAGAAATGAATCGGATGACCACGGCCTTTCTTCTTTGATATGGAGGATTATGCTTTGATGGCCAACATGGATGGCGAGGGGTATACAATCTTTGTATCTATAAACACTCTCTGGGAGTGATTGTGAATCAACACATGGTTCAAATCCTAGAAATTCGACAACAATGAGACTTTGGATGCCATCCTTAATCAACTAAGGATAATACAATCAGGTTATGAGATTGTGAAGAGCTGAAAAAGAGGCTCTTGAGTTAGAAGTTGGAAGATTGAAAGCTGAATTAAGGGTTTTCAAAGGTAAGGAAAAGATGTTGGACGAGAATCGGCATAAGTCTGCTGAACATCCAGCTGACCTCTGAATCTGTTTGAACCATCTTGTTCCAATCTGCATACAAATCGGGAAAGCCTTATGGAGATAGGCGCGGGCTTGGATTTGGAACTCGGCAATCTAACAAGAGTGGATCGATGGAGTTCTTGAACTAGTACGAGGTGGTCCTAAGTTTGTGCACACACTAGATCCATCTCGATAAAATTTCTTTGACGATAAAAACCAAATGAGAATGCCTCAAGAAGCAAAATCGAAGTCTCGAAGTCAACGACTCTAGTAAAAGAATAAATCCAAAAATAGAATTTGCTTTGTACCTTCTAAGCCTCTTGATAGCGGACACTGCTACCAAGTCTGTTTGGACCACGAAGGAAAAAGCAGAAATATTCAAGAATAAGAATCCTAAATCCAAAAATGTTGATCATTCAAGGGATACTTATCTCGGGGAAAGGTAGAAATTGTTCCCTGCGATAATGATTGGAATATTCCTGCATCTAATGTTAAAAGCAGTCAGTATAACCATACCACTAGGGTAAAACCTAGGCAATGGAATCGTGAGAGGACTTACACAAGACCTCAATGGACTCCATATTGCAGAAGTATTCTAATAGGCAGCACACACACATGGTTATGCAAATGTTTCTAATAACAAGAATCATTTCAAAGCGACATTATGTACCAAAGGCCGAGAAAAACATATGTGGTTCTACACAACCTCTTTGTTAGAACTTATGGATGTGTGGAATACATGTATGAACAAAGTATGAACCAAAGTATGACACATTTAGGAGAGACCTTATGGAAACATACCAAGGTCATGCTTGCCCTTGACCACTATGGACCCAAGCAGGTTTGGGTACCTAAAATGCATTAACTTTGTTTTGTAGGGTGTATGCAGTACTTTGGCGGTGGATGTTCGGACACATGACAAAAGAATAAGCCTTTGTCTTACAAATTTTGTGGCAAAAGATGGTCCAAAGGTGAATTTTGGCAACAAAGATACACACAGCTATACAAGAGGATATGGCACACTTATCGAGAAATGGACTTACAATCAAGAATGTTGCATATGTGGAAGGATTGGATTACAACTTCTTGAGCCTTTGGACAATTACGTGATATGGGATACAAGGTCACTTTTGACAAAAACAAGCTGTATTGTCATTAGTGAAAGAGGTGATCAAGTTGTACTTCTTTGGTAGAAGACAGCAGAACATGTATGTTGTGGATTGGTCTCTGCGATTCGAAACACTGCTGATTGTGCATACCAAATCTGAACTCAATTGGTTATGGCACAAGAAGTTAAATCATCTAAATTTTGATGATATTAATCGATTAGTGAAGAAGAAGTTAGTGGTTGGTTTACACGAGATCACATTCAAGAAGGATGCTATACGTGATGCATGTCGGCAAGGTAAGCAGATAAAGTCAAGTTTCAAGTCAAAGACTAAACAATCAACTAACAGTGTTGGAGCTTATGCACATGGATCTTTTGGACCAATAACTCCAACAAGTGTGACGAGGAAGAAATACACCTTAGTGGTTGTGGATGATTTTCTAGATACACTTGGGTGATATTCATGAACAAGAAAAGTGAGACACTCCAAAGCTTGCCTAATCTTTTGAAGAGATTACAAAATGAGAAAAGTTTAACGATCATAAAGATTAGATCGGATCGAGTCTTGAATTTCTCAACAAAGTTATAAGAGAATCTTGTGAGCGAATGGTGTACTTCATCAACTTCTTTGCTTTCTTTGGTACACCTCGACAAAATGGGGTTCTTTGAAAGAAGAAGCAGGACATTAAAGGAAGCGGGAAGAACAATGATTTGTGAAGCATTGCTACTGAAAGATATTGAAATTTGAAGCGATAAATCTGACATGCTATACACAAAATAGAACATCGATAAACAAGAAGGCTGCTGAAGACACCTTATGAGATCTGGAATGGAAGGATACCTAATATATCCTATTTTCACCCATTTGGAAGCAAATGTTTTATTCTAAATCATAAAGTTCATTTGAAAACATTCCAACCAAAATCGGATGAAGGAATTTTCTTAGGATATTCTTGATCAGTGAGCATTGAGTCTTGAACAAAGAACAACTGAAACATGAAGAAACAATCAATGTTGTGTTTGATGAACCTAAGTTTCTTGGTATGGAAGATAAAGTGTGAACTGCTTGAAAATCAACAAATCAGTCAGTTGTGTTGAAGTTTTGGAAAGATTCAATGACTTAAAAGTTTACGTCTGCCCCTGCTTGAACACCTGTGACAATATTCTTGATGCAACAAGCTGAAGCAATTCAAGGATCTGTGACCCCTGTAGAAGAAACTACAATGAGACCTACTTGAAGATGATATTCTGAAAATCAAAATAACCAAAATCCACAATGGTTAAGGAATCACCTGTTGAACAAGTTATTGGCAATGTACTGACAAGGTGTGAGGACTAGAAGACAAGCTGGAAGCTATGTTTACTTGTTTTCTTTCACAAATGGAACCCAAAGTTGTTGAAGAAGCAATTTGAGATCAGTTGGATAATTGCTATGCAAGAAGAATTAAATGAATTTGAAAGAAATCAAGTTTGGACACTTGTTGAAAGGCCAAGTCATGCAAATATCATTGGTACTAAATGGGTATCTGAGAAATAAACTTGATGAATCTGGTACCATTGTTAGAAATAAGGCCAGACTAGTTGCAAAGGCTATTCTCAGCGAAGGAATAGATTTTGATGAGACTTATGCACTGTTGCAAGATTGGAAGCTATCAGTTATTTTGGCACATCTTTGCATACAAGAACTTCAAAGTATATCAAATGGATGTCAAAGTGCATTTTTGAATGGTATCTAGAGGAGGAAGTATATGTTCGACAACCTCCTGGATTTGAAGTTAAAGATCAAGAAGATAAAGTGTATAAACTCAACAAAGCACTTTATGGATTGAAGCAGGCACCAAGAGCATGGTATGAGACTCTATCTCAATTCTTGGTGGACAATGGTTTTACAAAGGGACCATTGACAAGACACTTTTGAGAATCGAGTGAAGGGGACAACACCTGTTTGGTACAAATTTATGTGGATGACATAATTTTTGGTTACGAGAATGACTTACTTTGTGAAAAGTTTGCAAATCTAATGAAGAGCAAATTCCAAATGAGTATGATGGGAGAAATGAATTACTTCTTGGGATTGCAAGTTAAGCAGTTGAAAGATGGAATCTTCATTCATCAAACCAAGTATACCAAAGAGTTCTTTGAAGAAATTTGGTATGGAAAACAGACACTAAGAGCTCAACTCCTATGAGTACAAACATCAGTTGGATGAAGATAAAGAAGGCAAAGATGTTGATCGGACTTTGTCTGCGAAGGATGATAGGAAGTCTCTTTGTATCTCACTTGCCAGCCAGACTGATATATCCTTTCTTTGTAGGTGTTTGTGCAAGATTTCAATCAAACCTAAAGAAAGTCATTTAGGTCTTTTGTCAAAAGAGTTCTTAAGTATCTAAAGAGACTTTGGGAGTAGAATTTGGTATTCCAAGGAAGGAAGCTTCAAGGTAATATCCTACTCAGGATTACGATTATCTTTGGATGCAAGATTGATAGAAAAAGCACCTCGGGGAACACAATCGAGTTAATGGGAAATAGGTTGGTCTCTGGTTTAGACAAAAAGCAAATTCTATTTCAACTTCCCACTCTTTGAAAATGAATACATTCTTCTTTGGAAGTTCTTTGTGCACAAAATACTATGGCTAAGACAACAATTAAGGGATTATGGAATTGAAGAAAGGAAATTCCAATCATGTGTGACAACACAAGTGCAATTGCAATCACGAAAAATCTGTTTTGCATTCAAGAACCAAGCACATTGATGTGAGACATCATTTTATAAGAGATCATGTTGAAAAGAAAGATGTGGTGGTTACATACATCCTCTTGAAGATCAACTTGCTTGATATTTTCACTAAGCCACTTGATAGTGAAAGATTTGCCAAATTAAGGGTGAACTTGGAATTATAAAGATTGGTGATATTCGATTATCTTTGGAATTCACCAAGGGGATTAGTCTTTGCTATGTTGGGTGAGCTCACTTAGCGAGTTAGTCATTGGTATCAACAATTCCATGTACTTATGTTTGAACAATTGAGCAAATGAGGTTGCCAAGGGTTGGTCTTTGTCATGTTGGGTGAGCTCACTTGTGGATCGATCATTGGTGTTAAACCTCATCTTGTATTATCAATTGAACAAAACAAGGAGAAAACAAGGATCGGCGAGAGTCACTTTATCGGCGATCTTTGCTTTGAAGCAAATTATCGGCCAATTCTTGAGCCCACCTATTGAAGGATACCTTCTTTGAAGGAACTTTACTCGATCAAAGTTATTAAGGTCAAAAGCGATTTGGCGGGATATTTATTTTATCCATTATTACCACGAGTTAAACCATCCATGATTTACAAGCGTTATGGTGGAGTAATGGGCCACGTGTCAAGGCGAAATTTATTGAGATTAATCGTGGTTACATCAATATATGCGTGCAAAGAGCAGTTTCAACTACCCCTTTGTCTATATATTGAGACTATTACTCAGTGAGAATCGTCACTTGCAAATCTGCTTTATCAACTTGCAATCGTTACCTTTGTGTGAACACAGTTTAAGATTCAATCTTCTTCTTCTCATTCTTCTCATTATAATGGCGGAAAAAGTTGATGTACAAATTGAATCAAGCCAAAGTGTTAGAGGTTTTGTTGAAGATGCAAGCAGTAGGCGGCCATTAACATTGGTCGAAGAATAAGGAGGTATGTCGATGCGAAAATGTGTTAAACATAAGGCCCGGACACAATTTCTTATACAAATGTTGTCGATTTACGGAGAAACATTCAAATAAAGGAAGGAAGCTGAAGCATTTAAGGCTACTTTGTAAATGGGCGAGAAATTGAAGTTTCCCAGTCTGTGAGGAAGTTTTGGATTTGTTGAAGTGGTGGATGGCTCTGTCAATCCTGAAGCAATGGGATTGGACAAATTGGCGTTTGTAGATCAGTTAAGGCAGGATCTGAAATCAAATCCGTTCAGGCATCAGCTGCAAATACATTGGTATTGAATACGATCTGTTGAGCAAGCTCATTGCAAAGAACATACTTGGGCTAGGTGGCGGTATGGACACTCTATCGGGACCCAAGATAGAGTTAATGATTATCATCTGTAGGAGCATGAAGTTTGGTGGGCGGTACTTTATTCATTATATGAAGAAAGTGGCCAAGGAAGAGTTTAGGGAAGAGGAAGTCAAGGCCTTGCCGCCCTTAGGATTAATGGTCGGACTCTGTTTGAATCATCTTGAAATTCTGATGTAGCTTTGTGGATATTAATCGATCTAGATACAAGAAGGAGATTGATTATGCAATTCTGGACTTGATGATGATGAAGAAATTCTTTGGAGAAGGCTGCGATGATAATGATGATGGAGATGATGGTGATCTTGGTGGTGGCGGGTTCGACAAACCATGAAGATTTCCATCAAACTCTTTGCACCAAAGAAAAGCTATTTGAAAGAGGAAGAAGAGTCTTGATGTTAGAAAGACTACGAAGTCCTAAAATCAAAAGAACAAGAAAGGAAACAGCCTGTTGTTGAGTCTGCTTTGAGGTCAAGTGGAGGTTCTTGACCTGCTTTGTAGCTTCAAGAAAAAGCTGTTGGTGAAATTCTTGAGAACAACGAGAGGAAGCAAGTAAAAAAAGAAAATTGACTAGAAAGATGATGATGATGAACCCTATCCAAGAGGATGAAGGAAGTTGCCAAAAGAAGAAATATGGCAAGGGAAAGAGTTGAAAAATTTGGAGGCCTGAGAGGGCCCAAGAAGAAGCATCGATAGAGGAGGAAGAAGAAGATTTGTTGAAGGTGAGCCTCTAACTATCATTCCACCGGTTGTTATCGGTGATTCCTCCAATGAAGAAGTTATCAAGTCCACGATCTTTGAGCAGGTTGTTTTTGAGCAATCTGTAGAGGGATGTCTGACGATCTCTGACCACTGAGCCTGCTTTGTAGCATCCAGCGATGAACCACGACAAACCACTTGAACTGAACTGCTTTGTGGTGGTTGAAGAGGTGATTGAAGACTTGGTTGAAGACCACACTGCAAATTTGGCAATAGTTCGGGGGGAAGAAGCGATCTGCTTTGCTAACCTGGCGATGAGCATATAAGTCGAGGGGAACCAAGTGTGATCTGAGATGGAAGTAGTAGGTACAAATGTACAATCACGACCTTTCTTGACTTTCAAACATCTGTAGAAGATACCTGAAATCTGCTTGTTGGATCCTTTGGAGGTCAACAAGCTCTTGGGCTACTCCTCGAGAAGATCTTTTATGCCATTTGAGAGGCATGTGAAAAGAGCAAGAAAAGCGAAGAGTATGTGGATCCCAAACTTGACAAAATTCTTGATTACTTCGATGGAAGTTTGGGTTCTACAAAAGACAAAAACATTTGCTCAACCAATGATGATTTTGAAGAATGGGTTTTGACAAGTTGGGAGTGGAAAATTTCTTTGGATCGATTGATACAACCTTCTTTGCAATCAAGGCGATGGATCATTTGATGAGCAACGAAGGAGGAGGGTATCAATTTAGAGATCAAGAGATGGTCTGATGATTCTTCTTCATCATCGAGATAGTAGAGAGATTTTCCCTCTGGACCGGGAGAATCAAGTGGGGCTGCACTAACACATGTACCATCGTACAGCTTGATCCAGCGATCTTTGGAAGATCTGTGAGGCCAATGGTTGGAGAAATGGATGAGGATCTACAAGATCTCACCATGGATGATCTAGAGCACTAATCAATGAAGGAATTACATTGAGTCTTTGGTAGGCTGGTGATGAACCAAGCACATTTCATGTTGTAGAGCCTCTTGCACAACTTTGAAGATGTCTGAGAATCTTGATTTGGATGTGGAAAAGACCAGCGACTTGATGAACCAAGTGCTAGTTACGAGGAATCCATTGAATATCAAAGTGGATTTGACTTTGAAGGACTCTCACCAAAAGCGCCATGATTACGACCAAGATTGGTCATGCGAGAAGGTTTTCAAGTGGATAATGAAGCCATATTTAATCCACGAGGAAATTGAAGAGGAGAGTGCAGTTCTTTGAGGTACAAGCGGCTGAACAAAGGATTGGAGCAGGAGAGTGCAGTGCTCTTGAGTCTCAAGCGACACTGGACAAAGGTTGGAACGATTTGGGTTTGGAGAAACCCCTGTTGTTGTTGAGGCTGCTTTGTAGTGGAGCTGCTGGAGCCAAAGGCCCTTTGTAGGAAAAGATAGTCGACAGAGCTATTGTTGAGGATGAAGCATTTCTTTGGACTATAACTCTGATGATGAAGAGTTTTCAAATTTTGGAGAAGAAGAAGTTGTTGAAGAACACACACAAGATCCTATCCTTGAAGATGTTCTTGGTGCAATGGTTGAGAAGGACCTCCCCTGCTTTGGGAGAGATATGAGTAGAGCCATGGTCATCGGCCGACAACGAGCACAATATAGAGTTGAGAGCTGTGATGGATCTAATGATAGATAGAATGGCGATGGAGTGCCAATTGAAGTTGTCAATGAGTTAAGAAGCGTAAGAAATGATATGCAACGATTAAGAACTCAATTGGACGAGCAAACAGATTTGAAGAAGCGATGAAGATGGTAAATGATAATAGACAATCTCGTCTCTGATTGCTTCAAACTTTGCATCTACTCAAAATGCTTGTGAATGATCGATATATGATGTAAGATATATCAAGCAAGGAACACAACGAAGGACAAGTTTTGAAAGATCAACTTACATCCGTTCATCAAAAACTTGACAAGCTTCTTTGAAAGCTAGCTGAGCTGCTGCGGTGCACAACAACTCTTATGCGATCCCAAATTCTTGAAAAGGATCAGCAGTTTGGAAGAGACCACGCAATCAAGGATTACTTCACTTGATACTAGAAGCTGGAACTATGGCGGTCAATTACAGTGATAGTATCACGAGGAAGCTATTCATGGCCTCATCTCACGTTTTGTTGATGATGTCACTAAGGGGAAGAGGGCCAATCAGTTGCGACAAAGGAGGGCGCCGGACTCTTTGCCTGAAGAGATGGGTGATGATACAAATGCCTTTAGGCAACTTTGCACTGGCGAGTGCAACTTCTTGATGATCTCTATCACGGTACAAGAAAGAGTTTCATAACGAAGGAGACCTATATCGTGACATGGGATTTCATGAAGGTCTTAACTCTTTCTTGAGTTTGAAGTTTTGGGAGGCAAGGATTAGAGCTTTAAGAGCATCTACCGGAGATAGAAGGAGTAGCGAGAGGTGAAAGGTCTTTGCCAATTACAAAAGCAAAGATTCTTTGAATGAATTTAAGGAGGCTGTATATGAAGTTTGGCTTGGGGTGAATCGAGATCAATCTTGTCTGCTGAAGCATGGAATTGGTGGAAACAAGTCAATTCTTATATTGACTTTACACTTATTGAGAATGAATGGATGGTTGAAATGATAGAAGAGATCGAGCCTATCAAGAGCAAATGTGAGAAGGCTAGACAAGAAAGAAAAGAGACAATAGATCGGCTACTTTTCATTGTTTATCTTTCTTTGTATCTAGTTGTAATAAGCTGTGAACAAATATTTATAATGAGAATTGACTAAATTTGTTACTGTTTGTGTTTTATCTTTTTGCTTTCTTGATTAGGTGAGGTAGTGGCATCATCACCAAAAGGGGAAATTGTTGGACTTATTTCTCGGTTTTGATGATGAGTGCCATACTAGCTTTGTTATAGTGCAAAGGCAAAAGATGTCTAGATAAAATGTATAGGTTTATTAGAGTTTGATTCATAAATAGGTTTGATCAAACAAGCCTTTGTAAAAAGGCTGGCATTGTTTATCGGCCAGACTAGTCTAGAAATCGATGGGGTAGATAGGTCGATGGGCGAGTGCAGCTTTCTTTTGAGAAGCGAAGGCGAAGGCGAAGGCGAGGGTTCAAACTCGATGAATGAAGGCTAAGGGATCAAACTTAGTATTTAATGTCAAGGATATGGGATCGAGAATTTAGGCAAGTGCAGATGATGACTAAGCGATTACATATACCTTGTGTAGAAAGTCTAAGTTCCACAAGTTGGATGATGTTTGGAACTTAGTTATACTTTAAATGATGTAATCTAACTTCACAAACAAAAGTTGGATAAAAGATTCAATTTGCATTATATTCTCTGAGACAAAAATATGATGTTATTGGCGATTGGTTTCTGATGATGATGAACCTGGCGATATATATACCTCGATCAATTCAAGATTATTGGGAAGTTACATGGATAAGAACATCCAACTACCTCGACTTATCAAGCAAATCAAAGGTGAGATTAAAAAAGCGTTAGGATGATTCATATTTTTATCCATTGGATACAAGTCAAAGGGTGGGCGAGGCGCCTTTGTCAAAAAGTAATCTGACGATTATCGATCCTATGAATAGTGACGAGAATCACGGTGAGGATGGGACAAATACAAGGCGGTCACATTTGAATTTCAAATTCAAGTCACATGCATTCCTACCTATAAATAGAGGACTTTCAACTCAAGAAGAAGATGATGAATTTTGGTATAAACTTCAAGTGATAACATTGAGTGAAAAACACCTGCTTGAACTTCTTGAGCTTAAAGGCTTTCTTGATCTAGTTATTTTCTTCAAGTGCATTACGTGTTAAAGCTTTGCATCAAGCATACACACTTGAAGGCTACAAAGCTGCGATTATATCATCCTAATCAAAGCTGCTTTTAAGCTGAATCATTACTTGATTCATTCTTTATTTTATAAAGAACCTCTTGAAGACAGTGAAAGCATCTGTTAGGTGTGAAAGGCTGTTGGTTTGTGGTGGAGGTGGTGAAGAGGCAATTCTACCCTTCAAGGACCCGAGTGGAAGACTCGGGAGCGACAATCCTACATGTTCTTAGTTTTCGATTTGTGAAGCCATAGTTATTGGTGAAGGACAAGCAACCTAGGATTCTTTGTAACGAGATAACTCAAAGATTACTAGTGAATTTCCTCCAACATCACGGGAGAAGTGGGCGTCTGAGGATTACATCACACGGAACCACTATAAAAATCTCTCTACTTACTTCTTTTATTTATTTTACGCACTTAGTCATTATTCATATCAACTCTTTGAATCTAGCAAGCCCGAAATCACACACATACACTCTGAGTATCTAATACTTAGTAACATATTTAACAACAAGTAACAAGGCTTAATTTTGATATTATTCCATTTGCACAAATTCAGCAAAGCGAGGCTGTCGATGAACTCTTGTTTATCGGCCAGGCTCTTGAGGTCTCAACAGACTCTTGAAGTATCGTGAAGTTCTTTGAAGTTGCAATTTGTTAACTCCAAAGTTTTAAGTGTTAAGTTTATTCACCCCCTCTAAACTTAACTAAAGCCTTTTCAAGGGACCAACAAGAGTTTACTCGGGCTTTGTCGTAGATAACTTTCTAGCAAGGCTCTTTATGAGCCCGGTGAGGTGTGGTCTATGACAACCGCTTGAAGGACTTCTCGGAGGAGTGGACATTGTGTCCGAGCACTCTGCCGTGTTGCGGCTGCTCTTACCTCGACTTTTGAGCCACCAGTAGAGTTCATTTGGTTCTTAGGTCAGGAGGCTTGTGGACTTGTAGTTTTTTGTTTGAAATTCTATTCCAAATGAAATTGTAATCCGTACAATTTGATAATAGAAGGAGTATTTCTTTAAGTTCTCAGCCTTAACTCTATTCCGAGCACTTCTTTGAGTATTTGATAATGGTAGAGGTATCTTGCCCCCCAGTATGCCATGCATTAACTTATAGTTTTGGATGGCATACTAAAGGTTTTGTCATGTTTTTTATCGAGTGTGTCCTACAGACAACGGATGCAATTAAGTCCGACTTGCAGACTTAAAGAGATTGGTTTACAAACTCATTGAGTCTGATCTGTGGAGCTCAATTGAGTCCGGCCCATGGACTTCGGTTCGAGTCCGACTTGGGGACCTAATGAGCTTGTCCGACAAATTTTGTTGAGTTTGTCCTATAAAGCTCAGTTCGAGTCTGTCCTGCAGACTTAGGATTTATTCTTTTTATTTTGATGATATACTTTTGATAGTCTCACTAACCTTGTTAATTTTCCATATGTAGGGGACATTAGTTGGTCAGGAAGGTTTCTCGGAAGTTGGGTGAGGCCTCCAGTCTAATGTCAACAAGAAGAAGATTGCCGAGTCGAGGCAAACCCGAGGGGAGCTCGGGGACGCCGTCGAGCTCGAAGGTAAAGAGATATAGTCTTTCCAGGATCAACATTTGGTCAAAGAGGCAGAGCTGAAGTTCGCATCGAACCAGTTGGATGCGGAGACGAAGGGTAGGGATTAGGTCATTTCCGAGCTCCAAACAAATTCGCCTGAGCTGGTGAGGTATATTTATCCTGACGAGCCGGGTCTACGGCAAGCAGGTGAAAGACTAAGGCAAGAGTGGACATTGTGTATGATGTTTCTTTCTCGGCTCCTTATTCAGAGCCACAGAATCCGACCCTCAAGGTTTAGCTTAAGGGCTATGTTATTTTGTTTTTGATTGGCGTAGAGAAGTTGTTCTACTTGTTTTGAGTTGTCTGTTATTGTTGATTATTATGTTAATGAGTTTTGTTGTATTTTTGGGGATGTATGGTATGCCCCCCAGTATGCTATTCATTAGTTTTGGCTTTTGAATGGCATACTTGTTCTGATTCTGTGTTACCGGGCCTGTCGTGTGCGTTCGGCTCGCTCAGGCCTGTTAGTTATTCAGTATGCAACTTTAAAGTTTGCACACCTATTGTTGTATGTAGGACCGAGCTCTATTCGTGGGCTCGGGAATCTTTTTGTTGGAAACTCTAATCAGATTAGCTTTATCGCTAAGGCGAGCGGGACTAAGTCTGATCGCCTTTAATACAAACTTAGTTGATAATGTGAAGTTGTAAGAGAGAGCATGTGAAAGTTGCTCGATTTCGAGTCTAGCCTGTAGACTTAATTAGTTTGGTGTTTGCTGAACATGTTGAGTCCGACCTGCGGAGCTCAAGTGTCAGCCTTAGCGTTTTGAGTGAAGTCCGCCCTGCGGAGTTCGACTTGTCTGGCCTACAGATTGTTTAGCGTGAAGGTTCGTTTTATCCGCACGGGTGGCGTGGATGTATGTTTTGGCGAGTTGAGTTAGAAGTTTAAGTGTCCTCTCGTGTTAAATATTTACGGGTTGGGTTGGATTTGTCAGACCTCGAGTGTTTTTTGCTGAGCCCGACTTGGCGGAGCTCTGGTATCATACTTTAAGCCGAGTCGAAGTATTTCTGACTACTTTAGTGAGTTTGAAGTTTTGCAAACTTCATATATGCGCGTCTATTCTCTAGAATTTAATAATAAAATGCACAATAGAACGAGTCAATGACATTAAAATAGAGTTAAGGAGAACCTGATGGGGCATCAGAGGTGTTGACTATACCGATGTGAAGTTGTTGGGCAAGCTTGGCCAGTTCGGACTGACTTCTCGCATGAAATTACTGGACGAGCAGGGCCAGGCTAGTGCTGACTTCTCGTTTAAAAACACGGCGAGCGGGGCCAGGCTAGTGCTGACGTATCGCGTGAAAGTATTGGACAAGCAGGGCCAGGCTGTGCTGACTTCTCGTTTTATGGGCGAGCGGTGATGACGGAAAAATTCACTGTTATTTTCATAACATTTCACCCCGTTTTTAATATCATTTTGAGCACCTTTATATCAATTTGAGTCATTAATTCCTAGATTTCATAAAAATATATAAGTCGTGACTATTTTATAAAATATCGTGTTTTTATAAGTTTTTATTAGTTTTTGTACCGGTTTAGTAACCGGAGTGTCGTGTCGGATTTACGTTTGGTATTTTGGTGGTTTATTGCGGGATTATAAGTAGACCAAAATCCTACGTAAATCTACATGTTTTGAGCCCTAAAAGAGGTGTTTAGAGGGTTAAGAGAAGGTGCCACAAGCTTACGAGTTCAAATGGATCAAATTTTTCTTAAGTACTTAATCGTTACATATTTTTGACGAAGATTTGACCCAGCTTAGAGGCATTTTCAGGGGATGACTTCTTAATGAAAGTTGTAGATCTTCACATAAGCTTTCCAACGCACTTTGGATCACGTAAATTGGAGTTCTACAACTCAAGTTATGGTCAAGTGGCTAATCGATTCGTATTAGTGAAAATCCCGAAAACGACACGTAATGGGAATGACCCATCAAAAAGGCGTTTTATGAAGAAGTGTCCTTCATGAAAGTTGTAGAGTTTTCCGAGAGCTTTCTAATGACGTTTAAATCATGATTTTTGGAGGTCTACAACTCAAGATATGAATTTTAGAAGTTTAATATACAATTATTGATTATATATAACTTATATAATCATTAGTTTGTAACCGCCTGCACATGGGTTATGATTACGGCATGTGGAGTAATCATGATTCAGGACCGGTCCGGCTCATTTCAGGACCGGTCCGGCCTCACACTTTGCCTATATATATGAGAGCAAATGCAGAGTGATCGAGGCCCCCCTTCTTCCCCATCCCTCTTCTTCTTTTCCTTTCTTTTTAATTATGTTTTGGGGGCCTAAATTAGATATATATGTCGTTATAATGTCGGTGTAATAACCCGACTAGTTATCATTTTAATATAATTTCATTTCCGTTTTTATTGCTTTCTTTTACTTTTATGCAATTAGTATAAATATATATATATATATATATATACGTATACTATATATATATCTATATCTATATATATCTATATATATATCTATACGTATATCTATATAGCTGTAGTTATTTTATTTCTGTTTTGTTTTCTTTCGTTTTGTTTCTTTTTATATATATATTTATATATATCTATATATACTATATATATCTATATACTAGTATTTATATATATATGTATGTATTCGAGATATATATATATATTTTTATTTCGTTGTTATTTCCGTGTTATTATGAATAGCTAAAGTAAGTCACATAGTCGAATCATGTAAAATTTGGTGAAATCAACCCTTGGAAAATGAAATAGGGAGTGTGTAGTGCTTTTTATTGTTATATCTCACATATTTCACGCCTTAGAACTTGTTATAACAGATTTGGGCTAGATTGACAACCTAGGTCAAATATTACACACATCACTCTTGAAGAGTTGTTCAGATAGAGTGGTGTGGGAAAAGGGTTCTAAAATCGGGAGGTAAAACATACCGTGTTTTAGGTCGTGAATTCAGGCCCGCTCATCGATGTATTATTATCAACATAATAATTCGAATGTGGTAGTTTAGATTAGTGTAGTTTAGTGTTAGACCCCGGGTTGAACTATGAAGTGCCGGGTGGTTCTTGAGCCAACGATGACAAGTTGTTTCACGGAGTATTTCGGGAAGACCATGGATTAGGTAAAGCTTCGTTTCTATGCTTTGACACATTCTCGTTAAGATGTTCGGTGTAGTACGCTGATGAGTATCGGGGTAGTAACGCCGACCGAGTAATTTCGGACTTGTTTCCTTAACGAGGTTTTTCTGTGGAAACAGAGCGTCTCACAGCACTTAATCATGTTAGATTAATCGGTTTTCTAAAGGTTGAATTAGTTAACCTCACATAGGATGTTGAAGGAGAGTTGTTCAGATTTTAGCATCAGAATTAGGAGCACGCACCCGTGAGATTGAGTGTGAGAGTTCATTTGCACACTTCCAGCTTTGTCTATCCGTGGGGTTGAAATTAACTATTTTGATCATGGTTCGGCTATGTCTTTTAAAACCAAGTAGTTTAATTTTCTTTCTTTTCTATTTTTAGTATAACACTCCACCTAAACTTTGACCGCTAGACTAAGTTTTACGTTCACTTTGGTATTCACAACCACATTTCTCTTGGCACGACCTCGTACTCTGTAGCTATCCTAGCAATCGACCAGGTACTCTGCCAGTAGAGAGTTAGTTTACCCACGATTCATGAAGTTTCTATAAATGTATTTTTGAGGGGTAAATTTTAGCTCATCAAAATTGGCGCCGTGCCGGGAAATGTGTGATATTGTTGTGATATCTTGTAAGTGAACCGAAGGCTTGGGCCTAGGTTTTTATTTTCTTGTTTTATTTAGATGTCGACAAAGAGCTATGGATGCTGAAGTGATATTGTCCTGAACTCGGTTTGAATACGACTTTGGTACTTAGCCTCTTCGGAGGGTGATATCTTGTAAGTCTGGCTAAAACTTGGGATTAGGACCTTCGGCAACCATAACTTTTTGAGGGGTCTAAATATCGTGTGTTTACGAAAAAAAAAGAAAATTTTTATTGTTTTATTGTTGTTTTCTGAGATCTTGCAGATTGAGCTTAAATGGATGGATTTTTCAATCAAAACTACTCAAATTGAACAACAATACCCTACCAACCTTATCAACAACGATTCGTGTATCGAGCCTCAATATCAACAAAGCAGAATAACCAAGGTTCATGGAATTATCGATCCCTAGTGCATACCAGGACCGAGAATTATGGTTATTCGAAAGCATGAGCCACACCATTACGAGGTTACCCGAACCCTAATGCTTATCGAGATTACGGTGTTCATACTCAAAGACGTTGATAGCTTTAACCATATTCACCATCGATCGATTGTCCGGAATGGCAAGAGGACTACTACTCACCTCCGATGAATCAAAGTCAATATGATCGCGCGCCCCATGCCACAAGAAGAATTCACCGACTTGACCAAATAGAGCAACTAGAACGATTGAACCGAGATCTTGGAAGAGCGATCGTGGACATGCAGGAGTTCAAGGTAAAATCTTGACTCCGCTATAAGAAATCTTCAAGACAAGGTGGGGCAATTGATTGAATTAGTGAGGTATGTGAAAGAGGCGAGAGACATGTGAGGTGGTTAGGAATGATGATGAGGTTATCACCAAGAAGTTCAAAGGAGAATAAGGTTGATAATTCGGTTTGCGAAGAAAAAGTGCAAGATTTGGAGATGACAGAGTTAGAGGAGCGAGAGATTGATTGGCCATCTTTAGTAAAGCCACTGGGAGAGTTGGTAATAGTTAATATATCGGTCCCGGATTACTACATTCGTCCACTCTGTGAGGATGAATTTTCTGCGGTCCAGTTTGTGTACTCCCCAATGGATGAACTTTATGGAATAGCAAAGAAGTTGGTTCGACAGTCTGATAAAAGAAGATTCTCTGGCTGGGAGGATATGGCATCGAGAGCCAAACGAGGTACGTTTCTAGACAATTTAATTTCTTTGGTTCTCGCATTGTTAATTTTTCTTAAGCTTTTGATATTCTTAAGTTCTGATTTTGGTTGATAACTTGTAAATACTACTTTAGTCGAGCAAACGACGTTAAACAAAAGCGCTACCGGGAGGCAGCCCGATAATAATAATTTGGATAAGACTAGTCTGAATGAAATGTAGAATTTGTATGAAAGATGAACACAAAGCACAACCAAGTCTCAGGATGAATGTTTGAATGTCATTAAGAGGGAATGATTAGGTGGTTATCCGAAAATCCCGAGGGAATTTAAAGAAAACATTCAAATACATCATTTCTTGGACTTAGGTTGTAGAACCCTTGAGGATCTGGGTATAAAAGACTCACTACATTTCATTTTATGATCTAGTCTGTTTCAAATTTCTAGTAGTTGTAGTATAGTGGTGAGTATTCCCACCTTAATAAAACTGTGTGTAATAAAAATGAAACTAGGAATAGCTGACTTGACTACGATATATGCTCATGTGATACTCTCTATTTGCCTATCGAATTTTCTGACGTGACAGGGCCATTATCTTATTATTCCCATATCCCTATTGCATACTTTTGCACGAGGACCATGTCCCGTGTTTGCTTCGTGTTTGCTTTGTTTTAAGTTTTGGTATAGGGATTCGGGACGTGCTTTCTTATGGCTGTTACGGGATTCGATAGCACCTTTCTGCCAGATTTATCAGCTAAGTCTTTCTCTCTATCTCTGGGAATAATGCAAAATCGTAAGTGGGGGGTAGAGTATGGTCGGTTAGAAATGGCGAGTAAGTGTTTAAACCCTTGGTTTTGATCTTTTCGAGCATTATTTAGTTGATTAAAATAATCAGATAAGGTATATATTTCATGGATTTAAAGATGTAATGATTAATTTGGATATGTATAACCAAAGTGAACCGTAAGTGCATTTTAACCAAAAATTTATTTGTGTAACATGAATTCATTGTTCACGTAAGCCTTTGATATTGAAGCGAAAATTTTAAACTGTATCCATTCAGTATCCTAGTGGTTATTCTAGAGATAATTGCAATAGCTTAGTACCTAATTTCTGAACATGTACTGTGAATATCTGAAGGTTTGAATGTGATAGAAAGAATGTCAAAATGAGTGAGCTATTTATATGCCGGATGTAGCTACCAATGATTTGAGTGTAGTAGGGCGTTATCACGAAACGTCCTATATCACTATGATGTTTAAAAGCTCCCGACTGCCTGATGATAGTAGTCCAGCTAGGGTGTTATCACGAAACATCCTATTGCTGGGAATGAGGGCATATGCTACACATTAAAAAAAAAAAAAAAAAAAGAGTTAGATAGGTATTAATGTATTCAATCTCACCTCATGACGCTTGCAAGATAGTCAATTTTGGCAATGAGTTCGGATATGTTAGTATTCTATGAGGAAAAAAAAATAGAGCATGGTTTATAACTTAGTTTTCTTCTGACTATCCCCAGTATAAACTGAATGATATGCTTTAGGGATTATCCTAATGAGTACACGGGAGGACTTTGTGTGGAACTGTTACTGCCTATACCTAGGAAAGTCATTAGGATTGTCTGAATGGATATTTGTGCGTTTGCTTGATTTATTCAAGAGGGGAAAGTGGAAATTGAAAAGGCTTGTCACACACACACTCTGTTATACATTTATATTAAGGTTAACGTGTGGTTATGATTCGATTGGTTACATCATCTGGTTGGCCTTTATATTTTATATCTTCATGAATTTTTCCTCATTCATTTTATTTTATAGCTTATTTTGTTCGAGGACGACCAAAAGCTAAGTGGGGGGTTGTGATGACGGAAAAATTCACTGTTATTTTCATAACATTTCACCCCGTTTTTAATATCATTTTGAGCACCTTTATATCAATTTGAGTCATTAATTCCTAGATTTCATAAAAATATATAAGTCGTGACTATTTTATAAAATATCGTGTTTTTATAAGTTTTTATTAGTTTTTGTACCGGTTTAGTAACCGGAGTGTCGTGTCGGATTTACGTTTGGTATTTTGGTGGTTTATTGCAGGATTATAAGTAGACCAAAATCCTACGTAACGACATGTTTTGAGCCCTAAAAGAGGTGTTTAGAGGGTTAGAAGAAGGTGCCACAAGCTTACGAGTTCAAATGGATCAAATTTTTCTTAAGTACTTAATCGTTACATATTTTCGACGAAGATTTTACCCAGCTTAGAGGCATTTTCAGGGGATGACTTCTTAATGAAAGTTGTAGATCTTCACATAAGCTTTCCAACGCACTTTGGATCACGTAAATTGGAGTTCTACAACTCAAGTTATGGTCAAGTGGCTAATCGATTCAGTATCGGTGAAAATCCCGAAAACGACACGTAATGGGAATGGCCCATCAAAAGGCGTTTTATGAAGAAGTGTCCTTCATGAAAGTTGTAGAGTTTTCCGAGAGCTTTCTAATGACGTTTAAATCATGATTTTGGAGGTCTACAACTCAAGATATGAATTTTAGAAGTTTAATATACAATTATTGATTATATATAACTTATATAATCATTAGTTTGTAACCGCTTTGCACATGGGTTATGATTACGGCATGTGGAGTAATCATGATTCAGGACCGGTCCGCTCATTTCAGACCGGTCCGGCCTCACACTTTGCCTATATATATGAGAGCAAATGCAGAGTGATCGAGGCCCCCCTTCTTCCCCATCCCTCTTCTTCTTTTCCTTTCTTTTTAATTATGTTTTGGGGGCCTAAATTAGATATATATGTCGTTATAATGTCGGTGTAATAACCCGACTAGTTATCATTTTAATATAATTTCATTTCCGTTTTTATTGCTTTCTTTTACTTTTATGCAATTAGTATAAATATAAATATATATATATATATATATATACGTATACTATATATATATCTATATCTATATATATCTATATATATATCTATACGTATATCTATATAGCTGTAGTTATTTTATTTCTGTTTTGTTTTCTTTCGTTTTGTTTCTTTTTATATATATATTTATATATATCTATATATACGCATATATATCTATATACTAGTATTTATATATATATGTATGTATTTAGATATATATATATATTTTTATTTCGTTGTTATTTCCGTTGTTATGAATAGCTAAAGTAAGTCACATAGTCGAATCATGTAAAATTTGGTGAAATCAACCCTTGGAAAATGAAATAGGGAGTGTGTAGTGCTTTTTATTGTTATATCTCACATATTTCACGTCTTAGAACTTGTTATAACAGATTTGGGCTAGATTGACAACCTAGGTCAAATATCACACACATCACTCTTGAAGAGTTGTTCGATAGAGTGGTGTGGGAAAAAGGGTTCTAAAATCGGAGGTAAAACATACCGTGTTTTAGGTCGTTAATTCAGCCCGCTCATCGATGTATTATTATCAACATAATAATTCGAATGTGGTAGTTTAGATTAGTGTGGTTTAGTGTTAGACCCCGGGTTGAACTATGAAGTGCCGGGTGGTTCTTGAGCCAACGATGACAAGTTGTTTCACGGAGTATTTCGGGAAGACCATGGATTAGGTAAAGCTTCGGTTTCTTTGCTTTGACACATTCTCGTTAAGATGTTCGGTGTAATGACGTTGATGAGTATCGGGGTAATAACGTCGACCGAGTAATTTCGGACTTGTTTCTTTAACGAGGTTTTTCGTGGAAACAGAGCGTCTCACAAAGACTTAATCATGTTAGATTAATCGGTTTTCTAAAGGAGAATTAGTTAACCTCACATAGGATGTTGAAGGAGAGTTGTTCGATTTTTTAGCATCGAATTAGGAGCACGCGCACCCGTGAGATTGAGTGTGAGAGTTCATTTGCACACTTCCGATTTTGTCTATCCGTGGGGTTGAAATTAACTATTTTGATCATGGTTCGGCTATGTCTTTTAAAACCAAGTAGTTTAATTTTCTTTCTTTTCTATTTTTAGTATAACACTCCACCTAAACTTTGACCGCCTAGACTAAGTTTTACGTTCACTTTGGTATTCACAACCACATTTCTCTTGGGACGACCTCGTACTCTCTGTAGCTATCCTAGCAATCGACACGGTACACTGCGCGCCAGAGAGTTAGTTTACCCACATTCATGAGTTTCTATAAATGTATTTTTGAGGGGTAAATTTTAGCTCATCAAGCGGCGCCGAACTTGCCGGACTTTGTCGAGCGTGTGTTTGTCTATTTGCTTATTGGTGTAATCTGTCAGTGCCGAACTGAAGTCGGTCTTATAGAAGGATCGCTGGCCGGCGAGTTGCAAACATTATGCCGAACTAAATCGGACTTATAGAAGGCTCGTCCGAAGTCGAGTTCCAAATATGATGCCAAACTAAATTGGACTTACAGAAGGCTCGCCCGAAGGCGAGTTCCAAATATGATGTCGAACTAATTCAGACTTACAGAAGGCTCGCCCGAAGGCGATTTCTAAATATGATGCCGAACCCAATCGGACTTATAGAAGGCTCGCCCGAAGGCGAGTTCCAAATATAAGAAAGCTCGTCCCGACTCTTTAGGTCGGGAGAGTTCCAAGAATAAGATAGTTCGATCATTTAAGTTGTAGAAAACCTGTTAAGAGCTTGTATTTTGAGAGCTCAGATTGGGAGAGTTCGGGAGGTCGGCTCGGACCTTGGAGATTTGAAGAGTTCGGGAGGTCGGCTCGGACGTTGGAAAGCTCGGGAGGTCGGCTCGGACCTTGGAGAGTTGAGGAAGAAAACCCACAGCTTATTTTGGTGTTACAACAGCAACTCTCAGACGACGATCGGGCATCTAAACGGACTCCAATCGATACGAAATTTAAAGGGCTTCTTTTCACCTCCTTCTTCTTCAATATGATCGGTGGAAATTTCGTTTTGACCGCTCCATCTCTGGGAATTAACATTAGATCTGACTGCTGCGTTTTGGTGGTAAGCAGCAGGTTTGTGGCGTTGATCGGGCATCGAAACGGACTTTGATCGGAATGAAATTTGGAGGGCTTATTTTTCCATCTTACTTATTCGATCTGGACGGTGGAAATCCTTTTCCAACGGCTGAATCTTTATTAATTAGCCGCCCGATGGGATCTCTTTGTGCTTTTGGATGATACAACAACGACTTTCGGTGACGACCGTGCATCGAAACGGGCTCCGATCGACACGAAATTTGGAGGGATTGTTCGTACCTCTTTATTCTTCAATATGATCGGTGGAAATATTTTTTCAACGGTTCAATCTCTGGAAATTAGCCGCCAATGTGAATGCTGCGTTTTATGCCGATTCAGCAGCAACTGCAACTTTATGGCAACGATCGGGCATTGAAACGGACTCCGATCATCATGAAATTTGGAGATCTTGTTCCCCACACCGTCGTATTCAATCTTCATGGTGGAAATCGTATTTTGGCGGCTCAATCTCTGGAAATTGGCCGTAGATCCGCCTGCGTTTTTTCTGTTGGATTCTGGAGCTTTTCTTGGGATTATCAAGCAAAGAGGCCCTCCTTCTAGCACCAATTGACGATCCAAAAATCTTCAAGGTAAAATCCTAGGGTTCTTCCCTTGGTGATAACCAAAGGGTGCTCCAGAAATGCAAAGAACAATGAAAGAGAGGGGGAGATTTGGGATGTTTTAGACTGCACTTGAGATGTTGTTTCTCAAGCTGCCTACGTATCCAATGGTGATTGGAATCAAGTCTTCGTAGTTCCTCAAGGATGGTTTATATAGAGAAGAGTTATGCCCTAAGGCGGCGTGGGCCTTGTCCTTGTTGGGCTTGGATTTCCGTGTTCCCTAAGGAAAATATAAGGATTACTTGATCTCCTTGATTGTAGGAGATAATTACGGTATTCAAATATTTGTATTAAGTGATAGAGATTGGAGTCTTTATGGCTCGGGATTCTTTCGTAGTTATCTGTTTATCATAAACGTGGGGAATACGATTAAGGACCGACTCTGGCCGACTTAGGTGGCCTGAGCCGGATTGGTTGAACCGACCTGCAGAGGTCGGGGAGAATAGTTGAGCTGTCATGACCTCGGAGTCTTGTGTGTAGAATAATAGGTCCGAGAGGGACTTAGCCCAACCGATAAGGTTGGTCAAAGGTAGGTTCGATTACAAGTGTTGGCCGACCCACACAGGTCGGGGCTGAATCCGGACCTGGTCCCGAGGATTGGAGGTCGGTGCTAGGTACGGTCGATCCGGGAGAGATGGAGTGACTAGCCAGACTGGGTCACTCGGCGTCGTTTCTCTCTCCCTACTTAGTGTTGAGCCACTGAAAATGTGCCATGTAGGTAGGTCCATTTTCTGGTAGCATCATACCGGATGTACCAAATCTGGAGTATTGGAGAACGGGTCTGGACCAAATGAAGTACATTGGGCCAAGTGATTGAAGTCCAAGAAGAAGTCTGCTGAAGAAAAGGAAGAAAAGAAGGCCCGGTAACCCGAGGGTTAAGCCTGGTAAACCGGTGTCTTGTGGAACATGAAATTGATTCTGCCGCATTATCTAGGTCGGTTAGGGTTTTAGAGAGTCTTAAGTCGGTCATTGTATCTATATAAGGCCACAATTACAGATTATTGTATAAGTTTTCATAAGCACTCAATTATATTCAATTTTATTATACAATTATTATGAAATAAAGTTTTCCTGAGCTTTGGAGAGTTGTTTTGGGTTTCCTCCCTTCTTCCATCATCTCTAGCTTGAGTAGATCGAGCTAGATCTCCATTGTTGAAGGTTTGAAGCTTTGAACGTTCCTTTTTGTCTTCAATATGGTAGATCTGTTCGTATTTATGTGTTTTAGTTAATCTGCATGTTTAACAACCCCATAATTTACTTATTTTAATCGTACTGAGCGATGTATATTCAGAACTTAGGAAAAGCCACCCCCGGTAAACCGGCGGTCAATACCGGTTTACTGAGGCATGTTTTAGAAAACCTAAATTGGGATTCACTACAGCTACGTTGATCGGCAGGAATAATTAAAACGAGTAGTTGGTCTGGCCAATCTAATATTCGTAATTAATAAATTAACATGAAGGACTGTTGGTGAAGTGTTAACTAGGACATTGTCTTGAATGGACCCAAGGCGTCTTTGGTCTATGTCGACACCGCCTCTAGGCGGGTTAGCGGTATTAGTTTGCGCTCAATATTGGCAATTCTAGTTCTTTATGCGTATGGGCTATTACAGACCAATTAAGGAGGGTAGCTTGCGTATAGATTGTCTACTGCCATTGTCGGAGTAGATATGGTTAAGAATTGCACCCGTAGCTGATAAATATGATAATAATCATTTAAAGCTTGCGATTAATCCAAGGAAATTATGTGGGGAAGTAAACGTAACGATTAACTAATCCAAGTTAGTAGATCGGTGAGGAGAGGGATAGGTATACCGTGTTTGTTTTCTTTTACGTTATAGTTGGTCAATGACCGCCTCTATGTTGCTTCTTAATTAGGTTAGAATCGTTTATACTTATAAGTTGCATTGTCTCTGTAGGATCGACCTTGACTCGCATTTACTATACTGCGATGTACCTGGTATTCTTTCTAGTAATATCGACGTTAGTGACTTACACGCGATCAAGATTTTTGGCGCCGTTGCCGGGGACAATTGACAATTTTTAAATATAAACGTTTTAATTCTAGTTAAGAAGTCGTTTTTATTTTATTTTATTTTATTTTGAGTCTTGAGTCGTTCTGTATCAACTCTGCACTTGTTAAACTGCCAGAAAGAGAAAATTTAGGGCTGGTTTCCCGAAGGTAACCTCTGAGTTACCGAGGCCTGAAAAATCAATTTCTGGACAGTTCCTGTTATTCTGTGTTATTCCCTGTTGATTTTAGTTAGTAGGTCCGCAATAGTTGGGATCACACCAAGCTGAAGCGGAAGTTGCTAACCTTTTCTTTGTTTTATTTTGTCTTTTTTTTTGCAGATTGATCAGAACACTTTGGAAATTTGATCAATTCAGAGATCAAAACGAGCAAGCAAGTCAAGCAAAATGCCTAGGACAATATTGAATATCACACCGATTTCCATGTATACTGGATCTGAAGCACGAGAGCATTATGAGACTATAAAGAAACGGTTGGAAAGAGGAAAAAGTAATCAAGCAAGAGCTTGAAGATGACTTAAAGGAGTATAGCACGTATCGTCTGGGTGAGTTTCCTTGTGAGTTAATTGATAAATCATCTTTGGATTATGATTCTGATGATCATGAAGAGGATCTGATCGGGGTCGATCAGGTTATAATATACTCGACCACCATAAACCAATACTAGCAAGAGGACTAGGCCCATCGTAGTATAGCTATAGTGAATCAAGGTCGATCCCACAGGGAACCAATTGTGGATCATCTTATATATAAACAATTAATTAAAATGTCAATGACATAGAGGCGGTCTACGACCAACATAAGACAAGAAAAGTAAAGACACGACTCGACACAACGTAATTAACCTCCCCAATTATAGTCTTTATCGTTTGGACCTAGATAATTTATATAATAAACTGAACTTATTAACTGTCAATCCGTTTGTATCTATCTTAGATTGGCTACGGGAGTCATCCTCTTTAACTTGACTTAGCACCGGTAAGTCACTAAACCACTGTGATATTGTTACGTGACTTCGCCTTTTAGTGCCTCCATCTCATATAACTCACACGCTTACGACTCTAAGGATGCCGATATTAATCGTACACCTCGTCTAGGCAACATTCCTATGGTTAGGCGTACTTCCTAAACGATTACTCAAGCTCTCGTCCAACTAGCAATTACCAAGTTATAGTCTCATGCTAATCTACGACGTACGTATAAGCAGGTGCATGCAATTCCCAAATATAAACCTACCTAGATAACGCTGAACGTCCGAAGATCAATTCATAAGCCTACCTAAGAGTTTTATATCGGTATTTCCTTCTTACACGTTTTAATTAAACTAAGCGAGTAACATAGCCATAGCCATACCTACTGAGATAATAAATTCTATTAAGTTAACTTAACCATAAAGACGTGGCTATTTAACGGATGAACATGGGGCTCGGTCGACCGAATAGCTGGGCTCGGTCGACCGAATGGTCTTTTTCCCCCAGATTACATCCCTGAACGTATCTCTCAGTGTTTCATCATACACAACGGATTAAACAATGAATTGTAAGCATTCATATAAACTAACATAAATACGCATTAATTAAATCAAGCGATTCATGAATAAATACTAAGTGTATGGCGTAGGTTATGGGATCCCCATAGACAAGGTGTCGCCACATCCCTAACGTCATAGCCTAGATCTACATCATCTAGCTATGATTAACTAACTCAAACGATAAAGCATAATTGGGAGGGATTAATTACTTAAAAGAAAAAATGTAAAATAAGAGCTTACATATTTGCAGCCCTTAAATTGCTGGAAACACCCTCAATAAACTACATTGAATCAAGATATGAATAGAGTGATTTTATTGAATGATATTCTAAGGTATATGTTGGTGTATATTTACAAATTTCGTAGCTACTGCTTATATAGAGGTTTTTGCCGACTTAGGGTGGTTCTAGAAGATAAACACGATTAAAGCCGAAAACTGACCCAAACCCGAGGCTCGGTCAACCGAGAGCTGACACTCGGTCGACCGAAGCATCAGGCTCGGTCGACCGAACCTAGAAATGCCCCTATTCACACGTTTTCTTCGTTTGCCTTGTTCCCCACTGCACGCTTGCATGTTGATCCGATTATTCTTTCACTTAATGCTCCGATTTCCTTCCTTCCTTATCTTGAGATAATTGATTGAATGACATTAATCCTCTCGATTTGTTGTGATCTGCAAAATCAATAATTATCGCACAATAAATCGGCTTTTAATAATAAAAATAGATAAATACCAAATATCATATTAATAATCACTTAACATTAAATAATAAATATAAACGAGTGATTTAATACGAAATATATATTATTAATCTCGATTTAAGGTCAACATTGATGACTTTTACGGGTATAATTTGACCGTCATCAACTACCCCCCACTTAGACTTTGATCGTCCCGAACAAAGCATCAATAAGTCATTCCCCAAGACAACATTTTCTATGGTCAAATCATACTTACACAAGAAACTCAAGTCAACTCATACTAGTCATGCTCATAAGATATCCATTATTCACTACTTACTATGAATCGAAGTGATGTGTGCATGTGCATTTAGTTTTATATATTCGTGGCAAGATCAGAGTTTATGCTAACTTCGCAATCTCAACCTACCAACATCAGCATTCATACTTCTTATGCCTCGCAATGGTTAGAGCACTAGAGCAATAAGCAAGAGCGTATCTATAGGGTTTTTGGACTTGGAGACCGAGTACTACTCAAAGCCTCTTAAAGAGTTGAATATTCTTTTCATATCTTCATATTTTTCAAATACTATCAATCTCAAGGAAGAAAACTTTTAAAGTATCCCCTATCTTAGATCAAATATAGCATTGAATATTACCACAAGCGCAAGGCTACTTTGGTAATTTACTACAAGCCCAGTGTCTAACATTTTGCTAAAACACAGGTATGTCTCAAGCTTATTACTCCGCTTTAATGTCTAAAAGATAAGAATGCATCAGCAGATAGATATTGATACTAAGTTTACATAACCAATCATCTACGCAATGTACACAATAATTTCTTCGGTTATTATGATTTGCGCGGTATAACTCGATTCATAATTTTTGTAATTGAATAATAAATAACTACTCGCTACAACCAGCATGAATATCCTTAATTTTACTTAACATAAGTATAAAATGATCACGTACTTATGAAACTTGGTTCCTTGCCTATCAATTCTTAGCTAGGAACTCACAATTCTAAGGGTACGAGATACATAATATGGTATTTATTCAATTTTTTCAATCATGTGCCGTTTCATTCAAATTTCAATCATAACGTAACATAGCTAAGTCTCCTACCCCCCCACTTAAACATGGCATTGTCCTCAATGACAAAAATAAATGAGAATTTAAGAAAAAGACTTAGCTCTGGAAACGGCTCTCAAGTAAAGGAAAAGATCGGAGTAAATTTCAAAGACGTTGTGGAGAAGCAAGTGAAAACCTCAGATAAGCGACAAACTCCACGAAACCGTAAATAACACCATGTCTATGGAAGTTATAGAATAATGTGGCAGTAATTAGGTATGAATACCGAAAAACATTTTAAGCCACTTTATTTTATACAACCAAAGACAAGAAAAATACTAAATAGAAAGAAAAATAAACAAGCAACTAAAGATGGTTGTCTTCATCTACAACCTCCACCGCCTAAATATTCTTAAAACCGGGTGGAGAAGACAAAGATCAAAAGCATAACCCCACGCGCGAAAACACGAGGGTGACTCGATCGAAAATGTATTCAATCCAGGAAAAGAGAAACTTGGTAAGGTATAACAGATTGAATGCGACCTATTGGCTAAAGATAAAATCAAATACTTAACGCAGAAACTTCTCGCTTGCATTGGATATGAACAACTTAGGGAGATGTAGCTACTCCTCGAAATTACTAATAACCCAATGTATCAAGTAAAAGTCATAACCGTCATCAACAAGGTCGGATCAGTATGATAATGTAGAACAAAACTTACCATCTAGAAATGCCGGAATAGGCGTAAAAAGTGAAATTTAAAACTTCCGGTAGAAAGATAAGTTGTACTTTGATCGAACCAAAAACCTTTAAAATCTAGCTAGGTTCAGAGCTACACTTACCCCAGCTACGATCATGAAAATCAAAATGATAAAAGATAATCATTAAAGCTTAGCAATATTTCAAATTCCGCAACACATAGGTATTGTGTAAACAAAATGGAGGTTGAGAGTATGATGGGTTCAGAAAAAGATACGCATAAGGATGGGAAGAAAAGATAAAGGATGGGTAAGAAATTGTGTTTTTGGGATTGAGAATTGTTTAAAGGAATGGGATTGGGTGGGAGAGTGAAACGGATGGAAAGAAAGAGAGGCGATGATGAGATGGTTAGAAATGTGAATCTGTTAGGGCGATTGGTGAGAGGATCGAAAAGTTTGAAGGTGAAAAAGTGTAAAAGGAAAGGTAAGGATAATTGCGAATGAATTGCACACTACTTTGGATTTTCACTTGGATCACCATTCTAAAAGGTTTTGGAAGTTGACCAAAATTGTTCTTGTTCGCACCAATCATTCTCTCACATTTTCGATAATTCTCAAGCTCTCTTAATGCTTCCATCTTAAGGTTGTTTGCTAAATTTCCTTTTCTTTAGCAATTTCTTGACTCTCCTACGGAACTCTATTTCACGTGGCTTATATTGGTAAAAAAGTTTTGCACATCCTTAGCCCAATGGCCATCGGAACACGGCAAAATAAAAACCTCAACATATGTCACGTTACTCTTATTTGACTCAAAGAAAACAAAACCTAAAATCCTAAAAAAGAAATCCTAAGGGTTTTAAAGAAGTAGTTACGAGTTTAAAGTCCTCACTCGGCTTTCCAAAAGTATCCTTGTCAGTCATTATTCTTGGATCACTAGATATTGACCCCTCTGAGCACTATAAGAGGTAGGCTTGTTGCTTTGCGGATTAATACCCTTCCCTTGGTTGTGAGACCTAGGAAACGACATTTATCCATACCATTTATCCAAAGCTCTTACCTCGGCTCTCGTTTTAGGAATTAGTGAATTCTAAGAAACTCAGCTAAAATTACGGTTTTGGCCTTGACAATAAGAAACAATGAATCTAAGTACTCCGAATAAGGTCGGTTATGTAGGCAAGCCTACGCCGTCTTATTCGTTGGAACATATGTGACGATTCAGGCCAATCCGTCAAGATTAAGCCCGTTTAGCCTTGAAGGCTTATCGGCTATGCTAATTCTTGTTGAACTGTTTAACGCATATCACACGTGGAGGGAGTTGATTGAGCGAAGCTCGTTTGAACTCGCCGACCATGGTTAAACCATTTCGAACCTATGTACAAAGATTCTTCGATTTCTAAATTGTCACCCAAAGCGTAATCTCGTTTTTGTTTTAAGGTGGGTTCACCGAGAAGCCATCACCATAAACATCAACGAAAGCCGAAGATTGCGTTCTTTCAAAACTCAATGTCTTCTTTAGATTGTAAATGCTTAAACTACACAATTTGTTGCTCCCATGGCGGTAGAAGCAATTTCATGCATAGGACCATGAGATTTTAACAGAACTACGAGGAACTCTTTATTCACTGCTCCCTTCAACTACTACATGTTTCCTTACACCCTCTAGATGAGACAGATATGGGGCAAAACCTTCCATACTAATAAAATTAATCTTACAAACCAACTCCGGGCTACGATTCATACTAAGGTTCATGTATAGGCTAACTTATGCTCAAAATAACCAAAAGGTAGTAAAACATAAGCAAAAAAAAAGGGTAGTACCTTGCCTTCAACATTGTACCACGAAGAATTTAAGCCTTTAAAACTTTTTTTTCCGGAGCCATCTTGGTGCTTTAAAGGTATTGCTTCCATTGCTTTTCCCATTGTAGATTCGTAGCTCCACATGTTGTTGGGTTATTTTCTCAGCGCCCTTGAAAAATTACTGACTTGGATTATTGTTTCTCTGGTTTCTGCAAACAGAAGAAAAACAAAAACAAACAGACCGTAGACTGATTTTAACATGGTTTCCCATGCTGCTATCAGACCTACGGATTAAACATACGGGGATAAACAGACACGTGAAATTCCAGACTCGAAAACAAAATCAGAAACCGTGTAAACAGAACAGAACAAAACAAAACAAAACAAAACAAAAAATCTAAATTCTCGGTCGACCGAATGAGGTCTCTCGGTCGACCGAATAAATTTTTTTTATTATTATTATTTTTTTTTTTTTTTTTTTAGAATCTGGAATTTTCAGACAGAGCAGACAACCAGAGGGACTCAAAACGTAAAAACTGACTCTAAAACAGAAAACTCGACATGAATAAAAAATTATTTATATATAAAATTGACCGTTGGTTCCCCGGCAACGGCGCCAAAAACTTGATCGGGGTCGATCAGGTTATAATATACTCGACCACCATAAACCAATACTAGCAAGAGGACTAGGCCCATCGTAGTATAGCTATAGTGAATCAAGGTCGATCCCACAGGGAACCAATTGTGGATTATCTTATATATAAACAATTAATTAAACATGTCAATGACATAGAGGCGGTCTACGACCAACATAAGACAAGAAAAGTAAAGACACGACTCGACACAACGTAATTAACCTCCCAATTATAGTCTTTATCGTTTGGACCTAGATAATTTATATAATAAATCGAACTTATTAATCACAATCCGTTTGTATCTATCTTAGATTGGCTCACGGGAGTCATCCTCTTTAACTTGACTTAGCACCGGTAAGTCACTAAACCAACGTGATATTGTTACGTGACTTAGCCTTTTAGTGCCTCCATCTCATATAACTCACACGCTTACGACTCTAAGGATGCCGATATTAATCGTACACCTCGTCTGAGGCAACATTCCTATGGTTAGGCGTGCTTATACTTCCTAAACGATTACTCAAGCTCTCGTCCCAACTAGCAATTACCAAGTTATAGTCTCATGCTAATCTACGACGTGCGTATAAGCGGTGCATGCAATTCCCAAATATAAACCTACCTGAATAACGCCGAACGTCCAAAGATCAATTCATAAGCCTACCTAAGAGTTTTATATCGGTATTTCCTTCTTACACGTTTTAATTAAACTAAGCGAGTAACATAGCCATAGCCATACCTACTGAGATAATAAATTCTATTAAGTTAACTTAACCATAAAGACGTGGCTATTTAACGGATGAACATGGGGCTCGGTCGACCGAATAGCTGGGCTCGGTCGACCGAATGGTCTTTTTCCCCCAGATTACATCCCTGAACGTATCTCTCAGTGTTTCATCATACACAACGGATTAAACAGTAATTCGTAAGCATTCATATAAACTAACATAAATACGCATTAATTAAATCAAGCAGATTCATGAATAAATACTAAGTGTATGACGTAGGTTATGGGATCCCCATAGACAAGGTGTCGCCACATCCCTAACGTCATAGCCTAGATCTACATCATCTAGCTATGATTAACTAACTCAAACGATAAAGCATAATTGGGAGGGATTAATTACTTAAAAGAAAGAAACAGAAAATAAGAGCTTACATATTTGCAGCCCTTAAATTGCTGGAAACACCCTCAATAAACTACATTGAATCAAGATATGAATAGAGTGATTTTATTGAATGATATTCTAAGGTATATGTTGGTGTATATTTACAAATTTCGTAGCTACTGCTTATATAGAGGTTTTTGCCGACTTAGGGTGGTTCTAGAAGATAAACACGATTAAAGCCGAAAACTGACCCAAACCCGAGGCTCGGTCAACCGAGAGCTGACACTCGGTCGACCGAAGCATCAGGCTCGGTCGACCGAACCTAGAAATGCCCCTATTCACACGTTTTCTTCGTTTGCCTTGTTCCCCACTGCACGCTTGCATGTTGATCCGATTATTCTTTCACTTAATGCTCCGATTTCCTTCCTTCCTTATCTTGAGATAATTGATTGAATGACATTAATCCTCTCGATTTGTTGTGATCTGCAAAATCAATAATTATCGCACAATAAATCGGCTTTTAATAATAAAATAGATAAATACCAAATATCATATTAATAATCACTTAACATTAAATAATAAATATAAACGAGTGATTTAATACGAAATATATATTATTAATCTCGATTTAAGGTCAACATTGATGACTTTTACGGGTATAATTTGACCGTCATCAGGATCCTGACATGATGTTTTCTGAGCTCGAGGATTACCCAGACTCAGACTCCGTTGTAAAGTTAGGAGACCTTGGCACGTTCAGACTCCTGATTTCTGTTAATGGAATATCCGTAGGATTAGCTCTCTACGACTTTGGCTTGAGTTGCAATATTCTACCTATTTCCCTCTGTCAAAAGATCAAGGTTCCGGTCGTAATGAATCAAACCAGGACCATGACCTTCGTAGATAGAACCAGAGACATGCCTGCTGGTTTGCTTAAGAAATGCACAATTAAGGCAGGAGGGTTCACGTATCCTATTGATTTTACGGTCATAGATGTACCTGTGGACCCGAGTGCCCCAGTTCTCTTAGGAAGACCTTTCTTAGAAACGAGCAGGACGGTTATGGATTTTGATAAAGGGGAGATTACTCTAAGGTTGAATAATGATGCTGTATCTTTTAGGATCTTAGATCCCCTAGAGAACCGACCGGAGAGTTGTTAGATGACGTATGCTTCAGGAAAGGTGGAAATTTTGGAAATCGAAGGGCAAAAACATAGCGAGGTTGTCATAGAAACCGTTGAGCAAGAGTTTATGATACTAATGCTGAGAGAAAGAGAAGAAAAAGACCACGACAAGATGCTCACGGAAGCTCGTCCTTCCGTGTTGCGTAGTGAACGAATAGAACTAAAAGTGGAAAACGTGGAGTCCTTGGGTTTAAAGTCTAATTCTTTACGTAGAGACAGACCTAGCACACAATCTAAAAGAGAGAGACGTTCTAGGAAGAAAGCTCAAATAGGTTCTATAAAGGTACAAGCCTCTAGAGAAAAAGTGCGAGTTAGAGCTCCAACCCTTGAATGATCGAAGATCTAAAGACAGTTGAGCTGGCGACTATAAACTCAGAACTATTTATTTAAACCCTTAGGTAGTTTAGGATTGAATAAAAGTAGCCAGATGAAGGGACGAGCTTTTTTTCATCCTACCACAAACTTAGGCTTGAAACCGAATGGTTGTGGAAAGGTTTTTTTTTACCTCGTTGCGGATTCTAGTGAAGTAGGGTTTTGAGTCGGAAATGACAATTGAAGAATAAAAGGGTAGTCATTGGAGGTCAGAATTGAGTAGAAAGGTTGGGTAAGAAGTGCAGCAAAGGCAGATAAAGAATCTGGGGAAAAGATATCCCCTGTAACTTGAGGGTAACCTCCGGGTTACCGAGGCTTGAGTTTCAAAGTTTTGAACGTCAGTCCATAAAGCTGAATTTTTAGAGACACATGGAGAACACACGTTGCACCAAATACGGTCAGTCAGCAGAAACCGAACCATTTTCCCCTATTTTCAAATTTTTCATGCTTTCCCACACTCGACCATAACTCCACCTCAATCCCATCAATCACCTAAAATTCTTCACCCTAATAACTTCTCTACCCACAATCCCACTAAAACCATCCACATTCACTCCATTCTTCCAATTTAAACCATCCCTTCATCACCAATATCATCATTCCTATCATTTTCATCTCCTTCATTCACCACACTTTTCTCATTTCTTACCATCACCACCATATCACCACCAAATCACCACCATAACCAAAGCAATATCTTCCAGTTTCCAAACCTTAAACAACACATCCAATACACCTTTTACAGATTGGTTGTGCTCTCGCTACTGGTGAAGTCTTTGAGATTCTTTTCTTCCACCATCGAGGCACTTTGTCCCGAAAAGAAATCCAGAAAAATTAGGCGGTAAACCGTACCCTACCTCCGGTTTACCGAGGTTGTTTTCCGAAAAAGCTTATGTATTAGGTTACAGATTCATTCAGGATGGGTCCTAAGCGTCAACGTTGATAACGGTCATTTTGTGCCCGTTATTCTATGATCTTTATCCCCGATTCTAGTTTAAAGGAGCTATAATAGAGTAATAATAAGTCGTAATACGCTTAAGTTGCATATGCCAAGAGTTACGATTCGTTATTATGTATTTGGAGGTTTTATTATATTATTTGATGTTACAGACTGTATTTCACTATATTTGTAGTAACTCATTGGGGAGCGCAAGGATGGACTTCGGAGAAGCTTGAATGGATTGCAGACAAGTTCAGAAAGCCCAATGCATAAAAAGACGGAAGCCCAAAAGCATACAAGGCTCGGTCGACCGAGCCTATGCATTCGATCGACCGAGTGGGCTGAAGCTCAGCAGCACCCGGCACATTGTTTGAGGCGGTTAGGGTTCAGTAGTGTCGGCATTTAAGTCGGTTTTCTTAAGTCGGCTGTAGCTCTATATAAACACAAGTCTTTGTATTTTTTAAGACACACTCATATATACACCAATATCAATTTATATTTACATATAAGTAAATAAGGTTCAGTAGGCTTGTGAAGGAGCTGGGGGTGCAATCATGTAAGCCCTAGTTTTTCTTCTTGTTTTCTTTTAGTAATCAATTTCCCAATTATGCTTTGATTGTTTGAGTAGTTATTCATATCTAGAGGATGTAGATCTAGGCAATGACGTAGGGAGGTGGTGATGCCTTGTCTATGAGGATCTCATACCCTACGGCCTCTACCTACAATCTATGGATGAATCTACGTGTTTAATTTACGTGTATTTAGATTAACTTATATAATGTCCTGATGATTCACTATATAATCCGATTCGTATAAGAAACGTTGAGAAATATATACAGGGATGTAATCTGGGGAGTGAAGCACTCGGGTGACCGAGAGGTGTCACTCGGTCGACCGAGAGTCTCTATTCGGTCGACCGAGAGTCTCTAGCTCTGTTTCATCCGTTAATCGATCACGCCTTTATGATTAGGTTAGCTTAATTGAATCTGTTATCTCGATGAGGTATGGCTATGGCTACGTCACTCGCTTAATTTAATTAAAACGTGTAAAAGGAAATACCAATATAAAACTCTTCGGCGGGCTTATGAATTGATCTTCACGGACGTTCGGCGTTATCTGGTAGGTTTATATTAGGAATTGCGCCGCACCTTGTTTATACGTAGATCGTAAACTAGCATGAGACTATGACTTGGTAATTGTTAGTTGGACGAGAGTTTGAGTGATCGTTTAGGAAATGCGCCTAACCATAGGAATGTTGCCTGAGCGAGGTGTACGGTTAATATCGGCATCCTTAGAGTCGTAGCGTGTGAGTTATATGAGATGGAGGCACTTAAAAGCGCGAAGTCACGTAACAATACCACGTTGATCTAGTGACCTACCGGTGCTACGCCAAGTTTTAGAGGATGACTCCCGTAGCCAATATAAATAGATATGAACGGATTAATAGTTGATAAGTCTCGTTGTTATATAAATTGTCTAGGTCCAAATGATTACGGTTATAATTGATTAGTTGATTACGTTAGTTGTTTACGTGTTTATATGTTTGAATGTGTCTTTCTTTTCTCGTATCCTATGTTGGTCATAGACCGTCTTTGTCAAACAAAATAAATAGGTTGACTATTTAAGTTAGGATCCACAAATTGATTCTCTGTGGGATCGACCTCGACTCTATCTAGCTATACTGCGATTGAACCTAGTTCACTTGCTAGTGGTTATTTAGGCATCGAGTTAATAATTTAACTTGACCTCAATCAAGTTTTTGGCGCTGTTGCCGGGGAATCAATGGTCCAACTGCTTAAATAATCAACTTAATTATTTCGTTTTTCTGTTTTCTTTCATATTAAAAAAAAAAATCTGTATATTCGGTCGACCGACCGTTATCACTCGGTCGACCGAGCCCATTATTTGTTTTATATTTCCAGATAGTTGTTTTCCCCTGTGATTACATTGGTAGGTTATAAGCCTAGCAGCGTGATGAGTAATCATACCGCTGTTAGTTCAATAACCGCTTGTTGTTTTTCGTATGATGCACGCTTAATCCGAGGAGATCACTCAAGCGAAACTGTTCAAAGAAAATATCATCACATCAGCCTTCTGAGGCTCGAGGAGAAGAAGTCATGGTGCTGAGAACCAAAACAACACCTAGAAAGCCGTTGACACCTAAGCTCAAGGAGAGAATAGCAAAGATGAAGGCAAGAATTCAAGAAGCTAAGAAGTCAAAAGAGTCTAAAGATGCTTACATATACAGAGGTATGTCCAAGTTAAATCCTGAAGAGATTTCTTCAGATTCAGACTCAGGATATGACTACATGCATCATATGTCAGATATAGAATCTGAGTCTGAGGTTAGCATAGACCTAAATCGCCCTATAGTCGTCTGTCCCAGAGATGCAGCGCATATTGAGAATGAAGCTCGGTTGATGCCAAAACTAGATGACCCAGGAGCATTTATGGTAGAGGTTACCTTAGAAGGAACATACCTAGGGTTGGCTTTGATAGATTCTCGCCTCAGTCCTAACATTTTCCCGAAGAGTCTTTGTGATAGAAATCTAATCCTTACCCCACGAATAATACCGTTGCAAGTTAGATTTGCGAGATAGGACCGAAACGATCATGTCCGGAAATATGTATAATATGATCATTTGCATAGGACATTTCAGGTTTTAAGATAGATATAGTTGTTATGGATATAGATGAGCACCCTCACCGCCTGATCATTTTAGGGAGAGCCTTTATCAATACTTCTAGAGCCCTAATTGTATGTCCAGCGTGAGATCACATTTTTCGATTCTAAGGGTTCTGAGACCTATGGGATGAGGAATTCAGATTTCCCTACTCCGGTGAGCGTGAATGTTATAGGAGTTGGTAGTTCGAAACCAGATTTTACTCCGGACTTAGAAAAAAGTGCTGATGACAAGATGGAAGAAAGAGATGAGATCCTTACAGTTCTGAGTCGTAAGAAAGTTGTCGAGCCTGCCCCTGTTCTAGAAAATCATAATTCTGAAGGCCTGGCTTTCTCCAGACCCAAGGCTAAAAGGAAGCAAACAAAAAAACGAACACGTAGAGTTCGAGCTAAAGAGAGCTCATCTAGTTCTGAAGCAATCACGAAAGTTGGAGCTTGCTTGGATGGACAGTTCGACTGTCTTTTCGTTGGACTCACATCTCGCGGGAAGGCACTCGTGCAAAAGGACAACAAGACATTTTCGGTCAAGGCTAACCGGTGAAAACTGGCAAGCCAAGCGATTAAGTAGAAGGTGATGATTTTTGGAGAGTCGAGCTACCGACTTAAAATCAGAGAACTATTTCTATTTTATCATTTTATGTCATTTTTATTTTTTATTTCTTCTTTTAAATAAAATTAGCGTGAAACGATAAGGAGTTTTTTTTTTTTTTTTTTGCCGTGTTCCGACGACTGCTAAGTTAAGGATGTGCAAAAATCTTTTTTTTTTATTCGAATCGCTTTTACGTGAAATAGAGTGGAGTAACCGAGTCTTTGTAAAAAAAAAATGTTGATTAAGGAAATAAGAATGCATTATTTTACAAATGCCGTAGGCCAGATTGTTTGATTTATTTATGAAAAGAATGAGATTGTTTTTGTGCTTGGGACAACTTGTCGGTTGGGATAATTTATGCGGTAGGAATTGAAAAGAATGAAATAATAGTTTTGGCATGGTTATGTGTTGTAGTTAATTTCCGGTGTGTCAAAATTAAGTGGTCAAAACCATTTATTTCTACATATCCCCATTCACCTTTCACTCTTCCCAACAATTCACCTTTCCCTCTTCCCAATTTCTTTATTCTTTCAATTTAAAATTTCAAATTCCACCTCTACACATCATCAATCCCCAACCATTCTAATCCACCAATCACATTCCACTTTTCAAATTCTAATTTCTCTATTTAACCCATTCATTCTCTTCTCCATTTTCTTCATCCACTTTTCCATTTTTCATCCAAATTCTCCACCTACCTTTTCCCCAAATCCTTGTAGAAATCAAATGGAAATATTTTACAAATCTTCATCCATTATACCATTTCACTCACTTTTCATCTTTTAAACCGCAAAGGAGCTGTTGAATTTTTTTTCTGATCAGCCACATAAGTCACTGGGAGGATACAGGGCCGGAAACCCACCAGTTCGGTCGACGGATCGCACTCGGTCAACCGAGTGATTACTCTCGGTCGACCGAGAGTAACCCTGTTGCTGCCGCCCGCTGCTGTGCCGCCTACCTGTCAGAATGCCACCAAGAAGACGCAGAGCCGCCCAATTTGTGGCTGTTGAAGGCGACATACCTCTAATAAACGGGGTACCACAATTCGCGAGTCGGGAGGTATATTCTTCGTTTATTAATCATTTCGTAAATGCCCCTGTACATCGAGCTCGAGGACTGGATTTGGACAATTGTGGAGATGAGCTTTTGGGATTGGTGGAACATTATCAGTGGCGAGATGTCGTAGCGCCCCCCGGCCGAGTCAACGTCAATTGGGTAAGGGAATTTTATGCTTATTTACGCGTACATCCCGACACCAATATTGTTACTATTCGTGGACGACCGATTGTAATTTCTCCGGGTACGTTTAATGCTTATTTTGGTCTGGATATCTCGGAGGACGGGCCGGAGTATATGGTGACATTTGACGGGTCCGACGCTTGGTTGGAGGAAGTTGGTGCCTATCTGGGGATAGAATGGACTATAGGGGAGGTTGCCCGCACATTCGCGGAACCAGATTTCAGGAGATGGGAGGATAAATGCCTTCTTCGGCTTATCCGTTCTAATATCTTTCCGGCCAAGCATGTATCTACGGTCTACTATGCCCATGCCACTCTGCTTTATTGGTTATACATGGGATGGCCCGTGAATGTGGGGGCATTGATCGCAAGGAAATGACAGACGATGCTCTCAAGCCTCGGCACACCTTACCTTTTGGTTCACTTGATCACAACATTCGTGAGGGGAGCCGAGTGCCCAGTGTTAGGCAGCGATTCCTATGTGGAGCCAATGCCTATCCTATCTTTAAATTCTGTCGCACCACCTATCGTTCATGGCCACGATCAAGAACAAGAAGGGGAGCCTGAAGATGATCTTGTGGCCGCCGCCCGAACAATTTGCAACTAGCACCATTCAATCCCGGATTTTGGGATTAAGCATTTGTATTTCCGCATTTGCATTTCCTATGATTAACGCATTTTTATTTTGACTGGTTTCTACTAGTAGGTCGTGTTATATGGAGTAAGTTTCACTACTTCATAATTTCAAACTCATGTAATGTTTTGGACTTCTTTGAAAGATATTGAAATGTAATCATTAACTTATGGACTTAAAAATGTTTAAGGAATTTGTTATCCCTTTTACGGTCCCTTTTCCTCGATTATTACTATTTGGACTAATCTCAGAACGAGTTTGAGCTTTGTTTAAGATGTATGTTGCATTGATTAATCTTCCGCCTTGCTAGCGGCCAATGCATGTGCTCATTAAACTTTGCGAATTCCCAAGACTTGTTCAACTTCCACGCTTATCCGAGCTAAGTTCCTTTTACGAGTTTGTTATTTCGATTTTTATACATTGGGGACAATGCATGGTTTAAGTGGGGTACAAGTCACTTAGCTCAAATAAGCTTCCATATACTCCCATATATCAAATAATAAATAAAATGAGTAAAAAATTAAAACTTTTAAACTTAGAATCAAATTTACCTTGGTAAGTTCCTGATATTTATATCTAATAAGAAGTAAACCATATTTCATGAGTACGTGATCACTTTATATACTGATTTATTGATTAGTAAACTTAATGATATTCATATTATCCATTGCGAGTAGTTGTTTATTATTCAATTATTCGATAAATGAATCGAGTTGTACTACGCTTTATTATAAAATGAAAAAATTATGTGTACATTGCATAGATAATTGGTTATGCTTACCTAGTGTCAAATTTATCGTCTGATGTGTTCCTCAAATTCTAGCCACAAAAGCTGAGTAATAAGCTTGAGACGCACCTGTGTTTGATAATATTAAAACACTGGACTTGTAGTAAGTTACCAAAGTAGCCTCGCTTGTGGTAATATTCGATGCTATGTTTGATCTAAGATAGGGGATGCTCTAAAAGTTTTTCCTTCTTGAGATTGATAGTATCTCAAGAATATGAAGATATGTAAAGAATATTTAACTCTTCAAGAGGCTTTGAGTAGTACTCGGTCTCCAAGTCCAAAACCCTATAGATACGCTCTTGCTTATTATTCTAGTGCTTCAACAATTAAAAGGCTTATGAAGTGGGAATACGAAGTTGGTAGGCTAAGACTACAAAGTTTGCATAAACTCTAATCTTGCTACGAATACTTAAAACTCAATGCACATGCACACAACACATCGATTCATGATGAATAGTGGATAATGGATATCGATGAGCATAGAGGGTATGAGTTGATTCGAGTTTCTTGTGTCGATATCTTTGTGACCACGGGAAAGTAGTTTATGGGGAATGACTTATTGATATTTTGATCGGACGATCAAAGGCTAAGTGGGGTAGTTGATAACGGTCATTTTGTGCCCGTTATTCTATGATCTTTATCCCGATTCTAGTTTAAAGGAGCTATAATAGAGTAATAATAAGTCGTAATACGCTTAAGTTGCATATGCCGAGAGTTACTATTCGTTATTATGTATTTGGAGGTTTTATTATATTATTTGATGTTACAGATCAGATTTCATGCTATATTTGTAGTAACTCATTGGGGAGCGCAAGGATGGACTTCGGAGAAGCTTGAATGGATTGCGACAAGTTCGAAAAGCCCAATGCATAAAAAGACGGAAGCCCAAAAGCATACAAGGCTCGGTCGATCGAGCCTATGCATTCGATCGACCGAGTGGGCTGAAGCCAAGAAGAGCCGGCACATTGTTTGAGGCGGTTAGGGTTCGATGAGTGTCGGCATTTAAGTCGGTTTTCTTAAGTCAATTTGTAGCTCTATATAAACACAAGTCTTTGTATTTTTAAGACACACTCATATATACACCACTATCAATTTATATTTACATATAAGTAAATAAGGATTCAGTAGGCTTGTGAAGGAGCTGGGGGTGCAATCATGTAAGCCCTAGTTTTTCTTCTTGTTTTATTTTAGTAATCAATTTCCCAATTATGCTTTGATTGTTTGAGTAGTTATTCATATCTAGAGGATGTAGATATAGGCTATGACGTAGGGAGGTGGTGATGCCTTGTCTATGAGGATCTCATACCCTACGACCTCTACCTACGATCTATGGATGAATCTACGTGTTTAATTTACGTGTATTTAGATTAACTTATATAATGTCCTGATGATTCACTATATAATCCGATTCGTATAAGAAACGTTGAGAAATATATTCAGGGATGTAATCTGGGGAGTGAAGCACTCGGGTGACCCAGAGGTGTCACTCGGTCGACCGAGAGTCTCTATTCGGTCGACCGAGAATCTCTAGCTCTGTTTCATCCGTTAATCAGTCACGTCTTTATGATTAGGTTAGCTTAATTGAATCTGTTATCTCAGTAGGTATGGCTATGGCTACGTCACTCGCTTAATTTAATTAAAATGTGTAAAAATGAAATACCAATATAAAACTCTTAGGTGGGCTTATGAATTGATCTTCACGGACGTTCAGCGTTATCTGGGTAGGTTTATATTAGGGAATTGCGCGCACCTGTTTATACGTAGATCGTAAACTAGCATGAGACTATGACTTGGTAATTGTTAGTTGGACGAGAGTTTGAGTGATCATTTAGGAAGTACGCCTAACCATAGGAATGTTGCCTAGACGAGGTGTACGGTTAATATCGGCATCCTTAGAGTCGTAAGCGTGTGAGTTATATGAGATGGAGGCACTTAAAAGGTGAAGTCACGTAACAATACCACAGTGATCTAGTGACCTACCGGTGCTACGTCAAGTTTTAAAGGATGACTCCCGTAGCCAATATAAATAGATATGAACGGATTAATAGTTGATAAGTCTCGTTGTTATATAAATTGTCTAGGTCCAAATGATTACGGTTATAATTGAGCAGTTGATTACGTTGTTTACGTGTTTATATGTTTGAATGTGTCTTTATTTTCTCGTATCCTATGTTGGTCATAGACCGTCTTTGTCAAACAAAATAAATAGGTTGACTATTTAAGTTAGGATCCACAAATTGATTCTCTGTGGGATCAACCTCGACTCTATCTAGCTATACTGCGATTGAACCTAGTTCACTTACTAGTGGTTATTTAGTCATCGAGTTAATAATTTATCTTGACCTCAATCAAACGTTCAGCAGTTCGTCCCAGTGGTTACCAGAGTGTGTATGGAGATGCTAATCCCTTAATCGACGGGGTTGTGCAGTTCCATTCATTAGCTATTTACGAGTTGTTCCGAGGCCATTGGAACGCAAGGCCAGTGGCTCGAGAACGAGGGGTAGATTTGGACGATTGCGGTTCGATTTTGCCGGGTGCTCTACATGTACAAGATTTATTGGATATGGCTGAAGCACCGGCTAGATTCAACGCCATGGTGGTAAGAGAGTTCTATGATTACGTTTCGCATAACCCCGGAGCAACATTTGCTATGGTTCGCGGTATTAAGGTGACTTCTCTATCGAGCGGATCAACGCTCATTTTGGGGTTAGAAATCCACCGGTGGGCCTGGATGAGTACACATCCTCGAGCAACATTGCCGATCTCGAGAGGATGGATATGGTTGCTGATTTCTTAGGGGTGCAATGGAAGCGTAATCCTGCTGGATCCCCCACCATATTCCTAGAGAATGAGCTATCCTGGGACCGGAAGATGATCAATAGATTCGTTTGTGCACGCCTTCTTCCGACTAAGCACACGGTCTCTGTCACCACTTCAAGGGCAGATTTGATGTTCTATCCAGAGACGGGTGCCCCAATCAACATCGGTCTTTTGATGCATAGCCGTATTCATGAGCTTGCCGCCACTTCTGAGCGAGAGCTGTACCATATGGACCGATGATTGATATGTTTGCTCTAGAGACCGAGGTAAAGATGCTTGTCAGCGATGATTGGGAAGATCTTGAGCCGCATCTCAGTTCGCAGTCAGTTTCTAGAGTACAGAGATGGTTTAGAGTAGAGAGGGAGCGTACTCCGGTGCATGGAGGACCGAGAACTCAGAGAGCCTGGCTTGAGGAGCACTCGCGAGAGATTGCAAGTCTACATAGCAAGATGGATTGGATTATTGACTTTTTCGGAGTTCCGCCTGCTACCCCGCCACCTAGGACTGACCCTCGTCATAGAGCATCCTCTTCCACCACAAATTTCTCGAGTTCTGCACCACCTCCCAGTTTTGAGCCTAGAGACGACTGGGAGGGTTATTCTGATGATGACTAGCTTTTCTTTCTTTTTATTGTTGTTTTCCATCTTTCTTATTTTTATTTTTATATTTTTCTTTTCCTATCTAGTTGATGTAGCGGAATATTAATCATATAATGATTTTGTCGGCTTAAATTGTTTTGGAGTTATATTATTTCTTTTACCGCCGTATTTTTGTTATACAGTTTCTTGTCACCACTATTCTTCTTGGTTTTCTTGAGTTACTTAGCGCAGATTCTTCAAGGATTATTTACATGAGCCCGATGATTTATACGATGATCCGATTCTCTTTGGTTCCGCCCTTAACCGAAGCTAAGTTCCTTTTCATTTTTCATTTCTCTTCCCACACATTGGGGACAATGTTTCGATTAAGTGGGGGGGTAGAGGAACGTCACTTAGCTTTTTAGCATTATATTCCATGAATTACGTGATTGTCTTGATTCTCTTTGATGCATGATTCCCCATTTAGACTTTGATTCGTTTCGACAGAATTTTGAAAAATTATGATATATTTGATCTTTTCGAGTTAATTGACTTCATCTTTGTTTTACTTTGCATGAGTAAGAGAAAATGCCCACTTCTGAAGTAGTGGTGTATTAACCGCATATTCTGTTATGAGCCACCATTTTAAGCATGTATAACTCACTTCCCTTAGTATGTAGTCGATAGCATATTGCTTTGACTAGAGTTGACCCTGACTTTATCACGAATCATGTTCCACCAATGCTTAGAAAGGCAAAGGGATTTCGGATTCGGTAGTTTATCATGAGTGAGGCCATGAGGATAGTTAAATCAATGAGAGTTCACCCACTAAGAAAAAGAAGTGCATTGAAATATATACATCTATATTCTCTTTGGCAATATCTTAGTTGATGGAGCGTAAGACGCACGACTTTTGCATAGACCGATAAACGTGAGCCTAAGAGTAATTTATGCTCGGTTCTCGATCCATCTTTCCAGCTTATTTTATTAACAAATACATGTTCGAGACTGGTTAGTTTGACTACGGGTTGACGTAATGTGAAATTGTCTGCATTTCTAAGCGGTTGTGAAAGTTATTGCACACACACATTGGCTCATGACTTGAATAGTGTTTAATGTGTTACTGATGGATACAAGTGGAATGATCTTGATCTTGACTTAGTGGGGCATAGTTGTTTTTAATTAACTTGTGTATTGATCAAAGTGTTATTTTCCTTTCGCCTTTTTGCTCGGGACGATCAAAAGCTAAGTTTGGGGTAGTTGGTAACGCTTTAAATGGTACAAATAATTATACCAATATTCACCCCGAATTCTGCTCAAGAGAGGATAGATAGGCTCGTTATTATGTGAAATATATGTCAAATGCTATGTAGGTGTTTCCAGGATCGTAATTCTGCATCTACGCTATTTTTCTGATGTTTTGGTACTGTTTTGTCTCGTTTTGCGTGTTTTATAGGATGTACCAAATCTGGAGCATTGGAGAATGGGTCTGGACCAAAAGAAGTACATTGGGCCAAATGATTGAAGTCCAAGAAGAAGTCTGCTGAAGAAAAGGATCGAAGAAAAGAAGGCCCGGTAACCCGAGGGTTAGGCCCGGTAAACCGGCGTCTTATGGAACACGAAATTGATTCTGCCGCATTATCTAGGTCGGTTAGGGTTTTAGAGAGTCTTAAGTCGGTCATTGTATCTATATAAGGCATCAATTACAGATTATTGTATAAGTTTTCATAAGCAATCAATTATATTCAATTTTATTATACAATTATTATGAAATAAAGTTTTTTTTGAGCTTTGGAGAGTTGTTTTCGGTTTCCTCTCTTCTTCCATCATCTCTAGCTTGAGTAGATCGAGCTAGATCTCAATTGTTGAAGGTATGAAGCTTTGAACTTTCCTTTTTGTCCTCAATATGGTAGATCTGTTCGTATTTATGTGTTTTAGTTAATCTGCATGTTTAACAACCCCATAATTTACTTATTTTAATCGTACTGAGCGATGTAGATCCAGAACTTAGGAAAAGCCGCCCCCAGTAAACCGGCGGTCTATACCGGTTTACCGAGGCATGTTTTAGAAAACCTAAACTGGGATTCACTACAGCTACGTTGATTGACAGGAATAATTAGAATAAGTAGTAGGTCTGGCCAATCTAATATTTGTAATTCGTAAATTAACATGAAGGATTGTTAGTGAAGTGTTAATTAGGACATTGTCTTGAATGGACCCTAGGAACGTGCTTGTCAATGTCGACAGCTATCTAAGCGGGTTAGCGGCATTAGTTAGCGCTCAATATCGGCAATTATAGTTCTTTATGCGTATGGGCTATTACGGACCAATTAAGGAGGGTAGCTTGCATATAGATTGTCTGCTGCCATTGTCGGAGTAGATAGGGTTAGGAAATGCACCTGTAGCTGATAAATATGATAACAATCATTAAAAGCTCACAATTAATCTAAGGAAATTATGTGGGGAAGTAAGCGTAATGATTAACTAATCCAAGTTAGTAGATCGGTGAGGAGAGGGTTAGGTATACCATGCTTGGTTTCTTTTACGTTATTGTTGGTCAATGACCGCCTCTATGTTGCTTCTTAATTAGGTTAGAATCATTTATATTTTGAAGTTGCATTGTCTCTGTGGGATCGACCATGACTCGCATTTACTATACTGCAATGTACCTAGTATTCTTGCTAGTAATATCGACGTTAGTGACTTACATGTGATCAGTCTCCCTAAACAAAATAGCCTTGTCACGCTGTAGTAATTTAGAAACATCCATAAATAGAAAGAAATCCAAACCCTGATGATATTCTGGAATGGCATACTCGTCGTTGATCCATGTATTATTCAAAACGACAAGAATGCCTCGCACTGTGACGTACAATTCCTTGATATCTGTCCTAGCTACACAAGCGTAGAATTCATGCATAATAGACCGATTCACGTGGTGAAAGCTTAATGGGCTTTGGGGGACACCATGCCAACCGTTATCTCAGAACAAGTTGCTGATCAAACTAGGAAGACTCTCCATGTTCAACCGCCTCTCTGGAACAACAGCTCTTGCCATCCAATTAGTCATGTACTCACGCCTCTCCTCTTCTGTTGTGAAACGGATTATGAGAGACTGCTCGTCCAACGACAAATCAATTTCGTCAATGAAAATGAACACAGAAGCATGAGGGTTAGCCTTGAAAGGAACACTAGAAGAGATTATATGAGTAAAATAAACGAGAAATGAGAGGGATTAATGGTTTGGTAAATGATTGGTCAATATATAGATTTTTTTTTCAAAAGAAGCATTGATTGAGAAGGCCAGTGGGAATTATGACTCGTGTCACTGTACCTATGTGTCAGGGTCAGGTCTTCTCAATCAATCAAGTGTGTGAAAGTGCAATCCCAAAACGGACGGATTCCATCCAAAATCTGGGCATGGCGTCAATATTATGACGGAATACGTCACAATTTAGATGGAAATTTGGACGGATTCCATCACATGATCATCTTCATAAAGCCTCTGTTCCGTCGGAATCGGATGAAGTCCGTCCAATTTGACACTGTACCACTATTCCCGTCTAAATAAGGACGGAAACGTTTCAATTTAGACGGAATCCGTCCTAATGTAGAAGGAATCCAATTAAGACTTGACACTGTACCTATGTGTCATACCTATGTGACAAGACTATCAACAATAAGCTTATCACATAATTCATGCTATGAGTAAGCTTAGACTATACAAGTTGGGTGAAAAGCCATTATTGCCCTTCCCCCTTCTTGATTTGGGGTGATTTACTTAACACTAAAAATGTAATTAACCCTTAATTAATTTAGACGGAATCCCTCCTAATTTTTTGACATTGATTACACCTTCATTTCACTTTTTTCAAAAATATCATCGACACCATTGTATTTAATGATCACCTTTGAATCGTCCAATTTGACACGGAATACGTCACAATTTGGTCGGAACATCCTTTCCAATCAATGCTTGTTTTGACTAGCCATGTTGTCCAGTCGATGTCATGGAGTCAGGGGCACGTCTTTTCATATGGATTCGCAAATATTGCTTTATGTGTTGACATTGACTACACTTTGATTTCACTTTTTTCAAAAATGTCATCGAATTCACTCATTGATTGATTGAAAGTACAGAAACCATCCGAATTCACTCACTGACCAAAAAGGACGGAATCCGTCCAAAATTCAACAAAAACTTTGATTGTTTGACAAGACCTGACCATGACCTCTTACGTCTATAACTCTATATATACTATGAATGTTACACTGCCAATGTATAACCCTCACTTTTACTCTGCCTTAGTCACAATGTCTGACTCGGATTCCCCTCCTACTCATATTCATATTTTTAATCCCGAAAATGTATATCTCCCGGAATGGCATCCTCATTGGCCTGTGAGACAGCACGGTATACCTCACATTTACGAGGATACACTGCTAAATCGGTTCACAACAGTCAATAAGCGTCGCAATTGGATTTTGCACTTCCAAGAAAGAGTTGTTGTCGGAGAGAGCAAAAATGAATGGGATATTCTACCTACCATGATCCGAGTCTCTTCGCGAGAATTTCGTTGGAGCGCTTTGCAAGTAGTCCCGCACCTACCTCGACTATGAATCGATCAATTGTTCATGAATTCTACACACTTGTCAGGTCAAAAATTGATGTGTCACACGATATCATACCAACATCAGGGGTGTACAAATTACGTGGAGTAGAATCTTCTTTTCTTCGGAATGGATCAATCGCTACTATGGTGTACACGGGTCGAAGCATCCAATCTCTCATACTACACCCTCACAACGCGTTGAGGAATTCCAACGTCTGATTGAGGCGTCAATATCCTAACGAATGGCTGCGTGTTATGTTCGAATGGATTGCTAGTAGCGCGTCTATGGTACCGTACACACTGTTCAACCGACTAATGAGCTGAAAGCTTTTTTGTACGCAATTTTGAATCATGAAGTTGATTTTGGACGTGACATCGTTGATAGGATTGGTAAAATATCGCTTAGCATACTTGGTAATGGTTATCTCTATTATCCATTTCTTATCACGGCTCTCATAAGAGATTTTCACGCACTGCAGTATGACAATGATGACATTGATCAGGAAAACTCCCCTATCATCTTTAGTGACCACCCTTGGTTTGTTTCGGAGCCAATATTTCAACTTGGGTTAGGCTTTGATTGACTTAGTAGTAGTAATATTTTTTTAGGGTAGTAGTAATATTTTGTTGTTTTTAATTATGTGTTTCAGGACAAAGAAAAAAAAATTATGTGTTTCTGTTTAATGATGAATGATTGTTTACCTTTATTGTTGTGTTCTAATTATTTCATTACTCTTTCTTTTTAAATGAGTAAGCCAGTAGGATTCTTGTTGATAACCACCTATAGAATGATGGAACTCCCATTTTCACTCTCAGGATCCCAAAATTTGGACGAATTCTGTCCTTTTTGGTTAGTGAGTGAATTCAGACGGATTCTGTCATTTCAATCAATCAATGTTCCTATTGAATTTTGGACGGATTCCATCCTTTTTGGTCAGTGAGTGAATTCGGAAGGTTTCTGTACTTTCAATCAATCAATGAGTGAATTCGGCGATATTTTTGTAAAAAGTGAAATCAAAGTGCAGTCAATGTCAAAACATAAATCAATATCGCAAAATTGAGTCGTGTACCACTCAGTCGGAATTGGACGAAATCCATGCAATTTGACAACTGTACCACTATTCCCGCTCTATATAAGGACCCAAAGGTTTCCATTTAGATGGAATCCTCCTAATTTTTGACATTGACTACACTTTCATTTAATTTTTTCAAAAATATCGTCGACACCATTGTATTTAATGATCACCTTCGAATCGTCCAATTTGACATTGTACCACTCGTAAAATAGCCAATTAATGCTTCTTTTGACTAGCCATATTGTCCAGTCTGAAGACAAGACTTGACACTGTACCTATGTGTCCTACCTATAGCAACCACACATGACATCACAGTTCCGAGCAATGAGCTGGAAGCTTTTTTGTACACAGTTTTGAATCGTGAAGTTGATTTTGGACGTGACATCGCTGAAAAGATTGGTAAAATATCGCTTAGCATACTTGGTGATGGTTATCTCTATTATCCATTTCTTATCCCGGCTCTCGTAAGAGATTTTCACGTACCAGAGTATGACAATGATGACATTGATCAGGAAAACTCCCTTATCATCTTTAGTGACCACCATTGGTTTGTTTCGGAGGCAGTATTTCAATTTGGGTTGGGCTATGATTGACTTAGTAGTAGTAATATTATTTTCAACAAGAACATTATGACGGAAACGTACCTATGTGTCATGCCTACATGCATAACTCACAACTACTTGACGTGTGGGACCCACCGATAGGGACCACACATGATATCCTGATTATGACTACTATTCCCATCTAAATTAGGATGGAAACGTTTCCATTTAGACGGAATCCGTCCTAATTTAGATGGAATCGAATAGTGACCGCACATGACATCATCATTCTGACACTGTACATTTCTAGACCCGCCTATATTCATCCGTCCATTGTATTTAATGATCACATTCAAATCATCTAATATGACACTGTACCACTCGTAGGATAGTCTAAATAAGGACGGAAACATCTCAATTTAGACGGATCCATCCTAATTTAGACGGAATTCAATTAATGTTTCTTTAACTATCGTTGTCCAGTCTGAAGATAAGACTTGACACTGTACCTATGTGTCCTACCTATACCGACCACACATGACATCCCCATTCCGACACTGTATAAATTGTTCAGTCAAAATCTCCTTACAAATACATTTGTTTATTTGCATCCATCTCTAGGTATAACTCGGATTATATATTCCAAGAACACATCTTCTTCTTCTTCTTTATTCTAGCTTCCCTTGCAATAGTTATCTTTCTTTTTCAAGTTCATCTTTTGTCTCTTAAAGCAAACAATTCATAGTATTAATATCAGAACATTATTGGAATAGACACCGGTTTTCATCGAAAAGTCTAACTTGGATTATTTATTCCCTCTTTGGGTGGCCCGCATGCCCCTGTGTTTGATAACGAGGGTAGGGAAGATGCGTCCTATGATGTGGAGACACTCTTAAGTAGGTTCCCTGATGATGGGGATAGACATTATTTTGAGACAAACTGGATCGGTAGATCAGTAGTTGCAGAGAGGAGGTTATCGTGGGATAGTCTGCCTACACTCTTAACAGATAGATTACTCAGAATTGGGTGGTCTGGTTTCACAAATACCCCTGATGGAACGGTGAGTATGAATCGGTCTATCGTTCGTGAGTATTGTTGAGAGTGGGATACTTTGGAGGAGGACCGCAAGTACACCGTGAAGCCTCCGAGGCATTACCGTCAGTTTGGATGCAGGGTGGATCAACCGTTACTATGGCATCCCAGAAGTCCCAGACGGTGAAGAATTTTTCAGGCATCATACTATGATTGTGCTGGACAATGGTATGGATTTGATGTATGAACTGGCTGATGCATTTGGTGGGACTCATCTTTGGAGTCCTAACGAAAGGTCCAATGATGGTTTGGTTGAATATATTCCTGCAAGATTAAATGCCGAGTGGTTAAGTGTCATGCTTATGTTTCTTGCGAATTGCGTCCACGGTACCATACATCACGTTCAACCAAGCTTGGATATGTACATCCTTGCATACGCAGTTTTATATCATAGAGTCAGTGTGGGAAGATACATCGTGGATAGGGTTAACAGGATAGCGAGGGGTATATATGGTGATGGTTATATCTTTTTCCCATTTCTTATCACGTCCATGGCCAAAATCTTTGGGCTACCGGAAATTGACACGGATGACATTGTTTGGCAAACCCCAGCTATCTTATTTAATGATCACCCTTGGTTTATTTAAGCGTCATCTAAAGTTTATTTCAATGTATCACTACTTGCAATTTTTATCTCAATGTAACAAAAATTCATTGCAATTATTTTTTTCTTTTTTCCCCTTAATTAAAGGGTATTGAACTTTCTTTTTGTGAGTTGTGACGGATGATTACACTATTTTGTCTTGGACGGCCATAACTCACAACCATTTGGACGGCCATAACTCACAACCACTTGAAGTGTGGGACCCGCCGATAGTGACCACACATGACATCCTCATTATGACAATGTACCTATGATCCTGTTGAATTTGGACAAAGCTTGCCCTTCCGATCCTATCATCTTCCATCATCATCCACCATCCTGGTAGAAGTTACATATATGTCTATGTTTCGTTTCAATAAAGTGTTTCTTTGGTTTATTTAAGCGTCATCTTAATGTTATCTCAATGTATCATTACTCTTTCTTTTTATGTTTGTAAGCCCCATGTGTAAGCCAAAGTACCATCAATATTTCTTTTTATAAAATAATTGTTTGTTTTTACTTCTTACTTCGAATAAAATATATTTGTCAGTTGATCGATAATTATGTATATTTTATAAACGAAATAACCGAATTCTTCAAATTTTGGACGGTCATAACTCACCACCACTTAAACAATAGGGATATAAATTTATAATATAAAAAACAAACAAAATTTATAATATAAATATTACAACCCAATAAGTTTATATAAAACCAAAAAAATGTCAAATGTTGGACGTACACGACTTGCGAACATCTAATATACAAATTACACCGCTATACGTTGACAAATATATCTACAACCACCAAATGCTTATACACCACCAAGTGCTTATACATTCACCAAAAATACCTACATATCTAAGGATCTATGCACAGATTAAACAATTGCACACAAAGTTTATGTCTTAATAACGGAATATTATCAGCTTTGATCAGAGTAAACTTTTCTTTGTGCAGGAAATGCTCAATGAACTTGACCATGTATACCCCACAGTCACCCATGTTCAGTGTAATTTTTTTTAATCAAAGGATAAGAAGATAATGTAAACTGTATAATATGATAAATAGTTTAAAGTTTATAACACTTACGGGATTGGCATTTGTGGTACGTGCTCAGCCTTAACTACTCTGACCGTAATAGCAGGCTTCTCTGGATCAAGCATTTGTGGGAGTTCACGTAGATGAGCATCCATCTTAAACACTCTCCTCAATGAAACAACGAATGCTCTAATACGATCCTTCACATAACCCTTACCCTTATATTCACCCCCCACCAGACAATCAAACACTCGAATCCTTCAGTCGGGAATAGACACTTGGACAACTGCCCAGTGACCACGAGTAATGGCCCAGAGAATGTGCGCCACTGTGTTTTCATCCCATTTCTTGACGCACTCAATCGCATGATCTGGAATCTCCGTTGTGTCAGGCGTCTTTCCCTGATCTATATGACCCTGGCCGTAACATGAGGAAAAATCATAGTAGGCAATGGTCATATGTGGTATACAGCATTCTGAATGTGCTTTCATCTGGCATTGTATAAGGTCTAGACAAGCCTCGATATGCTGTACGCATGCAAAAATAAGTTAGAGATAATGAAATCAAAAATATGAAAATTTCAGAAATATGAACATGAAGTCACAAGAATATACATCTCGGTCTAACTCGCTATACTACTCATGGAGACGTTTGAACCACACCTTGTCCGCCCGATCTACAATACGTTTTCCAGCTGCGTAGCCCATAGGAATCCAAATTGGGGGTGGATTTGCTTGTTCGTACCAGGAGAGAGAATTGTTTTTCAACTCTATCAGAAATTTTTTCAACGGTGTCCATTTATTAGCACCTGGCAGACTGACTACGCGTGACCCATTAGTTAAATATCATGGTTGGTTAGTAGTCTAACGGGTTGTCAATCTTCTGTCATTTGCATCATCCACCTTTCGTTTACCCAATTGAATATCAATTGGACCAGTAGTTAAACAATAATCAATACATTATCGAGTTAGATAGTTTTTCACAATGTAATTTCTACTTTCAAAATTAAAAATCAAATAACTTACTATAATCGATCCTAGGCTCCACAACCGATGCACAATTGGTGGCGATACACCTTATCGTCGTAACCTCGGAGTATCTATACCGAATATAATCGAGATCATTAATTAACGATAACAAACAATAAAATACCTATGTTAATAATAAAAATTCAATATACATTAACTTACTATAAACAAGATGGAATTCGACTTAGATAGTTTTTCACAATGTAATTTCTAGTTTCAAAATTAAAAATCAAATAACTTACTATAATCGATCTCAGGCTCCATAACCGATGCCTGGCTGGTGGCCGTACATGCCCCTGTCGTAGCCTCAGGAGTATCTATACCAAATATAATCGAGATCATCAATTAATGATAACAAACAATAAAATACCTATGTTAATAATACAAAATACCTATATAATCGTCGGGGTTGAAGGTTTGCGGAGGTACACTATCATCGGAGGCAGCTTCTCCATCCAAACGAATACGCACGGGTGTGGTGAATCCAACAGCCTCGGCGGTTTGCATGTGAGGTGTTTGTTGATCAGGCCTCTCCACGTTCAGTGTCGAAGTAGACTATGGCTGGTTGGCCGCTCCACGTTCAGTGCCACCGAACGGCCCGACCTATCACTGCTTGGACCCTATAATTCAAACGGCCAAATAAGTATTTCGTTATGACATATGACGGATTACCAGCCTATTAATAATTCAAATTCGTGTGTTAACAATATAAATACGGCTGTGAAATTCGTATTTGCAAGATAATTCATACTGTCTACTCGTCTGGATTTCTAACCAACCGACAAATTTTGCATGTTCAACTTTAAAATTTCCCAAATCAGCCTTCATATTTTGTTGTTCACTCTCATCGTCCCCACCTCAAATTAACTTCACTAATCCACGCATCGTTTCACTTAGCGAGCCCTTCGCATCTCTAGCTCGAATTAATCTTTTGTAGCTCGATCTTTGCATCTCTTAACTCGGAGTTGGTTTTTTCCAACTCGCCTTCTAACACTCAACTCGAGTTCATTTTTTCCAGCTCTTGTTGGATGATTTGAGTAATTACTGGCCTCAGTGCTTCCAACTGCATATATAGGGTTATAGTGCCGTCGCCTTGCAAGTTTGCGGAGGTAGACGCATAATCTGTACACTTCGACTGTCTATGTCGAGCGTCCTCTTCAAAAATTTCGGGACACTCACGTTCTATGGCAAGACCAGAGGCACGGGATGGTGTGTTTCTGACGGGAGGGACCGGTAATTGACGAGGTAGAGCCGTAACATCCGCCGCCGGCAACCCTAGGGAAATTACATACTCCCTATCTTCAGGGGTTCTCAGAAGATCATGGGAAATCCTACCTGAATACCCGAAAAAATCACTATTTTAGATACAATATATTTAAAATGTGGATTGATAAAAATGCACATAAACTATACTTACCCATACAACAAACTCTCTGGAGGCCAGTGTATCGGAATACACCCCGCCGTTCGAACACCGCCATCTCAGCATGCTAGGACGATCATTCTCATGTCACTCTCTCAAATATGTGTATCTCCCCTTCTGAACGATGGTTGGAATGGCATGAAAAGCCCACACTTGTAAGGCATATAGACAACCGGATACCGTTGGCAGTGCATTCGCATCATTTTTCGGCCCAAGTCACTATATGTTTTGTATTTGTTTACGCCAGTTCCACATGAAGTTAGTAAATGATCACGCTTCCCATGGATAAGTTCTGACCCGTTCTAGGTCCTCGATGATATAAAATATATGAGTCGGTATTACAGTTCCAGGGTCTTGTCCGATTAATAAGCCATAAATAACATACACTAAAGCCCCAATACAAAGCCTAGGGATTAGGCATGACACAGCGGATCAGAAGGAATCGAAAATACCCTAAGGAAAACATGCAATTATAAGAACCTCATCAGGCCAAGGCGTACCATGAAATTCAGTTTGAGATATTCGTTCTTCTATTTTCAACCAACATTAATTTGTCGTTTGTTTCAAATTTTTAAATCACATACTTGTTACCGATAATTTCAAGGGCACTTATACTAAAGGCATTTTTACTCCCCATGATCACTCCTACTCATTGTCAAAATTAGGTCATTAGCAATACTCCTATCTTACTATCATACATTACACTATCATAAATTACACTACATTATCAAATCAATAATTATTACACTATCATACATATTCTCACACATAATGAATTTTACATGAACACCAATAAAGAAATATATTTACTTCTAAAAACCTCATCATACATTTAATCATACCATACATGAATTGAATTCAAATCCAACAATAAAATAACACACTATTGAACATGAAACATGAAATTCTCTAAATTATACATGAATTTTCGAATTTTACGTGAACATCAATAAACCACTAAACATAAATAAACCACTAAACATCAAAGCTATTAATAGCTTAACATTACATATTATTGATGTTCATACAATCCATTCGAATTCTAAGCATCATACATATCCTTTTGAATTCTAAACACTTCATCATACATATAATCACACAATACATGAATTCTAATCTAAACCCTAAAACCTAAACCCTATAAAACTGTTGAATTCCAATCGAACAAATAACATGGCATTCACATAATTATACATCAATTTTCATTGTGAAATAAACCGTAAAATCCTGTAAAAATCGAATAACAAAATTTAATAGGATTAGCCACATGAATTTGAATCAAATAACAATATCAAATAAGATTACCCAACAAAATCAAAAAACAAAATCAAAAAATGCATAGAAAAGGCTGTCAAAATCAAATAACAAAATCGAAAAACGCATAGAAAGGCACTCACAATAGGTGCTTCTTGTTCATTAGGAGTAGCCATGGTGAAATCGTTTGCACTGAGAAGACGAAGGGTTTCTATGCTCTGAAAATCGTCCAAATTTGCGTTTGTAGGTGAAAAGACTGTGAAATGGTGCGGAATGAGTAAGAAGACAAGATAAGGGTTTCAAAATGTACGTTTCCGTCCGTATTCGGAAGAGCCGTCCTCTGTTTGGACGAAGCGCTCAAATGGATCCGTCCAAATTGGACGGTTTTAATAGTTTGGGCAAAATGGACGGAACCCGTCCAAAAATTGGAAGCACCGTCCAACTTTGGATGGAATTCGTCAAAATTTAGACAGTGCGTCCAAATTTTGGACGGTTTTCGTCGATTTTGCCCTGTGAATGGATTGGGACGAAAAGGAAGCCAAATTGGGACGTATTGACTATATTTGGACGAGAAACCTGAAAAAATGTCAGAACTTGTTTGACCTGAAAAAAAATGTCAGGCGTTACTGTGGCCTGATTTACCAATTTCCCGTTGGATGAAGGTATTATGACGGATGCATGGTGTTATTTTTTTCTTTTATTATTGCTAGCTTCACGTCATTGAGATCGACAAGAAACGACACGTGTGTGCTATTTCTGTTTTGAGATTTTAATATGGAATTGATAATCCTATCATTGGAATTTTCTAGTATTACAATAGGTGTGTCCTCTAGAGATTTTGCAGATTTAGTGGTTTAGCACCACTGATGATGCTGCCCGATCTGTTGCTATAGCGCGTGATTTTCCTACATGGTTTATATTACTGAGTATTTTTAGTTATTTCTTTCAACTTCTGTTAAAGTGTATAACATGTTAATTATCTATCTCCCCAAAAGCTTAAAATTTTGGGAGATGTGATAGTTTAACATGATATCGAAGCGAGAGTTCATGAGATCAAACCCTGGTGTCAACATTGTTTTCCCACATTTAAATTGTGCAAATATACGGAGAGATTACCCACACTTGTGGGGGCGTGTTTTAAATGTTTAACATTGCGCAAATGTTAGGAGATATTGTCCACACTCGAGGGGCGTGTTAAAGTGTATAACATGTTAATTATCCGACTCTCCATAAGTTTAAACTTTTGGTAGAGATAGTAGTTAATATGGTATCGAAGCGAAGTCGTGAGTTCAAACCCACCCAAACATGGAGCGGACCTAGAGGCATGCTAGGGTGGGCGTAGCCCATCCGGATTTTATTTTCGATACAAAACGTTATATGATTCAGTCCAAAACTATTAGTCGTCTTAATCCAGCATACCCGACCATACAAAGTAGACCGTTAGCCCACCCGACCACCAATTCATGGTTCCGTCCCTGGCTTCAAACACAGTGTTCCCAAAAAAATAGAGAATTAGATATAAGACAACTTTCAAAATATTTTTAAGTAATAGACAACAAAAAAAAAAAAATTATAGGAGAATGTCAAACTTCTATAACTTTTATAGCGCAAATGATAAAAAAATAAAAATAAATCTGACGCTGCCCGCTTGCTTCGCTGCTTCACTTTTTTTTTTTGTTTTATCCGTTTTCAAACAAACATATCTTTTGATCTGAATCTCCAAATCAATGAAAATTTCATCTGAATTTTTAATTTTTTCCTGCTCGTTTTGAGACTTGGTTCGATATTATTACATCGTTTTTCGTGAGTTTCACTGTCGAAGTTCACTCAGTGAATCTCCCAGTGAATCCCGAAAAGAAGTGAATTTAGAACAATAGTAAATTTCTACAGCGGTTTTTCGGAAATCATGTCGGAATATGGTGAATGCGGTCTCAAAATAAAAAGAATGAAAAAATAAAAAAAATTGGTGAAAGAATTTTCAAATTTGAAGTTCTAGATTGGGAGATATGTGTGTTTAAAAAATATGGATGAGAGAGAAAGTGCATTAATATTTTTTTTTATAGAAAAATAAGAAGAAGAGGCAACGAGAATTGTTGGGCTATAAAAGACCCACACATGAGTTCAAACTCCGTTCCAAGCACAGTGTTCCCAAAAATCCCCAAAAAATAACAAGTTTTGGCCTATAAAAGTCCCACACTTGTGGGGGGCGTGTTGAAGTATATAAAATATTAATTATCTATCTTCTCAACAGCTTAAGCTTTTGAGAGAGATGATAATTCAATAACTTATGATTGACTTTTATTCATCTATCCAAAATTATTTGTAAAGTTCTAGTCAAAGATCGAGTATGACGTATTCCGCATGACTAACTTATTGGACATGTGCCAAAATCACTATTCCGGTTGTGGACTCGGCTTTCGAGATGAGTTGTTACAACATATATAGCAATACATGAATCAACCCAGCTCTCCATAAGTTTAAACTTTTGGTAGAGATAGTAGTTAATATGGTTCGTTAGTGCGCCTTTGGCCTATCATGGGACGGACCTATTTTGCGCCTTCATCGTGTCTCAGGAAGGTGAGGCTCTCACCACGTAAACCATCATAATCAACATATCATATCATAAAATGTTAATCGAAGTCTCTTTCTTAACATTGTATTCTTATTTAAAATGTTTAAGTGCTGAATATCTTTGTTAGCTTTGTTGTACTCTTTATATTTATATTGTTCATATGTTGGATGTATTTATTGATCTTGTTGTGCCATTTATATGTATTTACGTGTCTAACCATACGTTTGTCCCGCCTTTTGTTTTTTTTTTATAGGTCTATACTTGAGAGACCATGTTAAAGATAATTGTGTTGAATAAATAAATTATCTTCTCCGACCCCTGAGAGTTTTGAGTGATATGTAAATTTACGAGAGCTAGTTGGCAGAAATGTGAAAATAAAATTAATAAATAGACAAGTAGTACTACGCAGAAGTCCCTCGTTGGGCTTTATGGAAATGATCCAGTGAAAAAATATTGCCCACACAGCTTGGACTTGCTTTGCTATCTGCCAAATATACCCTCAGACTGTATATATATAGTTAGAAAACCTCACAGATTCATAAACCAGAATTGTTGATTCATTCAACTAGCCACCATTCTTACTTATACAATAGATTCTGCAGTACTACCAAAACAGAAAAGAAATCTAGTCTAGATATTGTTCTCTATGGCATTGTCACATCACCAACAATTACAAAAACATAAATACCCTTACAACTTACGTAATATTCCCTACGTTCTTATTTAACTGCCGTAGTTACAAAAAAACACACATATTAAGAAGATTAGTTAATTCTTTGACTGAACATCAAAATGACAATAGCACCTGTGAATATAATTAATGCAATGTTGTTTTTAATCTCCCAACTCTTAGTAAATAAGGGTAGATGTAGAAAAATAGTAAATAAGGGTTTGTAAATATAATTACGACAAATAAAAATGAAATTTTATTTTTGGCAAGTACGACACTTAAATAGGAACAAAGGGATTATCATTTAACTTCCCCTCTCAAACGAAAGGAGGTGTCAAGCAAATTGAGTTTGGACCTATTTAGAGTAAACTTGGAACTGGTGAGAGGCTTGGTCATACAGTCTGCCACTTGATCACAAGAGGGAACATGGTGAACTCTTAATTTCTTTTGCAGCACTTGATCTCTGACATAATGCACATCAATTTCGATGTGTTTAGTCCTTGAATGGAACATAGGATCGTGATCCAGATGGTTAGCCCTAATATTATCACACCAAGTAATAGGAACATCTGCATTTTTTATGTGCAGTTCATAAAGCAAGGACTTCAACCACTGAATTTCTGCTGCCACATTAACCGGAGCTCGATATTCAGACTCTGTACTGGATCTAGAAACCACAACTTGCTTCTTAGAACTCCATGAAATAAGAGAATCACCAAGGTAAACATAGTAGCATGCAACTGATCTTCTATCTTTAGTATCACACCCCGAATCAGCATCACTAAAACATGTTATATGTAAATTAGGATTAGGCTAGAGATACGATCCATAATGAAGAGTCCCTTTCACATATCTGACCATCCCTTTCAAAGCCTGCCAATGTATCATCCTAGGAGCTTGCATAAACCGACTAACCTGATTAACCCTAAAAGATAAAATCTGGTCTAGTGTAAGTTAGGTATTGAAGGGCTCATCTTATGCTTGTGTATGAAGTTGGATTGTTAAGGAGCTTAGAATCTTCATTGTGCAAATCAAATCCTGTAGCCATGGGGCTGTAAACTGGTTTCAAATGTTCCATCTTCAACATGATAATCAATTGTGAGGCATACAAATGTTGTGTGAGATATAAACCCATTTCATACCTATATGCTTGAATTCCCAGGAAGTGGCTTAGATGACCAAGATCTTTAAGAGAAAATCTAGAGTTGAGTGTTGAGATAAAACTTACTTTTGATCAGCTGTGAATTGTTCCCTATAATTAATATATCATCTACATAGATGAGTATATACAACAAAGTATTTTGAGACTCGTATACAAAGACAAAGGTGTCTTACTTGGCCTGTGTAAAACCCCATTAACGAAGTTGATGTCTGAGTTCTTCGAACCAGGCCCTTGGTGTTTGCTTTAATCCATTCAAGGCTTTTCTCAGGTGGCACACGTGATTAGGTTTGGTAGGATCCTGAAAACCTTCAGGTTGTGGCATGTACACATCTTCATTAAGTGTTCCATTTAAGAAGACATTATTGATGTCTATTTGATTTATTTTCCAGTTCAGAGTGAAACTGCATCTAGGACCACGATAATGGTAGCAACTTTTACTATAGGATTGAAAGTTTCCTCATCGTCTAGTCCTGGAGTTTGTAGAAACCCTTTAGCTTCCAACCTTGATTTGTGCTTCAGTATTTTCCCATTAGGCTTTAATTTATGTTTTAAGATATATTTGCTCCAAATCAGATGTTGATAGGGTGTTGGTTGCACCAAATCCTAGGCCCGGTGTCTGATAAATGTTGAGTACTCATCGTTTATAGCTTGGTGCCACTGAGGCTAAGTTAACTCATAGAATCTATCAATGTGGTAGGTTCTGTAAGGCATTGTGTGGAGCCTTTAACAGCTAGGTAAGAGAAGGTTTTAGGTTTTCCGATACCACTTTTACCTTGGGTTTGCATAGAATGCAAGTTTGTGACTAGAGATGTAGGATTCGGTGAAGTGACAGCTTGAGAAGAAGGTGATGTAGTAGGTGGAGTTGAGGAATTTTGTGAGGGTGATCTGGTTATATAGTGTGGGCTAGTTGGTTGTCTTGAGACAGCTGGAGTGTTAATAGGTGCGGTTTCAAAATATTTAGTAGTTGGGTTCCCAGAAACATCACATTTAGGTATAATCACAGGATCACATTGACTGGATTGAACCTTTTGATGGCTTCCACAAGTTGCAGATCCAAGTGACACAGACTCAGAATTTGGAATATTAATTTGAAAAGAGGATGATTGGTCTTGAATTGATACAAAATCAGAGGGACTTGACAAGAGACTTTTTTTAGGGGAACTTATTGATAATGTGGTTTATTATCACGGAGGATCAGCGGTGTATGTTAAGTGGATATCTGGCTTATTTGATGTGTTTAATAGTGTGTAGGACCGGTGGTACTCGGCGGAGCTGCGGTGGAGAGTATGAACTGTTTGAGAGTGAAGATTTATGCAGAGTATAGTTCTCCTTTTGCCATTAGGATCCCCCTTTTATGGTTACACAAGCCCTTCTTTTATAGAAGGAGGGAAGCTTAGGGGTTAAGTAAGACAGGTATGCATAAGATATCTTTGTAGTTAAGTAAGCTAAATAACTAGACTGCAAGTGGATTGAATATCTCGGCGGCATCCTATGTGGTCGCCTAGGTCGCCAGATACAATCTCGCATGCCTCATCTTCTTGCCCTACTCATGCCTTCTTTTGCTTCCCTTTAAGTCTTGTGTGGTCTCTTAGGGATCTCTTGTCCAAGGTCACAAGTCGCCCCCCTGAGCTACTAGTGACCTTGTAGGTAGAAGGTTCTAGGCGGGAACCCGACTGCGGTGACCTCGACTTGACTGGCGTTCGCGAACGCTATGGCCACGAACCTTATCCGACGCGGTCGGTCAGATAGGCTATTTCCGGGAATCATAGGTGGCGATATTATTTATACCGAGCCATAGGTTACGACCCGTAAGTAAAAGCAAAAGAAGTTTCCCCCGTAGTCATCTTTCTTGATGTTCTGAGGGCCCATAAGGCCGTTGGCAAATGATCGGGCCATTTTCCCGCCTTTTCATCCAAACATTTCTTCAGTACGCTAAGTACCTGTTTGTTGGCGTTTTCGGCCTGACCGTTTCCCTGTGGGTAGCACACTGACGATTGCCAATGCTTGACATTATTTTCTCTACAAAATACGTCGTACTCCTCCCTGAATTGTGGCCCGTGATCTGATACTATCACTCTAGGGACGCCAAATCTGGTCCAAACTCAATCGAGCAGGAAATATATTATATATCTAGTGTTGATTTTGACCAAGGCTTTGGCCTCGATCCATTTAGTGAAACAATCGACAGCGATTACTACGTATTCGCATCCGGAGCGACCTCTTTTGAGTGGTCCGATGAGGTCGACAACCCACATGTCGAACGACCAGGCGGAGATGACGATGCTTTGTTCGACTGATGGTAACCTGGGAATGTCCGCAAATTTCTGACATTTATCGCACTTTCTGGCTTAGATTTGGGCATCTTCTGCGAGCTTGGGCCAGTAATAGCCGGCCAACAAAACTTTCTGAGCGAGTGTGCGGCTAGCGGGATGGCCGCCCCATATCCGCTCATGTAGCTCCATAAGTATTCCTTCGACCTCCTCTGGCCGTACACATCGTGACAAGGGCTTGGAGAAAGATTTTTGATATAAAACATTGTCCAAGATTATGTACCTGGCGGCCCTTCTGATCAGGGCCCTGGCCTCTTTAGGGTCAGATGGGTGGGTTCCTGATTCGATGTGCATTTAGCTCATCGATCCAACATGGGTTAGTTGGTTGGAGATCCATGACCCCAGCCCGGTTGATGGCGGGTCCAGATAGGTGTTCCACCATGACCGCTGGATTACTCACTTCGTCGTCGTTTGTTAATTTTGACAAGTAGTCCACTCTGTGATTATCCTCTCGAGGGATTTTGGTGAATTTACTTTGAAGCTTCCCTCGAGCCTTTTGACCAGATCAATGTATTTTTGTAAGATTTCGCAATGGATCCTGAACGACCCTATTGCTTGATTGACCACTAACTGTGAATCGCAGAATACCTCCATATTTTTGACTTTCATGGCCCTGGCGAGCTCAAGTCCTGCGATGACCGCTTTGTAGTCTGCTTGATTATTGATGCAGTGAAATCAAATCTCAAGGCTTTTTCAATTTCTTCCGAGGTGCCTGGTTCCAATAGGATGATCCCGGCACCGCAACCTTTGTGGCTGGCGGTGCCATCGACATAAAGCTGTCAGCAGTTACTTGGCCTCTGGGCTCGTCTGCTGTGGTCGCTGTTATGTCGTCACCATGCTTTGAGTGGGATTGTTCCCCTGTGTCTTCGTTGAAGCTTGTTTCCGTGATGAAATCGGGCAAGGCCTGGGATTTGATAGCTTTCTGATGCACGTAGATCAAGTGAAATTAAAATACTTGACCACTAAAATTAATACTAGCAAGAGGACTAGGTCCATCGTAGTATAGCTATAGCGAATCAAGGTCGATCCCGCAGGGAACCAAATTATGGGTCATTCTATAAATAATAAATTAATCATGGCAAACACACAAAACGATCTATGACCAACAAAGAACAGGAAAAGATAAATCGACACGACTCGACACAAATCAAAATAGATACAACATAATTAATCTCCCCCAATTATTGCATTATCGTCTAGATCTAGAGATTATATATAATTAAACTAGACTCGACAACTATTAATCCGATTCGTATCTCTTTTATATTGGCTACGGGAGTCATCCCCTAAACTAGATCTAGCTCCGGGTAGGCCATCCAGATCACTATGCTACATCACGTGACTTCGCTTTTTCGGCCTCCATCTTATATGACTCGCACGCTTACAAAACTAGGGATGCCGATATTAACCGTATTCCTCACCTAGGCAACATTAGCGTACTTCCTAAGCGATCGCATCAGTCTCCGTCCCATTAACACTAACTTTTTAGGTATCATGTTAATCTACGATTTACGTGTAATCAGGCGCGCACAATTCCCTAATATAACACAGATCTAGATCTCGCTGAAAGTCCTGAAAGATCAATTCATGAGCCGACCTAGGAGTACTATATTGGTATTTCCTCACTACACATTTTAATTAAAACAGACGAGCAACGTAGCCGTAGCCATACCTACTAAGACAAGAAATTCTAATGGACAATCACACCATAAAGATGTGGCTAGGGCCGACTCGGCGAAAAAACTAAATCTTAGCGTTTCTCATACTTATCGGATAAAATAGAAGCTCATAAAGTAATTATATATACCTACTAGAAACACGATTATTAAATCAAAATAAAATCATACATAGATCACAAAACATAGACGTGGGCGTGTGGATCCTTATAGACGAGGAATCCCCACCGCCTCACGTCGTAATCCTAGATCTACATCATTTAACTAAGAAATAATAATCTCAAATGATAAATAATAATTGGGGAAAAATTAATTAGAAGAAATTAAGAGAAAATAAATACAAGAACTTACATAATTGAAGAACTTGTAAAAAACTGCTCCAAGTAAAACTGACGATTTTATTATGAATTGTGTGTATTGTGGTGTGTTTGTGTGTGGCATGTGTATGTAAATATATAGGGGAGAAATTTACATAGGATAAACCTAAACCAATCTGAAATAGTTTTCCTAAATTCAAAAGGAGTTTGAAAACACATTAGGATAATTCCCGGCTAATCTTAGGATAAGGTCACAAAAATGCGCCCCCCTTGCATGCGGCCTCCATATGTCGGCGCCAATCTTCATTGGATTGGCTTGCCGGCTTTTGTCTTGCCTTACTCCTCTTTTCCGTGCTTATCCGATCTTTATCTTCAATGCATCCGTATTTGCTTGGATTTATCTTGTAGTTTAATTCTTCCATTAATAATTATCCTCCAAAAATTATCTCAATCTACAAAATAAATAATTATCCCGAAATAAATCATATTTAAATAATAAAAAATGGATAAATACCAAATTATATTTTACAAATCACAATACATTAAATAATAAATATAACCATATTATTTAATATAAAATATATATTATTAGGCCCGATTTAAGGATAATGTTGATGACTTTTACGGGTATATTTTGACCGTCATTACTTTCCGAGGCTCATACCGGATGTCAAATTCGGTGAGTTCGATGCCTATCGCAGTAGGAGACCAGATAAATCCGGCCTGTGGAGGACTTGCCCATCACTATAATAGTATGCGAAGAAAAATAAGCCCTTAATTTTTGGGCGGCTATGACAACACAGTACGCTAACTTTTCGATATTAAAATAGCAACTCTCTACTGGACTAAGAGCCTTAGAAACATAATAGACGGGTTTTTGAAGGGTGCCATCTTCCTTGATAAGTGCAATGGCTATAGCCCGATCTGCGGCCGTTAAGTACAGAAGCAAAACATCCCCCGTCATAGGACTGATCAGCAACGGTGGGCTTGAAAGATAAGCTTTGAGTTCCTTGAAGGCCTGCGAGCATTCCTCTGTCCACACAAAGGTTTTGTTCCCTTTGTGGATTTTAAAGAAAGGTAGGCTTTTCTCCGTAGATTTTGAGATGAATCTTCCTAGAACTGTTATCCTCCCATTTAGCCTCTGCACCCCCTTGATTGTTGTTGGCTCGCTCATGTTGATAAGATCCTCTATCTTTTCAGAGTTTGCTTCGATCCCCCTTTGGCTTACCATGAATCCAAAGAATTCTCCAGCCTGAACCCCAAAAGTACATTTCGCGGGGTTTAGCTTCATCGAGTGTTTTCTTATGTTCATAAAGGTTTCATGAAGGTCCACCAGGTGATCCTGGCGACTTGATTTCACGACCATATCATCGATGTAGGCCTCCATGTTTTTTTCAATTTGCGAGCTGAAATCGATGTTCACCATCCTTTGAGGCATTATTTAGAAAACCTAAAACTGGGATTCACGACAACTACGTTTAATTAACAATAGGTTAGATCTGGCCAATCTGCTTATTGTAATCGTAAACTGGCATGAAATACGAATAATGAAGTGCTAAGTTTGGACATAGTCTTGAATGGACCCTAGAACGCGTCTTGATAAATGTCGATGCGACTCTCTAGGCGGGTTAGCGGTATGAGTTAGCGCTCGATATCGGCAATTCTAGTTCTTTATGCGTATGGGCTATTACGGACCAATTAAGGAGGGTAGCTTGCGTATAGATTGTCTACTACCATTGTCAGAGTAGATAGGAGTAGGAGTTGAACCCGTAGCTGATAATGATAATTAAAATGAAAGTTCGTGATTAATTTAAGGAAATTATGCAGGGAAGTAAACATAATGATTAACTAATCCAAGTTAGTAGATCGGTGAGAAGAGGGGGAGGAATACCAAGTTTTTTTTATGTTAATGTTGGTCAATGACCGCCTCTATGTTGCTTCTTAATTAGGTTAGAATCGTTTATACTTATAGTTGCATTATCTCTGTGGGATCGACCTTGACTCGTATTTAGTATACTACGATGTACCTAGTATTCTTGCTAGTAATATCGACATTAGTGACTTACACGCGGTCAAGATATTTGGCGCCGTTGCCGGGGACAATGTCCAATTTTAAATATAAACGTTTTAATTCTGATTAAGAAGTTGTTTTCATTTTATTTTATTTTATTTTATTTTGAGTCTTGAGTCATTCTGGATCAACCCTGCACTTGCTAAACTGCCAGAAGGAGAAATTTTAGTGCCGGTTTACCGTGGTTTACCTCTGGGTTACCGAGGCCTGGAAAATTGAATTCTGACAGCCCCTGTTATTCTATGTTATTCCCTGTTGATTTTAGTTAGTAGGTCCGCCACAGTTGGGATCACACCCAACTGAAGCGGAAGTTGCTAACCTTTTCTTTGTTTTATTTTGTCTTTTCACAAGAAGATCAGAACACTTCAGAGATTCGATCAAACCGGAGTGGAAAAAGGAGCAAACAAGTCAAGCAATATGCCTAGAATGATATTGAACATCACACCAAATTCCATGTACCCTGGATCTGAAGCAAGAGAGCATTATGAAGCTATTAAGAAGCGGATGGAAAAAGAGAAAGAAGCAATCAAGCAAGAGCCTGAAGAGAACTTAAAGCAGTATAGTACGTATCGTCCAGGTGAGTTGCCTTGTGAGTTAATTGAAATATCATCGTTGGATTATGATTCTGATGATCTTAAAGAGGATCCTGACACGATGTTTTCTGAGCCTGAGGATTACCCAGACTCAGACACCGTAGTGAAGTTAGAGACCCTGACATGTTCCGACTCCTGATTTCTGTTATTGGTATATCAGTAGGATTAGGTCTCTGCGACTCTGGCTCGAGTTGCAACATTCTAACTTTTTCCCTCTTTCAAAAGATTAAACTTCCGGTCATAATGAATCAAACCAGGATCATGACCTTCATCGATTGAACTAGAGATATGCCTGCAGGTCTGCTTTGGAAGTGCACGATTAAGGCATGAGGGTTCAGTTATCCAATTGATTTCACGGTAATAGACGTACCAGAGGACCCGAGTGCCCAGTTCTGTTAGGGATACCTTTCTTAGCGACAAGCAGGGCAGTCATGAATTTTGATAAAGGGGAGATTACTTTGAGGTTGAATAATGATGCTGTATGTTTAGAACCCCTTGAAAATAGGCCGGACAGTTGCTAGATAACATATGCTTCAGGAAAAGTGGAAATTATGGAGATAGAGGGGCATAAGCATAGAGAGGTTGTAGTAGAAACCGTTGAGCAGGAATTCATGAGACTAATGCTAAGAGAGAGAGAAGAGAAGGACCACAACAAGATGCTCACGGAAGCTAGTCCTTCCGTGTTGCGTAGTGAACGCTTTGAGCTTAAAGTGGAAAATGTTGAGTCCTTGGATCTAAAGTCTAAATCTCGACGTAGAGGCAGACCTAGTACGCAAGCTAAGAGAGAGTGGCGTGCTAGGAAGAGAGCTCAAAATGGTTCTATAAGGATACAAACCTCTAGAGCACAATTTTGGCGGAGATCTGAAGAAAGTCGAGCTGGCGACTATAAACGCAAAACTATTTTATTTACATCCTTAGGTAAATTAGGAATAAATAAAAGTAGCCGGACGAAGGGACGAGCTTGTTTTCATCCTACTGCACCCTTAGACTTGAAACCGATGGTTGTGGAAAGGTTTTTTTTACTCGTTGTGGATTCTAGTGAAGTAAGATAGGATTGAGTCGGAAATAACAACAAAGGGAGTAAAAGGCTAGTCAATTTGAAGTCAGAATTGAGCAGAGAGGTTGAGCAAAGTGTGTAGTGAAGGAGGATAGAAAAATCTGGGGAAAAAGAACCCCCGGTATACCCTAGGTTACCTCCGGGTTACCGAGCATGGATTTTCAGATTTCTGTACGTCAGTTTATAAAGCTGAATTTTTAGAAACACGTGGAGGACACACATTGCATCAGACACCACCAGTCAGCAGAAACCACCACCTTTTCCCTTTTTTCAAAATTTTCATCCTTTCCCACACTCCACCATAACTCCAACTCAATCCCATCAATCACCTCAAATCCCTCACCCTAATCCCACCAAATCCCTCCACCTTCACTACTTTCTCCGATTTAAACCACCCATTCACCACCATTATCATCATCTCATCTACCATCATCTCCTCAAATCACCAATCTTCTCCTATTTCTTCTCCTTCTTAAAATCAGTCGGCCACCATCACCACCACTATCACCACCAAACCTCCACTAAAATCCAATCTTTTTTCCATTTTAACCGACCAAAACAACAATTTTCTTCACCCCTATTGCTGCCTAGTGCTGCTGTGCTAGTGAGGTGCTGCAGTTCTTCATCTTTTATCATCAGAGGCACGGTCCAGAAAGAAAATAGGAAAAAATTAGGCCGGTAAATCGGAAGTACCTGCCGGTTTACCGAGGTAACCTTTTTTAGAAACAGCTTCACTATCAGGTCATATTATCATCTAGGATAGGTCCCAAGCGTAACCGATCAGCTGTTCGTCCCAGTGGTTATCAGAGTATCTATGGAGATGCTAACCCTTTGATAGATGGTGTTGAGCAATTCCATTCTTTAGAGATCTACGAGTCGTTCCGTGGGCATTGGAATGCAAGACCGGTTGCTCGAGAACGAGGGTAGAGTTGGACGATCTGGATCGATCTTGCCCGAGCCTTGCAAGAAAAAGACATTTTGGACTTGGTAGACTCACCGACTCGGTTCAACGCCACGCAGGGTAAGGAATTCTATGATTATGTTTCGCATAACCCTGGAGTCACATATGCTATGGTCCGTGGTGTTAAGATTGATTTTTCTATCGAGCGGAACAATGCTCATTTTGGGGTTCAAAATCCACCGGTGGGCCCGGATGAGTACACATCCTCGTTTAACTTTGAAGATTTAGAGAGGATGAACATGATAGCTGAATATTTTGGGGTGCAATGGAAGCACAATCCTTTGGGAGCCCCACCATCTTCCTGAAGAACGAATTATCACAGGATCGGAAGATGGTCAGCAGATTTGTTTGTGCCACCTTCTACCGACCAAGCACACGGTTTATGTCACCATCAAGAGGGCGGAGTTGATGTTTTATCTCGAGTAGGGATCTCCAGTCAACATCGGTCTACTGATGCATAATGGTATTCATGAGCTTGCCGCCACATCCGAGCGCGAGCTGTTGCCATACGGGCCGATGATTGACATGTTTGCTTTAGAGGACGAGGTGAAATTTCTCGTCAGTGATGATTGAAAAGACCCTGAGCCGATGATCAGTTCACAGTCGGTTCAAAAAGTACCGAGATGGGTCGGTCAGAGAGCTGAGAGGGAGCGTACTCCGGTCCTCGGAGCACCCCGGACTCAGAGAGCTATGCTAGAGGAGCACTCGCGAGAGATTACGAGTTTGCATCGCAAAATGGATAGGATTTTAGACTTTTTTGGCATACCTCCAATGACCCCACCACCTAGGACTGCCCCACATCACCGAGCCTCATCTTCGGCCACTGCTGCCTCAAGTTCTGCACCTCCTCCCGGTTTTGAGCCTAGAGATGACTGGGAGAGTTATTCCGATGATGACTAGTTTTATTTCTCTTTATTGTTGTTTTCCATTTTCTTGTTTTTATTTTTATTTTTCCTTTCCTATCTAGTTAATATAGCAGACTTTTATAATATAATGTTTTGTCAGCTTAAATTGTTTTGGAGTTACTTATTTTCTCTTTTACTGCCGCCATTTTATTATACGGTTTCTTGTCACCACTATTCTTCTTGGTTTGTTTGAGATACTTAGCGCAGATTCTTCGTGGACTACTTACGTGAGCCCGATGACCTATACGACGATCCGATTCTTTTTTGGTTCCACCCTTAACCGAAGCTAAGTTCCTTTTGATTTTTCATTTTTCACCTTACATATTGGGGACAATGTTTCGTTTAAATGGGGGGAGAGGTAAGGAACGTCACTTATCTTCTTAGCACTATATTCCGTAAATTTAGTGATTATCTTGATTCTCTTTGATGCACGATTCACCACTTAGACTTTGATTCATTTCGACAGAATTTCGAAAAAATGTGATATCTTTGATCTTTTCGAGTTTATTGACTTCATCTTTGTTTCACTTTGCACAAGTAAGAGTAAGTGCCCACTTCTGAAGAGAAGTGGAGTATTAAGCGCATATTCTATTATGAGCCACCATTTTAAGCATGTATAACTCACTTCCATTGGTGTTTAGTCGATAGCATATTGCTTTGACTAGAGTTGACCCTGGCTTCATCACGAATCATGTTCCACCAACGCTTAAAAAGGCAAAGGAATTTCGGATTCAGAGTTTATCATGAGTGGGGCCATGAGGATAGCTAAATCAACGAGAGTTTACCAGCCAAGAAAGAGAAGTGCATTGAAATATATACATATATAATCTCTTCGGCAAATATTTTAGTCGATGGAGCGTAAAACGCACGACTTTTGCATAGACCGATAAACGCGAGCCTAAGAGTAATATATACTCGGTTCTCGATTCGCCTTGCCAGCACAATTAACTAATAAATAACATGTTCGAGACTGGTTAGTTCAACTACAGGTTGATGTAATGTGAGATTGTCTGCATTACTAAGCGGTTGTGAAAGTTATTGCACACACACGTTGGCTCATGACGTGAATAGTGTTTAATACGTTACTGATGGATATGAGTGGCATGATCTTGATCTTGACTTAGTGATGCATAGTTGTTTTTAATTAACTTGTATACTGATCAGAGTGTCGTGTTTCTTTTTGCATTTGATAACGCTCTAAATGGTACCAATAATTATACTCTTATTCACTCCGAATTCTGCTCAAGAGAGGATAGATAATCTCGTTATTAGGTGGAATATATGTTAAATGCTATGTGCATGTTTCCAGGATCGTAATTCTGCATCTATGTTATTTTCCTGAAGATTTGGTACGGTTTTGTCTCTTTTTGCGTGTTTTATAGGATGTACCGAATCTAGAGCATTGGAGAGTGGATCTGGACCAAAAGAAATATATTGGGCCTAGTGATTAAAGTCCAAGAAGAAGCCTGCTGAAGAAAAAGGAGAAAATTCGGCCCGGTTTACAGAGGCCTAGGTCCGGTAAACCGGGGACTTGTTGAACACGAAACTGATTTTGCCGCATTATCTAGGTCGGTTAGGGTTTTAGAGAGTCTTAAGTCGGTCATTGTATCTATATAAGGCCGCATCAACTGTGTATTACATAGTCTTTTGATAAGCATTCAATTATATTATACAATTTTGATGAAATAAGGTTATTTAAGCTTTGGACGAGTTATTTCTGGTTTCCTCCCTTTCTCCACCATCTATAGCATGAGTAGATCGAGCTAGATCTCGATTGTTGAAGGTATGAAGCTTTGAACTTTCCTTTTTGTCTTCAATATTGTAGATCTGTTCGTATTTATGTGTTATAGTTAATCTGCATGTTTAAAGACCCCATAATTTACTTATTTTAATGAAAATTGAGCAATGTAGATCCAGGAATATGAAAAGCTGACCCCGGTAACCCGGCGGTCTATACCGGTTTACCGAGGAATTATTTAGAAAACCTAAAACTGGGATTCACTACAGCTACGTTGATCGACATGTTTAATTAACAATATGTTAGATCTGGTCAATCTGCTTATTGTAATCGTAAACTAGCATGACATACAAATAGTGAAGTGCTAAGTTTGGGCATTGTCTTGAATGGACCCTAGGAACATGCTGATCAATGTCGACAGCTGTCTAGGCGGGTTAGCGGTATGAGTTAGCGCTCGATATCGTCAATTCTAGTTCTTTATGCGTATGGGCTATTACGGACCAATTAAGGAGGTTAGCTTGTGTGTAGATTGTCTACTACCATTGTCGGAGTAGATAGGAGTAGGATTTGCACCCGTAGTGTATAATGATAATTAAAACGAAAGCTCACGATTAATTTAAGGAAATTATGTGGGGAAGTAAACGTAACGATTAACTGATCCAAGTTGGTAGATCGGTGAGAAGAGGGGGAGGAATACCAAGTTTGTTTTATGTTATTGTTGGTCAATGACTGACTCTATGTTGCTTCTTAATTAGGTTAGAATCGTTTAAACTTATAGTTGCATTATCTCTGTGGGATCGACCTTGACTCGCATTTACTATACTATGATGTACCTAGTATTCTCACTAGTAATATCGATGTTAGTGACTTACATGCGATCATCAGCTGCAAAGCTAATAGATACTCCTATGGCATCAAATATTCATTTGTCAGTTTTTGCTTCACAGTCAGTAGAAGAGAAGGAGTGCATGTCAAGAATTCCCTATGCTAGTGCAGTTGGCAGTCTGATGTATGCCATGATGTGCACTAGGCCTAATCTGGCTCAGGCAGTCAGTTTTTTCAGCAGGTTTATGGCTCAACCTAGAAAGGAAAACTGGAAAGCGGTCAAAAGAATGTTCAGGTACCTTAGGGGTACAGCTGATGTTGGTCTCATTTATTGAGGTGATACTCAAAGTTTGGTCATTGGATACTGTAATGATGATTATGTAGGTGATGTGGATAGCAGGAAATCAATGGTTATGTTTTCATATTAGGGAATTCAATTGTCAGCTAAAAAGCAACTTTTTCGGCCACAATGGCTTTGACAACTACCGAGGCTGAATATATGGCTCTTACTGAAGCAGCTGATCACGTGTAAGCCATTAATATGCATGACATACTAGCAAGAGTACTAGGTCAATCGCAGAATAGTAGATGCGAGTCAAGGTCGATCCCACAGAGACAATGCAATACGGACAATAGACACTAAATCTAGACAATAAGACAAATATTGTCCTTGACCAACATAAATGCCAAAAAGGTAATTGGTGTATCTCTCCTCTCCGATCTCCTAAAGTGGTGCCATTGATCTTTATGCCCACTTTTCCTCATAATTTCCTAGACTAACCAGAATATTTTCTAATTCCGTTTTAACTACGGGTGCATTCTCCTAATCTTATCTACTTCTATTGAATGGTCAGTAGATGTCTATGTGCAGTTAACCTCCTTCGTTGGTTGTATTAACTCATACACACTAAGTGTTAGAGATTGCCGGCGCTGACCGAGTACCTCCCTAAGCAGCTATGATGGATTGAATAGCACGTTCCTAGGGATTGATCCAAACTAACATTTCACCTTGCAAGTCCGTCATTTTAATCTACGAATACAATAAGCAGATTGGCAAGATCTAACCTACTGTTAATTAATTATGTCGATCAACGTAGCTGATGCTGAATCTTCAGATTAGGGGGACCTAAGTTGTCGCGGCTGCGATATAGACCGTCGTAAGACCGGCGGCGGTGGTTCCTAATTCTAAAATCTACATCATTATGTTCTGATTACTCTAATTAATTATGATGACTTAGACATGCAGATCAATTACAACACGTTAATCTTACTAAATCTACCATGATTAAAATACGAAGGAACGTTCAAAGATTCATACCTCTATCAATGGCGGATCTAGCTTGATAAACTCATGCTAGTTGATGGATTAGAGAAGATAACCAATAAATGAACATTAAAAGCTAATAATCACTTTTATTTCATAGAATAAAATATTTGATATAAAGTATGGTATCTATGCATATATTACAATAAACTGACACAACCTTTTTATAGACTGTAAAGCCGACCTAGTTGATTTAACCTAACCGATTTAATCACAAATCACGGCTTCTTCTTTTCTTGTAGTCCAAGCCGCCGCGGCTGCGGCTAGGGTTTCCGCGGCCACAGGCTATTTTTTCTCTTATTATGGCCCAACAGTCTTCATCTTGACTTCTTCTAACTTCGGCCCAATGTCTTCGTCTTTAATCCGGATCCAGCTCTCTTTAACCCATAATATGGTATCCTGAAATCACATAAAACAAACCAAAACGGTACCAAATATTAAGATAAAATGTATAGATGCAAAATTACTACCCAAGGAACCGGTATTGAGAAATTTTTACGTATTTCAAGACATATTCTGATGATCACTAATCAATTGAGCACAATTTGGAGCAAATAAATGTATGATTTATAGTACCATTTTCCGTGTGATCAACTACCCCCCACTTAGGTTTTGGTCATCCCGAACAAGAAGGTGAAATAAACTCAACTCCCGACTCACATACAACTATGCATCATAAGCCGGGAAAAGAATTAGGTCAACTCATATCCACAAGTGGTGCATTAAACACTTTTAAATTCACGAACCGATGTGTGTGTGCAATAACTCACCAATCAATAGTGACGCAGACAGAATCACATTATACCAATCATGGACTTCAGGCAAAACATATATCATGCACAAATCCATAAGTTCCCCATTATCCATCACTTACCAATGCATCAATGTGTCGTGTGATAAATCTTTTGTGATAATGCATTCAAAAAAAGAATGAAGTTATAGCGACCCCAAAACCTTTACTTATCAATGTGCACACTTGCTCCACTTGCCTTTAGACTCAGGCAATCAACATGAAACCTCACTTGGGCTGGGCGGACTTAGGGACCGAGTTTTACTCGTTATCGTCGTTTGTTTCTTTTTTTATGCGGGGTCGTGCCCTTTTTTGCTACGAGTTTGCTTCCCTCAATGCCTTCATTATCTTATATATATATATATATATATATATATATATATATATATATATATTATATATATATATCGGCTTCACTTGGCAGATTTCTCACTCTTTTTTCTCTCTTACTCGCAAGCCCGTTTTGTCCCGTTTTGCCTTTGGTGGCATCATGATTGCTACAATCAGCCTACAAAAATTGGTTAAAGTATATCCACCTACAAATATCGATTCCCGGACTAAGATAACTCTTCATCTTATCTAAATACTTCTCACTCAGATTGCGTGATCAAAAATTGAATGCAACGGTAAAATAATAATTAATAAGTCACTACTTCATGAATCATAACACATGCTTATTCTTCCATACTAAATTGAATAATGCGTCATTTATACTATATACTGAAGAAGTGAGTTATACGTGCGTAAAAAGGTTGGCCCATAAAACGAAAATGCGGTTAATACGCTACTACTTTAAGAGTGACACGACTTTTATTTTGGTCATGAAACAAAGATGTAATTAATTATTTTCAAAAGGTCTAAGTGGTGAAAAATACATCAACAAGACATGTGACAACTCGATGCGTTTCATAATGAATTGCTAAGTGACATTCTTAATTACACCCCACTAAATTGAAGCATAGTCCCAATGATGAAAAGATTAATAGTAAAAAGGAACTTAGCTTGCTATAAGCGCGGAGCGTAAAAATCCTTGTCGAAGACGTCTTGGGCTCAACGTCGTTAAAAGTATTTGAATATCTGTTATAGAATTCTAACATAAAAACTCGGGCAAAGTAGATGTGACACAATAACAAAATATAGGATGTCAGTAAGCAAATGATATTGATTAATTGCAAACAACAATGGAAAAGAAAAGCCGTGAAATATTTTATTGAAAAGAAAAGCCGTACATTGAAAGGTCGGAAAAAAAAAGTAAAAACAACAATGGAAAATAAAAGACTTTAAAAAAAACTTGAACTAGGGACTAATCAGATTCTAAGTCCTCGTTGTCATCGTGAATAGGAGGTGGTGTTGTTGAAGAAGGGCCGGCCCCCGAAGAAGATGGACCATGCCTAAGGGCTTGTGGTGGTGCGGTATAGGGAGGAATGTGGAGATGCGTCATCATATGTGTTAGCATTCCTCGCACCTCGGCTAACTCCCTAGACATGTCAGCTTGAAATTCATGCTGAGGTCTTGCACGTCCTTCTGCCGGTATTGCAGCCCATCTTCTCCTCCATTCCGTCCTTTGGACTGCTATACTGTCAAGGATAGGAAGTGGCTCGACTCTCTCATCAATGGCCAAGACTGGGCACTCAACTGCCATGGCCAATGCATCTATCAGGTTGCCATATGGTACAATCTCTCGTCTTGTCCCGGCAACCTGGAAAATCCATATATGTATCAATAGATCGATAATACATGAGCTCGGCCTGCGGACAACTCACAGTGTGCGCATGAGCATTGGGCATAAGATGGGTAATGAGAAATCGTTTGAGTAGAAGGTAGTCAGAAAATTGTTGGCTCCGATTCACGCTCTCTAGATTCAGTAGTATTCATAGTATTCAGTAGTAGCCATCATGCGATCCAAATCATGCTCTCTAGTGGCAGCGGTGAATTCTCTGTCATGAAGGGGTGCGTTGATAATGCCGTAGCGGGCATTGATTGTCTCGATCAAGAAATCAATGTGGACCCCTGAACTATAGCGACATTAGACTCAGGGTTGGATGCTACGAAGACATAGAACTCACGAAAGATAGTGGCATTAAAAGCGTCCAGGATGCTATGTTGTGAAATTGCAGAACTTGTGGAATCACGTCACCACAATCATTGAGGTCGATGCCTCTTTCCTTAGAAACCGATCTGTTGTTCTAATGAGTCCTGAATGACTCAAAAATAGGAACATAAGCAAACTGGTCGATGCCATTGATAGTGGGCATGGCATCACCCTGAAACCTCTGTTGTGCTCATCTACGTCTCGGAATCGGATTGCCTCTATCAGCCATTAAAACTGACGAACTGAACTCTATTGTTGTTGAAACTTCTTGGTGCTGCTGTGAGAGGATGTCTCGCTGCTTCCCGATAATCATTTTTTTTGGTTTCTAGATTTCTGGGAACTTCTGCAACTCCTTAGGAATGGAAATGAAACAAATTTGTAGAAATAAAAATTTTGACAGTGTTGGTCCCAGATAAGGGTAAAACTATAGTCAGAGGGGGGGGGGTGAATGACTATAGTGGAGTTTCAAAAACTTTTCTTGTGTTTAAAAGCTTTTGGGCAGCGGATAAGTCCCTTCTTACTATGTTGTTTCAAAGTAGTTTAAACAATCACAGATATAGATTTTAATCTAGGCAATATAAATGAATACAGTAAAGTAAATTGCAGAAAGTAAATTGACACAAGGCTTATAGTGGTTCAGGGTGGTGTAATCCCTTAATCCACTCTTCTCATGTGATGATTGGAGGAATTCACTATTGTTTTCACAGATACAATAGTATGATTGTCCTTGACTTCCCAAGCTTCACAATCTACAAGACTAACACTCCTTGACTGCAATGCGGCTTGGTGATTTAGTCTCTTTCATCGCTCCCTGAGATCAAATCCTTCAAAGACTATTACAAACACAACTCCTTCTCGGATGACTTGATTCGATTTGCTTTCAGATTTATTGTGAATGAGATTCACAAACTTGATTGATCAATCTCGATCTTTGAATATGAAATTGCGATTCGATGTTTGAGTTGATCTCTAAATAAATCCTTGTAAGTTTAGAGAGAAGGCTTTTCAAATTGATAGAGTATCTGCTCGATTTTCTTTTTCTTGTCGTTCATTTTATCTGTCTGTCAATGCCTTCTATTTATAGCCTTGAATATCCTGTATTTAAAATTCCATCCGTTGGCTATATTTATGAGGGGAATAATCCTTGATTTTATTCTTGATTCCCCCTTAATTATATTCTCCTTGATTTTAGTGATCGATTTTTCTTCAAATGTATAGCAGAAAATCCGTCCTTGATTGATCCTCTATTGATTGTGCATTAAATGTATGATCCTCTGAATCTTCATCACATTTCAATTCTGTTCTGATAAGGATTACTTCGCCATTCTCTGAATGGTCGAGTGATCCATCTGACTTTGCCGTTTAGATCATCTTTCACTGTTTTTGCCTTCTCTTTGCCGAAAGTCAGTTTACTCTACCGATTCACTGTTTCCTTCATCACTTCAGTTTAAGGAGAATCTTTGTACTTCACTGATCATTGATTTGGGTGAGATCAGTGTACACCATATTTGAACATTAAATTTCATCACTTGAAACATACTTAGACTTATCCAAGGTTATCACAGACTTCCTTGGTTATAAGTCAAACCATTAAGTCTTCACTGCTTCTCTGCTGGTGCTTGGCTGGCTTCACTCTGCCGAATGTCTGTTTTACTTTGCCGTCCTACCAACTAGTACAATACTTGTCTGACTTAACTTATACAATATGTCAGACTCTAAGTAAAGACTTATACAGAGAATTCTAACTTATTTCAGGCTTGCTATAACAGCTAGTATGGCCATCATCAAAACATAATAAAATGTTCCTAACAATTTCCCCCTTTTTTATGATGCCAAAACCCTCATAAGCCTGAACATAAGTAAGCCAAATTTTTTCATAATAATTAACGGAATGAAACTCAACAATTTTATTCATCCATTCAAGGGCAGTAAATTCAAAACTTATTCAAGTGTTACAAACTACATTTTGCTTAATTCAGCCTTGTACCTTTTGAACTTTGTAGTCTGAACCTCTTCAATGTCCTTCCAATCAATTTCTGGAAACTTCCACTTACAGTATGCCATAGCAGTGTATTCAGATACTCCCTTGAATACTTTCTTGGCAAAGAGTCTATTGAAGTCTGGCATGGTCTCATTTGCCCTAGGTTCTCCAAATTGCTTCTCAAGTCTCTCCCTAGCTTGACAATTTGTGATTCAAGAAACTTGAGACTTTGCTCCTATTTGTCCATTCTTCCCATAGGGTTGAAGAATTTTGCCATATAGTTGAAGTCTTCTTGTTGTTCAATTGGCAAGTCTTATGGTCCTTTTGCTGAAAGTGGTATGGCTGAACTTGGTTTGCTGTTGGATTGTTTTAGAAGTGCAAACTCTCTTTTGACATCATTGTAGAGTTTGGCCATATCAGTTCTCATCCTTTCATCCTGATAACTTAGCCAATCAGCCAATGCTTCATCTTGTGACAAATGAGGATAAAGTCCTTCCTATACTCTGAAAAATTGTCTTACATGGTCCAGTACATCTGCTTCATATTCTGCTTTGCTTTTGTGACCAGTGTACGTTATGTGCCCACCAGTGTATTTAGAGCTGCTACTGCCTCTGCTGGTGTTTCCTCTGGTGCTAAGTCTATGTTGACTTGTTGATCCTCTTTCCTGGCTAGATCCAGGTCTTTGCTGATTGCCGGATCTGTTTCTGTCATCATCTCTTCTTTGCATAGGATGAGGAAATCCAATGCAGGGTTCTTTTAGGCCTTTTTCTCTTTCTTCTCTAGCCTCCTTTGCTGTTCCTCGCCTTTTCATTTACGACTGATTTCTTTTCTCTTGCTCTCATTTGCTCTCATTTGCTCTTAGTTGATCCTTCTTTTATCTTGATTTTCCCTCTTTTTGGCAGCATCATCCCTCTGCTGGAGTAAGATGCTGTTTGTTGCCTCTGCCGTTCCGATCAGAGAGTCCAGCTTTGATTCAATGGATGTGAATATGTTATCATGACTAGTCAGTTTCTCAGTGACACTGCGGAATCTTGTTCCAAATGCCACTGCCAAGGAGTAATTTTCCGGAGAAATGTGTTGCCTGAGACCTGCAAGATTGTTTGTGATGTTAATGTTGAGTTGTCTCATCAGTCTCCTTGGCGTTGAACAACAATGTTCTGTGCCTCGATGTATTCAGCAATGGCCTCAAATTTTCACTCAATGGAGTAACTTTTGTCATTGAATGCAGAGGTCATGGATCTAAGATATATGGCTTGCTGCTCTAGTTCTTCTGCCAGCAGATCTGCTACTTTTTCAAAGGTTTCATTTGAGATACCAATGGCCACCGGGAGAGTTTGTGCCGTATGTCACCGGTGGAGTTACGGTCCTGCATTTTGTTGTCCTCTATCTTGGTCTTTGAGTCACATCTACATGGACATCCAAGTCTTCAAGAATTTGTGTAGATGTGTATCTTTGGTGTGGCTTGAGTTTCTTGTTCCCCCCTTGCTCAGTCTTTGGGATTGTCTTGACTGGAGTGGCAGCAGCTGAGCCAGTGTCCATTATGTTTATGTTGTCAGCCGGAGTTGCAGCAGATAGTGGTTGAGTGGTTGCCTTAGCTGGTGTTGTTGACTTGTGGGATGCATGAGGCTGTAGGAAGGTGCTTTGAAAATGTCATCATCAATTGCATCCGGTGTAGGAGTAACCTCTTCTCCTTGTTTGTCATGATAATCAGCATGATGGTCATCATTATCAATGTCATCATGATCATCTCCATCATCTTAATCAGTGTTATCATCATCATCTCTGCCATCTTTTGAGTCATTATTTTGGCTGATGGAGATCTGGGGCTGTTTTGCCTTTCCTGCATCTAACATGTCCCAGAGAGGAGATTCATCAAGTACACCAACCAGAGTGGTGATTCCCAGAAAATTAAAGAGCCATGCTTCCTCAGCAAGCATGCGTTCCGAATCTCGAATCTGATTTCTGGAATCGCCTTCTTTCCATTCAAGATATTCTGCAATTCGATCATCAATATCGTTTGCAGACAATTGTGCAGGTTCTTCTGTAGATTCTTCATCATCTCCAATGTCTCCTGTGACCTCCTCATTTAGAGGTTGTTCATCCTCACTTTCATTTTCTTCTCCATGTTGTTCTGCCTCAACATCAGAGTCCTCTTCTTCTTCTTCTTCATCGATTAATTTTCCAAAGGCTGTCTTGTCCAAATTGCGTTGAACCTTTTGTTTCTTTCTTTGACCGGAGGGATGAGTTGTTGTTTTCTTTCTCTTCCCTCCTCCGGCTTGCTTTTGCTATTTAACATAGGTAAACATGACCTTGGACTCATGCAATTTGTGAAGTTGTACAACAGGGACTTTAAGGCATTGCATCAGATAATGTAACTGAATCCCATACGACTTTTTCACCCAGAATTGTCCTTTCTTCATCTTTCCTTCTATTGTCCCCTTTTCGGCCGATTTTACTTCACCTTGGATTTGTTCTTTGATTCTTAAAAAGAAGTATTTTGCCCAATTGAACTCTAGATTGTTGTAGATGATTCCCATTAGCCGCATTCTGATTTCGGTCATAGCATTATTTGCTCCTAGCATTCATTCAATGCTTTTTGCCAATTAGGGCACTGAACTCACTTAATGGTTTCTTAAAAGCGGATCTAAGACAATTGACCTTCTTAGATCCAAGTTTTGCCTTTTTGGCGATTGTCACTTTTGCTTGACCCTTATTTGACAGTTTAAGATGTTTTTGAATTACCTTTCCTGTAATGACCACTTCTTTGCCATTTACGGATGCAACAATCTTGTCTTCTTCCCACTCGTCAACTTCTTCAGCAAGGAGCCCAGGTACGTAATTTGCAGATTTCCAGAAGGATATGAGATTTTCATAGCAAACTTCGGTTATTTGAGGGTTGAGAAAGGTTGATAACTTTAGGTTTTTGCATCCTACTGCCAATCGTTTATCTTCTTCATCATTTTCGCATAGTTTTAAGTAGTGTTCTTCTTGGAAGAATGATCCAGTGGCAATCGATCATACCTAGCTTGGGTGTTTGAAGAGGATGAAGCCATTGTTGGAAGTTAAAGGAATTTTTGAAAGTGAAGTACGAATTTGCAATGGAATGTATGATATGCAAGGGAGTGTAAAAATTTTCGAAAATCTCTAAGTACCGTTTATATAGGATGATTTGGGTAGTGTGAACGTGGTTTGAATATGGAAGGATTTTATGTCATAATGGCGTGATTTTGTGTATGTAAATAGCGATATTCGAGTGAAGTGGGGGAGTGGATTGTGGTAAGTAATGATAGAGCCCGGGAATCGAGGCGTTTGTAATTAAAAATAATAATATAATTACCTCCATAATTATAAATTGATCTCCACGTGTGTAATCAACTTCAGGATAATCTTCCATAACTCCCTTATTCTCCACGTGTAAAAAAGTAGATTTTGTTCACATTGTTATTTGCCCATGACTCCAAATTTCGGTGGAGTGCCTTGGCTGGTCACTTAGCCGATGTAATGACTCTTTCACTGAGCCGCTTTTCTTCCTGTTCCTAACAGTCAGTTAAGTCAACTTTGCTGGATACCAGTGCCTTATTTGCTACATCTCCTGTAACGGCAAAGGTTTGAACAGCTGATGAAGTTACTTAGCCGATTACTCGATTAGCGCTCTTTTTGGTACTTAGTCGATTTCAATCATTCCTAACTCGCTTCTCAACTTTGCTAAATCTTTCATGATCGAGTGGTTTTGTGAAGATGTCAGTCAATTGATCTTCAGTGGATATGTATTTTAGAATGATATCCCCTTTTTCAACATGATCTCTGATAAAATGATGTCTCACATCAATTTGCTTTGTTCTTGAATGCAACACTGGATTCTCAGTAATAGATATTGCACTTGTGTTATCACACATGATTGGAATTGTTTTCTCATCCACTCCATAATCCCTTAGCTGTTGTCTAATCCAAAGTACTTATGACCAACAACTGCCTGCTGCTATATATTCCGCTTCAGCTGTTGATGTAGATATGGAGTTCTGCTTCTTGCTAAACCATGAAACTAGTCTGCTGCCTAGCATTTGACAAGTTCCATAGGTGCTTTTTCTATCTATTTTGCATCCAGCATAGTCAGAGTCTGAATATGATATCAACTTGAATCCTCCATCTTTTGGATACCAAATTCCTACATTGATAGTGTTTTTCAAGTATTTAATCATTCTTTTGGCTGCTAGAAGATGTGATTCTTTTGGTTGAGCTTGAAATCTTGCACATACTCCTACTGCAAATGCTATATCAGGTCTACTTGCAGTTAAGTATAGTAGGGATCCAATGATTCCTCTATACATTTTTTGATCAACATCCTTTCCAGTTTCATCTTTTCCAAGAATGATTCTTGCACACATTGGTGTATCTGCTGTGCCACTTGTATCCATACCATACTTGTGTATTAAGTCTTTTGTATACTTGTCTTGACTAATGAAAATGCCATCCTTCATTTGCTTTACTTGAAGGCCAAGGAAATAATTTAATTCTCCCGTCATGCTCATCTGAAATTTGCTCTTCATCAGGTTTGCAAATTTCTCACATAGCTTTTCATCCTCTGATCCAAAGATGATGTCATCAACATAGATTTGAACTAGCAATGTGCTTGTTCCTTCCTCTAGTTTGAATAGAGTCTTATCTATGGTTCCCTTGTTGAATCCATTCTTGATCAGAAATTGTGATAGTGTTTCATACCATGCTCTGGGTGCCTGTTTGAGTCCATAAAGAGCTTTCTTTAGTTTGTATATTTGTCTTCCTTTCCATTGAGTTGGAAACCAGGGGGTTGCTCCACATATACTTCTTCTTCCAAAAGTCCATTCAGAAATGCACTCTTGACATCCATTTGATAGACTTTGAAATTTTTGTGTGCCGCAAAAGCTAGAAAGATTCTGATTGCCTCCAATCTTGCTACTGGTGCAAATGTTTCATCATAATCTATTCCTTCTGCTTGAGAATAACCTTTTGCAACTAGCCTTGATTTGTTTCTGACAACAATTCCTTGCTCATCCATTTTGTTTCTGAAGACCCATTTTGTACCAATGATGTTGTCCATATCTGGTCTGTCAACAAGTTCATAGACTTCATTTCTTTCAAATTCATTTAGTTCTTCTTGCATGGCTGTGATCCAGTCTGCATCTTGAATTGCATCATCTATTGTCTTAGGTTCCACTTGTGATAGAAAACATGTTAGCATATGCTCCAGTTGTCTTCTGGTTCTCACTCCTATGTGAATGTCTCCAATAACTTGTTCTTCAGGATGATCTCTTAGCCAGTTTAGGTCAGGTTGAAGTTGTTCTACACTTGGTGCTTCTGTAGTTTCATGTTGTGCATGAGCTTCAAGTTCTTGTGCTTCTTCTGTTGTATTGACTTGTGGCTCATCTTGATTTCCAAAATTGTGATGCAGAATAGTTGTTGGTACAGTTGTATTCATATACACTTGTCTTTGTGCTGCTTCTTCTTCTTGTTCTTGAAGACTTTCACCATTTGTATTTGGTTCATGAAAAACTACATGTATTGATTCTTCAATCACCAATGTTCTTTTGTTGAGTACTCAATGCCTTCTTGTGTCTCGAGTATCCCATAAAGATTGCTTCATCGACCTTTTCATCAAAGGCATGCAATTGATTCCTGTTCAAAACAAAGCATTTTGATCCAAACATATGCAAATATGAGATATTAGGTTGTCTACCATTCCATATTTCATATGGAGTCTTTCCATGATGTTTTTTGATGATTGATCTGTTTTGTGTATGGCATGATGTGTTTGTTTGCTTGACCCAAAATCTCTTTGGCAAGCATGCTTCGCAATCATTGTTCGATTTGCTTCTTTGAGAGTTCTGCTTTTCTTTCTTCTACTACACCATTTTGTTGTGGGGTTCCTGCTGCGCAGATAATTGATGCATTACTCCATTTTGTTCACAATAGGTTCTGATAATTTCATTAAGAAATTCAGTGCCTCTATCTGATCTGATCTTGATGATTTTCTGTTCTTTCTCATTTTGTAGACTTCTTAACAAATCAAAACGACTTTACGAGTGTCTCTTTCTTCTTGTTCATGAAGATGGTCCAGGTGTATTTTGAGTAGTCATCCACCACAACTAGGGTGTATTTCTTACCACTTACACTTACTGGTGTGATTGGTCCAAACAGGTCCATATGCAACAGATGTAGAATTCTTGTTGTTGATTGATAGAGTTTTGACTTGAAGGAACTTTTGGTTTGTTTCCCTTTCTAACATGCATCACATAGACTTTATCTCTTGAATGTGATCTCAGGCAGGCCTTCAACTAATTTGGTCTTGAAATTTAGGTGGTTTAGTCTTCTATGCCAGATCCAGCTAGTTGATTGTTTGTCTTTGACAAACAAACATGTTTCTGCTTTGGTTGTTTTCCAATCCACCACATACATGTTATCTTTTCTTCTTCCTGCAAGTACAACTGTGTTGGTTTGGCTATGAATGACTTTGCATCCTTCCTTGTTGAAGTGCACATTATAGCCTTTGTCACAAAATTGACTGATGCTCATCAGATTGAAATTAAGTCCCTTGACATATGCCACATTTTGAATTTTCAGATTGTTCTTGAGCATTGTGCCTTCCCCCTTAATCTTGCCAGGTTGTTTTCTTTGCCTTCAAATGTGACTTTGGGTCCATCAAAAGCTTTAATGTCAGTGAGCCATCTCTTCTTTCATGTCATGTGTCTGGAACATCCACTGTCTATGTACCAGACATCCTACAAAAAAAAATAATTAAGTTTAGGTACCCAACACTGTTTGGGTCCACTGTCATGCCTCCTGCTCCAAGTGTATATCCAAATGATCTTCCTTTTGGATAGTTAAAGTCATCAACTTCATATATATAAGTCATGGCAGAATAGCTTCTAGTATTTCTACTGAAGTTATTCTGATACTTTTCTCTACTTTTTGGTGCATTTGCATCATTCTTCTCTTTCCAATATGCAGTGGGAAACCTGACTTGCTTCATGTGTCTAGGAACATACCTAGTTTGATTTTTCTTAAACACATGATGCATATTATGGAATGGTTTCTTCTTGTATTTTTGAGGTGCAACATTCCAATCATCCTCTGAAGGATAAAGACTTCCTTTACCTTTCAGAAAGTCCTTGCTTTTGGTTGACTTGATTGATGATTTAGTCGATGTTTTATCATGACTGGTTTTGACTTCACCGATCTGGGATGAATGGTTGAAACTATGGTCTCCTTTCAATTTTGGTTCATTGTTAGTCCCGAATTGAATTGTGTTGACCATTGTTTCTACTCTCATCCTCGATCAAGTAGCCAAGACCAGATCTGGATCCAAACCTTTTTGAGGGTTTGTAAGCTGGTTCATTTGTGATCTTAACTGATAGGGGGATTTTCTCAACTGATCTGTCAACAACAGATGTATGAACATCTGTTGTTCGTTGATCATTTGAGTAGGTCTCCTTACTAGTTAGTTCAGCTTTTGATTTATCCAGTTCTTTCTTTAATCTTTTATTTTCCTTTCTTAGATCCTTGCATTCCTTTTCCAAAATTTCATGATTCATCTCAATTTCATCAATTTAGTCATGAGATTTCGGACTAGGTCTGCTGGATCTAATGGGAGAATAGAAGATTGTGCAGTGTTAGATGTCGATGCATTTGATGAAGAGTAAGAGCTAGATGTTACCTCAGTTTCATCCGATTCTTTGGCCATTAGACATAGGCTTGTTTTCTCAATGTCTGAGCTATCACCTTCATCTTCTTCTAATTCTTTGGTCATGAGGCATAGACATGCTTTTTCATTGTCTCGAAGCCTTCTTCTTCATCAACTTTATTATCGAGTTATTATCATATGATTCTTCATTCTTTTCACTGCTAGATTCAGCCTTGAGTGCTTTCTTGCCTTTTCTCTTTTCAGATGCTTTGTATTTCTTCTTTTCATAATCTTTATCATTTTCTTCAGGACAATCAGCCTTGAAGTGACCTTTCTTGTTGTAGTTGAAGCATCTGTATTCATCATCTTTCTTCTTCATGTCTTTGTTTGAGCTTGACGTCTTGTTTGATGATGAGTTTCCTTTGAATGGCTTCTTTTTGCTGAACCTGTCAAAACGTTTAACTAATAAAGCTACTTGTACTTTAAGTTCATGTGTCTCTTTGCTTATACAGTCGGCAAAGTTACTTTGCTAGGGTGCTATCAATGCAGTGACTTTTTGTGTCTCTGCCGGAGCACCATCTTCACCGTTCAGTTCGAATTCATGAGCTTTAAGTTGGGACATCAGTGTCAGAATGTCAGTGTTTGCAAGGTCTGTGGTTCCTCTGATTACTGATGTTATGATCTTTCATCTTTCAGGTAAGCCTCTCAAGATCTTTAAGCATACTTCTTTCTAGAGATACGTGTGTCCAAGCTGTTGCAGTTCACTGATGATGCTTGAGAAACTGTTGTCCATTTGATCAATGGATTCACCAGCCTTCATTTTGAAATTTTGAAATTTCTATTTTGCAATAGATAATTTGTTTTCTTTAACTGCTTCAGATCCTTCATTTATCAATGCTAGCTTGTCCCACAACTCCTTTGCTGTTTTGCAATCTTTGATTCTCATGAACATGTTGCTATCTAGAGTCTTCAAAATCATATCTTTTGCAACAAAATCTAGATTTGCTCTTCTCCTGTCATTCTTGGTCCAATCTTTCTTGGGTTTGTCTATTTCCTTCCCTTGACCTGCTCCTGTGGATACCACAGTCATGATCATGATTGGTCCATCATTGATTACGTCCCAAAGATCTCCTCATTAGTTCTTTGCGCAAGATGAGAGACGACATTCTTATTTTATATTCATCAAAATTATTAACATTGAAAATAGGTACTTTTGACATAAAGTTTGAGGAATCCATAAGCACAAATAATAGATCTATATGTGAATGAATAGAAAACTCAGATTTGAAAACTACTTTGAAAATATGTGATCTCCTTGTTACTAGAAATTAGATCTGAACTGGTTCTGATACTAGGAACACTGCTCCGATACCAATTGTTGGTCCCAAAGAAGAGTAAAACTATAGTCAGAGGGGGTGAATGACTATAGTGGAGTTTCAAAAACTTTTCTTGTGTTTAAAAGCTTTTGGGCATCGGATAAGTCCCTTCTTACTATGTTGTTTCAAAGAAATTTAAACAATCACAGATATAGATTTTAATCTAGGAAATGTAAATGAATGCAGTAAGGTAAATTGCATAAAGTAAATTGACACAAGGCTTATAGTGGTTCAGGGTGGTGTAATCCTTTAATCCATTCTTCTCCTGTGATGATTGGAGGAATTCACTATTGTTTTCACAGATACAATAGTATGATTGTCCTTGACTTCCCAAGCTTCACAATCTACAAGACTATCACTCCTTGACCGCAATGCTTGATGATTTAGTCTCTTTCAACGCTCCTTGAGATCAAATCCTTCAAGCAGGCTATATTACAAACACAACTCCTTCTCGGATGACTTCGATTCGATTCCTTCGATTTATTGTGAATGAGATTCACAAACTTGATTGATCAATCTCAGTGCTGAATATGAAATTGCAGTTCTGATGTCTGAGTTGATCTCTAGATAAATCCTTGTAAGTTCAGAGAGAAGGCTTTTCAAATTGACAGAGTATCTGCTCGATTTTCTTTTTCTTGTCGTTCATTTTATCTGTCTGTCAATGCCTTCTATTTATAGCCTTGAATATCCTGGATTTGAAATTCCGTCCATTGGCTATATTTATGAGGGGAATAATCCTTGATTTTATTCTTGATTCCCCCTTAATTATATTCTCCTTGATTTTTGTGATCGGATTTTTCTTCAAATGTATAGCAGAAAATCCGTCCTTGATTGATCCTCTATTAATTGTGCATTAAATGTATGATCCTCTGAATCTTCATCACATTTCAATTCTATTCTGATAAGGATTACTTCGCCGTTCTCTGAAAGGTCGAGTGATCCATCTGACTTTGCCGTTTAGATCTTCCTTCACTGTTTTTGCCTTTTCTTTGCCGAAAGTCAGTTTACTCTGCCGATTCACTGTTTCCTTCATCACTTCAGTTTAAAGAGAATCTTTGTACTTCACTGATCATTGATTTGGGTGAGATCAGTGTACACCATATTTGAACATTAAATTTCATCACTTGAAACATACTTAGACTTATCCAAGGTCATCACAGACTTCCTTGGTTATAAGTCAAACCATTAAGTCTTCACTGCTTCTATGTTGGTGCTTGGCTGGCTTCACTCTGCCGAATGTCTGTTTTACTTTGCCGTCCTACCAACTAGTACAATACTTGTCTGACTTAACTTATACAATATTTTTTTTTCAAAGCAACTTTATTTTATTAAAACGAAAGAATAAAGTGCTACAAAGTCAATGCCATATCCCGGCCCGCCCCAAGTACGTGATAGAGTGCATAGCATGGCCTCCTTAAACCCTATGCATGGCAAACCCAGTGTAGGAAAATCCAACACATAGGGAAGAGTACTCGCTCTATGCACCCCCAAAATCCCGACACCAAAAATATTACATTCATAAACATCAGAAGTAATTCCGAGGAAAAGATAGCCCGTGTATTCGACCATGGTATGAGCCAAAGCCTCCAAACAAGCGCATGCAGTATGAAAACTGCAACACTCCTTCTTGACCTTGTCCTTGCTACTGCAACCCAACGGATGGTGACACCTGGCATAGGAGGAAGATGGTAACCCCAAAAATAGCTAAAGAAGATAATAAACCAAAAAAGGAACAAGGACACCTGGATTGCACCCCTAACAGAGTGATAGAGGTGCCTCCAAAGTTGAATGCTAATCCAGGTCCTATGCATTGAACCCATGTTGTCTTCCGCCAAAATTCTGCTTGTATGCATCATCTCCAAATAAAAATGGCCGGTCCAAGCTAGCCGGACTTGAACCCTCAAAATGCAAACGCTGGTTAGAACATAAAGATCAGATAGCCATATAAAATAGACCATGATAAACAGGATCCAATAAAGGAACATATACACATGAGTTGCACCCCTAGCATAATGATAGGGGTGCTTCCAGATAGCGACGTCGGCCATGTCTTTGGAATAAGTGCCCAAATCAGGCCTGCACCCTCCATATGTGAATAGTGCTTCCCTAGATGTCTGCAACATGTTGAATAAGAGGAGGGCCATGTAAATCATCACTAATAAGCTGTTGAATAGGATAAGGTATTTCGTTAAGATGGTTAAACGACATATCGTCTCCTTCCATAGCTGCAAAGTTGTCCGCCACTCTATTACATTCCCGGAAAACATGAGAGATATTGTGTGGTATTTCCCGAAGATAAGCCGAAATCCGACTAATCAAGATGTAGAGGCCAGCCTCCAGTAAGATTTCCAGATATCACACGAGAAACAAAAATGGAGTCAGTCTCAATATCAAGAGGCAAAACGTGTGGACGCAAACGAATACCAAAAAGCAGCGCCTTCACTTCAGCATCAAGAACATTCCCATGGCCGAAGGAAGCATGAAACGCAGCGACAAAGTTGCCATACGAATCCCGTATAATTCCTCCTCCATAGGCAATTCCATTTCTAACACTACCGTCTACATTGAGCTTCATCCTTCCGACATGGGAGGGATTCCACCGTAATTGGATCAGTCGACGTTTGGGTCGAGTTTTCACCTTGAAAGGCTTAAAAAAAGGAACATCCCAATCAATCCCAATATGTTTCCTATCAACAACCTTGCGGAAAGCTACCTGTCTAATCATCCTCTCAATGAGAATGTTGGTACGCTGAACAGACGGACAACAGTCTTCATGTCTACACTTATTCCTTTCCGTCCAGATGCCCCAACACATAATAACCGGTACAAGAAGGTTTATATTATAAATGTGGGCCGAAGAGTTAATCCAGAAATTAAACATAGGAACAATCCCAGTAGTAGGAGTGAAACGGAGGCCAAATTGATTCATAAAGTGAATCCAGATAGACTGGGCAAAAGGACATTCAATGAAAATATGACGAAGATCTTCCCCATGATGGCATTAAAAACACTTAGAAACTAAAGTAATCCCACGCCGTTGAATGTTCGAATCAATAGGAAGAACATTATTGATTAGTCTCCAGCAGAAGAAAGAAATCGTGAGAGGCAACATATTGTTCCAAATTAACTTGAAGAGAGGACGAACCGAGTCGTGAGACCGAAGCATATACCAAGCCGACTTAGTATTGAAGTGTCCATCTGAATTTAAGGTCCATATCAACTCATCGTCCTAGTCAGGTCGCAAAGGTATGCATAAACTCTCATCCACAATATGTAAAGGAAGATACTCTTGTAAAATGGGAACATTCCACATCCCATTCACAAGGAAATCCTTCACCTTCCTAAACTCGTTGTCTGGAGGATCGCCCAACTCAACGTTCAGCCATTTATCTCTCCAAAAGTCTATATTACCAACATTGACCTTCCAAGTGATAGCGGATTCAGCAATATCACGCAATTGCCAAACTTTCTTAACCATCTGCGTCGGATTTCTAGGGAGGGAGACTTGCAGGGCGACTGATCCGCAACATAAGTATTATAGATAGTCCGGGCCCAAATCCCCTGCCTCATCCGAAGACGAACCCACAATTTAACCGCAAAGGAATCCATAACTTCAAAAATATTTCGCACTCCTAAGCCCCCTTCCTCCGTAGGCTTACAAACTCTTTCCCACGACGTCCAATGAATATGGTTACCGTTGGGTCCGTCATCCCAAAGGAATTTATTAAAAAGACGATGTAGACGATGGATAACCTCTTTAGGAGGGACCAAAACTTGAAGGATAAAAATCGGAATAGAAGTTAACACATGCCTTAGCAATATAAGTTTACCTCCAAACGACAGTAGCCGACTTCCCCAATGAAAAAGCCGATGTTGAACCTTGTCAAGAATGCCTTGATAGTAGCTGATTCTATTCCGTCCCCGAAAAAGAGGAGCACCCAGGTATCGAAAAGGCATATTCTCCCTCATAAAACCCAAAGCAGTTTGGATCCAACAAAGTTGAGTGGCATTCAACTTATGACCAATGAATGTGCTCTTGCTCGCGTTAATTCGTTGTCCCAACACAATCTCATAATGTTGAAAAACCTCCTTAAGATGCTTAAGACCTTTCTTATTGCATCGAGTAAAAAGAATCATGTCATCCGCGAAGGCCAAGTAATGTATCCCCCGCATTTTCGAGGGATAATGCATACCCGTGTTGGTATTCATGAAATCATTAATTAGCCTCCCAAAATATTTTGTTGCAAGAACAAAAAGAGCGGGAGAGAAAGGGTCACCTTGTTTGACACCACGAGTCGCATGAAAGGATGGTGAAGGAATGCCATTTAGAAGGACATAGAACCAATTATCCACCAAAGTCCGGAAGATGAGATCAACACAAAGCTCTTGAAAGCCAAACATCCTTAAAATCTGCATAATGAAACCCCATTCCATACGATCATAAGTTTTCTCCATGTCAAGCTTAAGCATAATGTTAGGGCTGCGGATCTTTTTATTCACATCCTTACACAGCTCTTGAGCTAGAAGAATATTATCCGTAATGGAACGCATACAGCACGAAACCCGATTTGTTGATCCGCCACCAAAGATAGGAGATACGCATTCAACCGTTGAGTGATTATCTTAGTGATGATCTTAGAGAATTCTAATTTATCTCAGGCTTGCTATAACAGCAAGTATGGCCATCATCAAAACATAATAAAATGTTCCTAACATACAGTAACAATCTTAGGAAAAGGTATAGTTTGGTTTGTGGAAATGGTGGTTTAGGTGGTGTAGTGGCTAAATTATGATGGTGTTATGGTGGTGGTGATGGTGGCCAATTGGTGTATAAGAAGAAGAAGAAGAAGAGAGGAAATGATTTTTGTGATGGAAGAAAGGGTGAAGGTAAGGGTGGTTTTGAATTTGAAATTTGAATTGGTTTGAAATTTGAAAAGGTTGTATAGAAAAGTGGGATGAGTTACTGGTGAGTGGATTGAGGGAGAGATTGATGGGATTGATGAGGGGTGGAGTAATGGAGGAGTAATGGGGAAGAGAAAAAGGTGGAGTAGTGGCGAGGGAGATGGGATGGCTGACTGCCCCATTAGACTTCCGAGTCAGCGCGTGCCATACACGCACGATCCTGACTTCCCAGAATTTAGTCAAACCTCAGCAACCAGGCCTGAGTACTTCCGCGGCTGCGAGGAGTACTCTCGCAGCTTCCTGAGCCTTTTCCTTCTAGATTTCTTAAATCTTCATTCAGCTTTCATTCTCATACAATCCTTGCTCCTTATCAATCAAGATTGACTCCTCATAGCCTAGTCCTTGCCTTTTCTCAGTCTTTTATTCTCCGACTCGACTAACCTACTTCACTGGACTTCTCAACAAGTAAAATAACTTCCCCTATCCTTTACAACGAACCTTGGGATGCGGTAGGATGAAACAAAAGCTTGTTGCCCAATCCCGTTACTTTTATTTTACTCATGAAAAATCCTAAGGGTATGAAAGTAGTTTTGAATTTAGAGTCACCAGGTCTACCTTTTTGCCTAAAGAATCCATTTTTTCTACTTTTGACCTCGAAACATTCACTGCAATGGGCGGATTCGTCAAGACTGACCGCTTCTCTGGGCACATTGTTGTGATTCTTCTCGTCCATTTCTCACAGTAGAACTGTCAAAAACTCATGCTCTCTTGTTTCAACTTCCACTTGCCTCGTGTGATCTCGGATGTCCTTGATCTCAAAAACTTTAATTCTCCGGTATTTGAGCAGACACGGTATTGTCCTAGGCGGTTTGGGAGCGGCTCTAGGATCATATATATTTTTGCATCATTATTTATGCTAAGCGTGATGTCGCAATTATCGTAATATAAAATGGCTCGGCTGATCGCTAAGAAGGGGCGTCCTAGGAAAACTTTTGCACTTGGATCATCTAGGATGTCCATAACTACAAAGTCAGCTGGGAATTCGAAATTTCCCACTCTGAGCGTGTAGTTTCTCATCATGCCAGTGAGCATATCGATCTCAAGATCGATAAAATGCATATTGCGCGGCTCTGTCACTCGACCTGAAATTTAGCATGCATGCACTGAGAAAGAGGTAGAATGTAGCAAATGGAGCGTGAATCGCACATTCCCAGTCCTAAAGATACTCCATTTATCGAGACTGGGAGCCTAAATGTACCAGGGTCTCCTAATTTCTCTATCAAGTCTGAATCAGGGTAGACCACCGAATCAGAGAACACCTGTGACCGGATACTCTTCAAGATTGGAGTCAGTGGAAGATACATAAATTAACTCAATAGGATACTTACTTGATCTATAGGTTTCGTACTCTTTGAGTTTAGATTCCTTCTCCTCTTATACTCTCTTTTTATCCGCTTGGTATTGCTCATATACCTTCGAGCCTGGGTACATTGAGACGGGCACAACATGTATCATGTTTCGTGGCATTGTCCTCACTGGTTTTGGATTTCCTTTGATCTTACTAGTTATTGCCAAAAGTGTTATGTATCCTTCAAAATAGACAAAACAAAACAAAAACATGGTTAGTAATTTCCCGCCTCCTGGGCTTAAATCCAACTGTTGTGGACCTACTAACTAGTAACATACTAGAATGAACACGGAAAACAAAGAAGCGATCAGGACCAGAGTCACAGAATTTCAAGGCTGTGGCAGGGAATGTCGCGGCTGTGGAAATTGTTTCCCTTTTTCTGATCGTAAAATGGTGTAGGTTTAATACAGAACAGTCTCTTAACTAAAAAAATCTAAATAACAAAAGAATAATTCTTATCCAGATTTAATGAATGTATTATCCATATTGGCCATTATCCCCGGCAACGGAGCTAAAAACTTGATCGAGTGTAAGCCACTAATACGCACGACATACTAGCAAGAGTACTAGGTCAATTGCATTATAGTAGATGCAAGTCAAGGTAAATTCCACAGATACAGTGCAACACGGACAATAGACACTAAATCCAGAAAATATGACAAATATGGTCCTTGACCAACGTAAATGCTGAAAAGGTAATCGGTGTATCTCTCCTCTCCGATCTTCTATCTTGGTGCCATTGATCTTTATGCCCACTTTTCCTCATAATTTCCTAGATAAACCAGAACGTTTTCTAATTCAGTTTTAGCTACAGGTGCATTCTCCCAATCTTATCTAATTCCATTCAAAGGACAGTAGACGTCTATGTGCAGTTATCCTCCTTCATTGGTTGTATTAACTGATCGCGTGTAAGTCACTAAGGTCGATATTACTAGCAAGAATACTAGGTACATCATAGTATTTTAAATACGAGTCAAGGTCGATCCCACGGAGACAATGCAAATCTAAGTATAAACGATTCTAATCTAATTAAGAAGCAGCACATAGGCGGTCATTGACCAACAATAAACATAAAAGAAACTTGGTATTTCCCCCCTTCTTCTCATAGATCTACTAACTTGGATTAGTTAATCGTTACGTTTACATCCCCACATAATTTCTTTAAATTAATCGAGCGAGCTTGTGTTTTAATTATCAGCTACGGGTGCAACTCCTAACCCTATCTACTCCGACAATGGTAGTAGACAATCTATATGCAAGCTACCCTCCTTAATTGGTCCGTAATAGCCCATACACATAAAGAACTAGAATTGCCGATATCGAGCGCTAAATAATACCGCAAACCTGCCTAGATAGCCGTCGACATTGATCAGCACGTTCTTAGGGTCCATTCAAGACTATGTCCAAACTAACACTTCACTAGTCATATTTCATGGTAGTTTAATGATTACAATAAGTAGATTGGCCAGATCTAACCTACTGTTAATTAAACCTGTCGATCAACGTAGCTGTAGTGAATCCCAGTTTTAGGTTTTCTAAATATTGCCTCGGTAAACTTGCATAGACCGCTGGTTTACCGGGGTCATCTTTTCCTATCCATGGATCTTATTTCTCAATTACGATTAATCTAAGTAAATCATAGGGTCTTCAAACATGCATATTACTAAAACACATAAATACGAACATATCTACTATATTGAAGACAAAAAGGAACGTTCAAATCTTCATACCTTCAACAATGGAGATCTAGCTCGATCTACTCAAGCTAGAGATGGTAGAGAAAAGGAGAAAACTAGAAATAACTCCTCAAAAGCTTGGAATAACTTTATTTCATAAAATTGTATATAAAAGATTGAATATAATGTTTGTAACTTGGAACTTCTACAATAATCTGTTAATGTGGCCCTATATAGATACAACAGCCGACTTATGACTCTTAGAAACCCTAACCGACCTAGTAGATGCGGTAGAATCAATTTCGTGTCCAACTTTTCCTCTTTTTCTTCAGCAGATTCCTTCTTGGACTTCTTTTATGTGGCCCAACATGCTCATTTTGGTCCAGATCCATTCTCCAATGCTCCATATTCGGTACATCCTATAAAACATACAAAACGAGACAAAACAGTACCAAATCTTCGGGAAAATAACATAGATGCAGAATTACGATCCCGGAAACATGCACATAGAATTTAACACATATTCCTCATAATAACGAGCCTATCTATCCTCTCTTGAGCAGAATTTGGGGTGAATAAAGGTATAATTAATGGTACAATTTAGGTCGTTATTAACTACCCCCACTTAGCTTTTGATCGCCCCGAGAAAAAAGGTGAAAAGAAAACAACACTCTGATCAGTATACAAGTTAATTAAAAACAACTATGTCTTACAAAGTCAAGATCAAGATCATGCCACTCATATCCATCAGTAACGCATTAAACACTATTCACGTCATGAGCCAATGTGTGTGTACAATAACTTTCACAACTGCTTAGTAATGCAGACAATCTCACATTACGTCAACCCATAGTCGAACTAACCAGTCTCGTACATGTTATTTATTAATCAAAATATATGGCAAGGCGGATCGAGAACCGATCATATATTACTCTTAGGCTCGCGTCTATCAGTCTATGCAAAAGTCGTGCGTCTTACGCTCCATCGACTCAAATTTTGCCAAATAGAATATAGATGTATATATTTCAATATATACACTTCTCTTTCTTGGCGGGTGGACGCTCATTGATTTATCTATCCTCACAGTCTCACTCTTGATAAACTACCGAATCCGAAATTCCTTTGCCTTTATAAGCGTTGGTGAAACATAATTCGGGATAAAGCCAGGGTCAACTCCAGTCAAAGCAATATTCTATCGCCTACACACCAAGGAAAGTGAGTTATAAATGCTTAAAATGATGCTCATAACAGAATATGCGCTTAATACACCACCACTTCAGAAGTGGGCACTTACTTTTACTTGTGCAAAGTGAAAGAAAGATGAAGTCAATTAACTTTAAAAAAGATCAAAAATATCATTTTTTTTTCGAAATTCTGTCGAAATGAATCAAAGTCTAAGTGGTGAATCGTGCATAAAAGAGAATCAAGATAATCACGCAATTCATAGAATATAGTGCTAAGAAGCTAAGTAACGTTCTTTACCCCCCACTTAATCGAAACTTTGTCCCCAATGTGTAAGATGAAAAATAAAAAATGAAAAGGAACTTAGCTTCGGTTAAGGGTGGAGCCAAAGAAGAATTGGATCGTCTTATAAATCATCGGGCTTATGTAAGTAATCCTTGAAGAATCTGTGCTAAATATCTCTAACAAACCAAGAAGAATAGCGGTGACAAGAAATCGTATAATAAAATTGCGGCAGTAAAAGAGAAAATAAATAACTCCAAACAAATTAAGCCAACAAAATCATTATATTAATAAAATTCCGCTACATCAACTAGATAGGAAATAAAAATTGGAATAAAAATAAGAAAATGGAAAAGAACATTAATAAAAGAAATAAAAACTAGTCATCATCATAATAATCCTCCCAGTCATCTCTCGGCTCGAAACCGGGAGGTGGTGCAGAACTGGAGGCAGCAGCAATAGAAGAGAATGCTCTATGACGCGGGGTAGTCCTAGGTGGTGGGGTAGCAGGAGGAACTCCTAGAAAGTCTATAATCCTATCCATCTTGCGATGCAGACTCACAATTTCTCTCGAGTGCTTCTCTAGCATCGCTCTCTGAGTCCGAGGTGCTCCGTGTACCGGAGTACGCTCTCTCTCTCTGCTCTCTGTCCAACCCGTCTTTGCCCTCTTGAAACTGACTGTGAACTTATCATCAGCTTAGGGTCTTCCCACTCATCACTACCAGAACTTTCACCTCGGCCTTCAAAGCGGACATGTCAATCATCGGTCCATACGGCAACTGCTCGTGCTCAGATGTGGCTTGCGCTCATGAATACCGATGTGCATCAGGAGACCGATGTTGACTAGAGATCCCTGCACTAGATAGAACATCAATTCTACCCTCTTTGGTGTGACAGACACCGTATGCTTGGTCGGCAAAAGTCGAGCACAAATGAATCTATTGACCACTTTCCTATCCCAGGATAACTCGTTCTCCAAGAAGATGGTGGGGGCTCCTACGGGATTGTGCTATCATTGCACCCCAAAGAATTCAGCAATTATATCCATCCTCTCTAAGTCTTCAATATTGCTCGAGGATTTGTACTCGTCCAGGCCCACCGGTGGATTGCGAACTCCAAAATGAGCATTGATCCGCTCAATAGAAAAATCAGTCTTAACCTCATGGACCAACGCAAATGTGACTCCGGGGTTATACGAAACATAAGCGTAAAATTCCCTTACTATCATGGCGTTGAACCGTGTCGGTTCCTCAGCCATATCCAGGATGTCTTGTTCTTGTAAGGCTCGTGGCAAGATCGAACCGCATTCGTGCAACTCTATGCCCCATTCTCGAGCAACTGGTCTTCCGTTCCAATGCCCTCGGAATGACTCGTAGATTGCTAATGTATGAAATTGCTCAACCCTGTCTATCAAGGGGTTAGCATCTCTGTAAATACTCTGATAACCACTGGGACGAAGAACAGATCGGCTACGCTTAAGACCCATCCTGCTGATAATAGGAACTGAAAATGATGCTGATTCTGGAAAAGGTACCCTCGGTAAACCGGAGGTAGGCCTCGATTTACCGGCTTGATTTTTCTGGATTTCTGACCGGGAAGGTGCTTCTGGTAATGGAAGATGAAGAACTGCAGCACTTCACTAGCACAACAGCACTAATCAGCAACAAGGATGGAGAAAAAGATATGGTTGGTGTTTTGGGTTGGTAAAATGGTAGAAAGGTTTGGTTTTGGTGGAGATATGGTGGTGATAGTGGTGGTGATGGTTTCCAAATTTTTGGAAGAAGGAGAAATGGAAGAAGTTTTGGTGATTTGAGGGGATGATGGTAGATGAGAATTATGATAATGGTGGTGGAAGAGTGGTTTAAATAGGAGATATGATGGAAGGTGGAAGGATATGGTGGGATAGTGGGTAGATGAGTAATTAGGGAGAGGGATTTGAGGGCGTGATTGATGGGATTGACATGGATTTATGGTGGAGTGTGGGAAAGGATGAAAAGTTTGAAAAGAGGGTAAAATAGGACGGTTTTTGCTGACTGGTAGTATCTGGTACAACGTGTGTCCTCCACGTGTCTCTAAAATTCAGCTTTTTAATCTGACATTCAAAAAACTGAAAATCCTGGCTCGGTAAACCGGAGGTAACCCTCGGTTTACCAGGGTTTCTTTTCCCTAGATTTCTCTATACTTCTTTTCTACACTCTTTACTCAACCTCTCTGCTCAATTCTGACCTCAATTTGACTAGTCTCTTACTCCTGTTGCCATCTCCGACTCAATCCTAACCTACTTCACTAGAATCCAAAACGAGTACAAAAAAATTCCCAACAACCATCGGTTTCAAGCCTAAGGGTGCAGTAAGATGAAAAAAAGCTCGTCCCTTCATCCAGCTACTTTTATTCATTCCTAATCTACATAAGGGTTTAAGAGAATACTTCTGAGTTTATAGTCGCCAGCTCGATTTTCTTCAGATTTTCGATCATTCTGGGGTTGGAGCTTTAACTTTACAAACTTTTGCTCCAGAGGTTTGTATCTTCACAGAACCTTTTTGAGCTTTCTTCCTAGCACGCCTCTCTCTCTCTTAGCTTGCGTACTAGGTCTGCCTCTGCGTCGAGATTTAGACTTTAGACCCAAGGACTCCAAATTTTCCACTTTAAGCTCTAATCCGACACTACGCAACACAGAAGGACTAGCTTCCGTGAGCGTCTTATTATGGTCCTTCTCTTCTCTCTCTCTAAGCATTAATCTCATGAATTCCTACTCAAAGGTTTCTACTACAACCTCTCGATGCTTATGCCCTTCCTTATCTATTTCCATAGTTTCCACATTTCCTGAATAATACGTCATCTTGCAACTTTCCGGCCTATTATCTAGGGGCTCTAAGATTTTGAAAGATACTGCATCATTATTCAACCTCAAAGTGATCTCCCCACTATCAAAGTCCGTGACTGCTCTGCTTGTCTCTAAGAAAGGTCTTTCTAACAAAATTGGGGCACTTGGGTCCTCTGGTACGTCTATAACCGTGAAATCAATTGGAAAAGTGAACCCTCCAGCCTTAATTGTGCACTTCCTAAGCAGACCGGCAGGCATATCTCTAGTCCTATCGACAAAAGTCATGGTTCGGGTTTGATTCATAATGACCGGAAGCTTAATCTTTTGGCAGAGGGAAAAAGGTAGAATGTTGCAACTCGAGCCGGAGTCACAGAGACCTAATTCTACTGATATACCATTGATAGAGATTGAGAGTCGGAACGTGCGGGTCTCCTAACTTCACCACGGTGTCTAAGGCTGGGTAATCCTCAGGCTCGAAGAACATTGTGTCGGGATCCTCTTCAGGATCATCAGAATCATAATCCAAAAAATATATTACAATTAGCTCGATAGGGAACTCACCTGGTAGGTACGTGACGTACTCCTTTAAGTTCTCTTCAGGCTCTTGCTTGATTGCTTCTTTCTCTTTTTCCACCCGCTCCTTATCCGCTTCGTATTGCTCCCTGACTGTGGATCCATGATACATGGAAATTGGTGTGTCCTTCAATATTGTCCGAGGCATATTGCTTGACTTGTGTGCTCTTCTTCAACTCCGGTTTGATCAAATCTCTGAAGAGTCCTGATCTTCCTGCGAAAGAGACAAAATAAAACAACGAAAAGGTTAGCAACTTCCGCTTCAGTTTGGTATGACCCCAACTGTTGCGGACCTACTAACAAAAATCAACTGGGAATAACACAGAATAACAGTAGCTGTCAGAATTTTATTTTCCAGTACTCAGTAAATAGGGGGTTACCCTCGGTAAACCGGGCCTGAGATTTCTTATTCTGGCAGATTAATAGGCACAAGTTTGATCAAGAATGACTCAAGACTCAAAATAAAATAAAATAAAATAACAACGACTTCTTAATCAGAATTAAAACGTTTATCTTTAAAATTGGCCATTGTCCCCGGCAACGGCGCCAAAAATCTTGATCGCATGTAAGTCACTAACGTCGATATTACTAGCAAGAATACTAGGTACATCGTAGAATGGTAAATACGAGTCAAGGTCAATCCCACAGAGACAATGCAACTCTAAGTATAAACGATTCTAATCTAATTAAGAAGCAACACATAGGCGGTCATTGACCAACAATAAATATAAAAGAAACTTGGTATTTCTCCCTCTCTTCCACAGATCTACAAACTTGGATTAGTTAATCGTTACGTATACTTCCCTACATAATTTCCTTAAATTAATCGAGCGAGCTTGTGTTTTAATTATCAGCTACGGGTGCAACTCCTAACCCTATCTACTCCGACAATGGTAGCAGACAATCTATACGCAAGCTACCCTACTTAATTGGTCTGTAATTGCCCATACGCATAAAAAACTAGAATTGCCGATATCGAGCGCTAACTCATGCCGTTAATCTGCCTAGACAGCCGTCGACATTGATCAGCACGTTCCTAGGGTCCATTCAAGACTATGTCCAAACTAACACTTCACTATTCGTATTTCATGCTAGTTTTATGATTACAATAAGAAGATTGGTCAGATCTAACCCATTGTTAATTAAACCTGTTGATCAACATAGCTGTAGTGAATCTCATATTTAGGTTTTCTAAATATTGCCTCGGTAAACCGGTGTAGACCGCCGGTTTACCGGGGTCAGCATTTCCTGTCCCTGGATCCACATTGCTCAATTATGATTAATCTAAGTAAATCATGGGGTCTTTAAACATGCAGATTAACTAAAACATGTAAATACGAACAGAGCTACCATATTGAAGACAAAAAGGAACGTTCAAATCTTCATACCTTCAACAACGGAGTTCTAGCTCGATTTACTCAAGCTAGATATGGTAGAGAAAGGGAGAAAACCATAAATAACTCCTTAAAAGATTGGAATGACTTTATTTCATCAAATTGTATATAAAAGATTGAATATAATATTTGTAACTTGGAACTTCTATAATAATCTGTTAATGCGGCCTTAGATAGATACAACAGCCAACTTATGACTCTTAGAAACCCTAACCGACCTAGTAGAGGCGACATAATCAATTTTGTGTCCAACAAGTCCTCGGTTTACCGGCCCTAGCCCTCAGTAAACTGGGCCAAAATTTCCTCTTTTTCTTCAGCAGATTCCTTCTTGGACTTTTTTTTACGTGGCCCAATATGCTCCTTTTGGTCCAGATCCATTCTCCAATGCTCCAGATTCAGTACATCCTGTAAAACATACAAAACGAGACAAAACAATACCAAATCTTCGGGAAAATAACATAGATGCAGAATTATGATCCCTAAAACATGTACATAGCATTTAACACATATTCCTCATAATAACGAGCCTATCTATCCTCTTTTGAGCAGAATTCAGGGTGAATAAAGGAATAATTAATGGTACCACTTAGGGCATTATCAGTAACTCACACAGTAGACGTCTATATGCAGTTAACCTCCTTCGTTGGTTGTATTAACTCACACACACTAAGTATTACCGACGCAGACCGAGTACCTCCCTAACCAGCTATGGTGGATTGACTAGCACATTCCTATGGATTGATCAAACTATCTCCAAACTAACACTTCACCTTGCAAGTCCTTCATGTTAATCTACAAATACAATAAGCAGTTTGGCTAGATCTAACCTACCGTTAATTAAATCTATCGATCAACGGTGTTGATGACGAATCTTCAGATTAGGGGGACCTAATTTGTCGCGGCTGTGATATAGACTGTCGCAGAACCGGCGGCGGTGGTTCCTAATTCTGAAATCTACATCGTTCTGTTCTGGTTACTCTAATTAATTATGATTCATTTAGACATGCAAATCAATTACAACACGTTAATCTTACCAAATCTACCATGATTAAAATGCAAAAGAACGTCAAAGCTTCATACCTCTATCAATGACGAATCTAGTCGGATCAAGTCAAGCTAGTTGATGGATCGGAGAAGATAACCAAGCAACGAACTTTAAAAGCTAATAATTACTTTTATTTCATAGAAGAAAATATTTGATATAAAGTATGGTATCTATGCATATATTACAATGAACTGACATAGCCTTTTTATAGACTGTAAAACCGACCTAGTTGATTTAACCTAACCGATTTAATCACAAATCACGGCTTCTGCTTTTCATGTCGTCCAAGCCACCGCGGCTGCGGCTAGGGTTTCCACGGCCATGGGCTGTTTTTTCTCATATTCTGGCCCAGGAGTCTTCGTCTTAACTTCTTCTAACTTTGGACCAATGTCTTCGTATTTAGTCCGGATCTAGCTCTCCTTATCCTATAATATGGTATCCTGAAAATCACATAAAACAAACTAAAACGGTACCAAATATCGGGATAAAATGTAAAGATGCAGAATTACTACCCAAGGAACCGGTATTAGGCAATTGTTACGTATTTCACGACATATTATGATGATCACTAATCAATTGAGCACAATTCGGAGTAATAAAAGTATGATTTATAGTACCATTTTCTGTGTAATCAGCAGCCAAAGAAGGTATCTGGTTGAAGGGGCTAGTAAGTGATTTGAGGCTACATCAAGATCAAGCTGAGATTTATTAATTGTGACAGTTTGAGTGCAATTTGTCTAGCTAAGGATCAGGTTCATCATGAGAGAACCTTGCATATTGATGTGGGGTATCATTTTCTGAGAAATGAGAAAAAGGTTGTAGTGAAGAAGATCGGCACCAAGGATAATATGCTAATATGTTCACTAAATTAGTTCAATGAGCAAGTTTCGATTGTGTATGGACTTCTTTGAATATTCAAAGCTTATAAACTGAAATGGATACTCGGCGAGGGCGGATCAATGAGTGGATCTTGTGAAGAAGTGCAGTACAAGTATATCCTGGCATTGACGAATGCATCTAGTACAAGTACATCTGATTCTGCAATCTGTTTGACTGTGAATGAGAGTTCAAGTGAAGGTGGAGATTTGTCAGTTTTGTGACTTGATCTCTAAACTGATAAACTGGTGGAACTAATTAATCTGTGAAACTGAGCTGAAAATGATGGTGAGTTTAGTAAGCGTATTCAGTTCTGTGAAAGTCAGTTCTGGTGAAGTGGAAACTGAGTTTCTTCTGAAGTCAGCTTTCAGTTTTGTCAACTGAGTTATGGTTGAGTACATCTGAGTTCCGCATCTGAGCAGTTGGTTACAAATCTGGAAAGTCGGTTTTGAGCTGAGTTTCATCTGGTGGATAATAGCAGGAGCTGGGGTCCACATCTTGGGTATTTATGACAACCCGACAAAGATCTTATGGTGGTTAGGGTTATGGAATTGTGTCTATAAATACCAAATGTTGTAATCAATGCAAAGTGTGTCTTTCACTAGCGTGTAAAAATCCTTGTAACTTTGTGCATAACAAAATATCTCCTTTTCTGTCCGTGGAGTAGTCGGCACAACGATAGAAACCACGTTAAATCATTGTGTTCAATTCTTTTTGTTTATGTGTTTTATCAATTTCCGTCATATTTTATATTTGCATTGCTACTGTTTTACCATTCCTAAAGTGCAAGTTTATCGTCTGTATTTTTAACAGAGATATTACAAATTAATTTATGTGATGTGGTAGGTGTATTATCCTAGTGGTGATTTCAGAGTCATCCACCATTCACATCATAAATACATGGGGTAGGAATATAAAGAGCTAGCTTATATAGATCAAGAAAAATGGGGCATATATATGCATTGGAAATGTAAAATGACAGATAAATAAAAACAGAGTAAATTTTGAAATGTGACAGATAAAAAAACGGAGGGAGTATTTCTTTTTTTTAACCGAAAATTAAAGGGATTATATATATAAAATTCTAAATTTAATCGAAAAGACTAGTTTGTCCTTTCGTGAAAATTCGAAATATTACATAAACTTTATAGATCAACGTAACGAAAATTCGATTAAGAGAAGCCGGAAAACACCTGTTTAGAAAAACTTGTGACCACTAAAAAAAAAGAAAAAGAAAAAAAGAAAGAGCTTGTGAGGCAAAAGAAACAACCAAATCACCACCAACTAGGGGTGAACAAAAATTCTAAAAACCAAACCAACCGGTTGAATCAAATTGAACCAAACCGGAAATGTATAAACCGTGGTTTTTTGGTCGGTTTTCATATAACTTAAAACCAAAGCGTTGAATACAATTTGGTTCCAATTTAAGAAAATAAAAACCGTTTAAAACCGGACCAAACCGGATGATATACACACACACACTCACACTCACACACACACACCTACATCTAATGCTTTAAAACATCTATACGCTTTTTACTATCTATCTCAATCTATTTGAACTTTTTACGTGTAATATAGTGCTGCTACATAGTTAATTTCATATCCTACATATTCGAATTGTGTTGACCATTTCACAGAATTGTCTTCAATCCTTTGAAAGAATCTTGAGTACATTTCGGTTCACAACTCACCACTGCTAACTCGTTCTTCTCTTTATACTTGCTCAACACCAATATTTGAAATATGTGGATGCTCATTTAATTGACTTACTTCTCTCAATGATATTGATGAACTTCATTATGGATATTTGTCGATGTTGATTTGTATGACTTAGTTCTCTTAATGATATTGATGAACTGTATAATGTATATTTTTTTATTATATGGATAAATGCATTTATAAACCTTAGTTTTATATACGATTGTCTTTGATTTGCTTATAATTAGGTTATGTTGGACAATAACATTGTACAAATAATCAATATCAGTGTTTTGGAGATCATAAAATCATAAATATTTTCTTACTAAATAAAGCTCAAATCTGTATCACATGTTTATTCATTTGATATATATATATATATGTGTGTGTGTGTGTGTGTGTGTGTGTGTGTGTGTGTGTGTGTGTGTGTATTATCTATCTTTCATTTGTCTCTCTTCCCTAATCTTACTCAAAATACTATTTTGTGTTATGCATTTTGAGATTTATGTATGTCATTTAATAAAATAGTTGTTTGTTCATTAATAGTAGTTTTTTTAAGTTGATGATCGAATTGAAACGAGTAAGATAAGAACCATGTGAAAACCGGAACCAAGCCGAACAAAACCGGACCGAATAACATGGTTTACGTCTTCAAACCGTTCTAGTTTGGTTTCAAAAATTTGAAACCGTATAAAATGGTTCGGTTTTAAAAATGATAAAAACCGGCCGAACCGGACCATGGTCATATTTGGGAAGCAGCATTTGAATTTGAATTGAACCATATATATACTACACAATTTAATTACATCATAAAATAAACGGCTTCAAGAAAATCTAAACTAGTTCATATATATGTACAATCATTATTAATTATATAACCACATTAATATTATAATTACCTTCTCAAAAAAAAATATTATTATAATTACACACAAAAACTTGGACTAAAAATTTAGGCCTTGATTATATATAGCAAATGAGTCATCTTGCAAAGCTGCAGCTAAGTTTCCAACTTTCATGCATTTGAAATGTGATGCTTGAAATAAGAAGAGAGAGCGATTCATGAGGGCAAACCTAACTTGCACACACAAATTTTGTGCAATGTTTGATTATTTGTCATATGCAAGGACATTTAATTAGAAGAATTAAATAAGATTGAAAATTTAGGAGTTGATTACAAGTGTTTGTGAAAATAGGTAGCAAGATATATTGCAAGTTATTCTACAGTGGGATTGGATAAAGCCAAAAATTCATATATATATATATATATATATATATATATATATATATATATATATATAGATACATGCATTTACTTGGATTGCTTACTCTAAATGACAGAACACGTGCTATAGGGGTGCCAATTGTGATGGTACTAGTCTATTCTATTCTATTCCTGTTGTTGTTGTTGGAGTGGATTATCGTGGGATTTCACTAGTAGGGAATCTGTCTGCGTGGCGGGATCACACCACAGAACTTCGAGGTGGAATACACAGCGGTCTGCCCCATGTGTGGTCCACTTCACGAAACTGTGTGGTCAGGATCTTTCTGGCGTCTCAGGTCCTCTTGAAATTCATAATAAATTTTCCGTTGTTGTTGTTGTTAGGTTAACACGGATCAAGAAGATAAGGTAGAGGACATTTATAGGAGAATTAATTTCAAGCAATTACGACCATCCAACGACAACAATGAATCTAGATATATACCGTTGTCTTGAACCCGTTATATGCAATCAACTTACTTGAGTGAGGTCCTTTGGATGCGTATTTATGATGTTTGCTTGGGTGCCCCGGCTACGTTATGGTCATGTCAGATGCTTAATAGATTAGGTCTTCTTTGAGTTTTAGATTTCTCTTTTAGTAAAACGGCCTTTAAAGTACAATCACTAAATCTACTTGCGTCACTACAACAATATTTAAAATTAATAGATACATACTTGATTGTCCTTTGGCACTGGAAAACGTTTTTTCATTATTATTATTTCTGGCATAATAAAAAAGTGTTCTTTATATACTTATTTTTAGACATGAGCGTAGCAAAAGACTCTGACCAAATATTATTAGCTACACATTCTTTGTGTGTGTGAAAAAAACTAATGTAGCAATAGAGTGTTCTTTTTATAGTGTTGGTAGTTATACTGGGTGCCCATCTCCTTTAGTAAACAATCCCTTAATTATGAAACATTGTCATTGAAGTGTCTAGGCAGCAAGGGCGGATGTACATTAATTAATTATTGGGTGGGGGCCGTCTCCTTTGGAAAATACACAAATTGATAAATTTTGTAGAGTGAAATTTCTGATTTTCTATATCATTTACAATTCACATGAAATACAAATATATAGCTATTTCTAGGTTTCACCATCTACGTATAATGTCCATATTACCCTTTCTAGAATAATACAATAAATACAGATATATATATATATATATATATCGTAATACCCCCTCAAGGTGGCACGTGAAGGTCACAAACGCCCAAATTGCGCAGAAGAAACTTGAACTGGTGCTTGCCCAAAGCTTTCGTAAAGATATCCACCAACTGCATCTTTGTACGTAGGAACATAGGATGGAATGATCAAACCATCAGTAATAGCATCACGCACGATATGACGATCCTCTTCAATATGCTTCATGCGTTCGTGAAAAACAGGATTCTGAGCAATATACAATGCCGATTGACTATCATAGAACATGTGAATCCCGGGAGGGTGTCAAACCCCGAGATCATCAAAGAGTTGCTTAAGCCATTTCAACTCGCATGTGAGGGACACCATGAAACGATATTCAGCTTCCGTAGATGAAAGAGAGACTTTCACTTGTTTCTTAGACTTCGATGAGATAGGAGAAAGACCCAGGAATGCAAACCACCCACTCAGGGATCGACGAGTCAACGGGCAACTTGCCCAATCAGAATCGCACCAACCTTCAAGGAGTAAAGAATTGTCGGATCGCAAAAGAATTCCCTGTCCAGGCCGCTCCTAACGAACCACTCGCAATGCGGCGTCCCAATGCTCAATGTGAGGTGCTTGCTTAAACTGAGACAAAATATGGAGAGAACAGGCCAAATCAGGCCGAGTAACACCGAGAAAAAGAAGACGGCCAACCAAGCATCGATATTTTTCAAGATCATCCAACAAAGGTCCTTCAGAGCGCCAATTTGTGATTCTGCTCGATAGGAAATTTCACAGTCTTGGCACCCAACAGACATGTCTCATGGATAATATCAAGGGCATATTTATGCGTTGACTAAAAAACATCACATGTTTATTTCGGCGACTTCAACCCAAGAAAGTATTTAAGGATTCCCAAATCTTTCATCTTAAAACATTTCCCCAAATATTGTTTAAAAAAAGGCAGAGCCACTTTATCATTTCTAGCCACGATCATGTCATTGACATACACAAGAATATAAATCTCAATCTTGATCACGCCATGGTGTAAGCATGGACTACTAGCAATAGGACTAGGTCTATCGTAACATAGCATTGGCGAGTCAAGCTCGAATCCCACAAAGACTCGTAAGATACATTTAATCAAGATTGAGTGTCACCAAAACGGTCTAAGACAACCTGTGGTGCAAGAACATAAACAATGGTGCCAATAAACACACAAGACCATGCAAGCTCAACAAAAGCACACAAGATTTTCTAATGTATTAGTCTAATTATGAGTTATTAGTTAATCTCCCCATATCATGCATCAATCATCCTCGTGTGTAAATTTTATATCTTTAACAGCTACAGATGTTAATCCCTATTGTTATGCTACTTCCATTGAAAGGACAATAGGTGTCTATGTGCAATTAACATCTTTCGTTGGTTGTATTAATTCACATGACATAAAAATTAAGACTAGCCGGCTCAAGACCGAAGACCTCCTAAGCAGCTATCATGGATGGACTAGCACGTTTCTAAGGACCGATCAAGACTATCTTCGAACTAACACTTCACTTTATCGTCCTTCATGTTAATTTACAACAACATGCAAATTGTTGATTACGCTACAAACATGTAAATTAAACATGTCTATCAGAAGTAGCTGGCGCCAATTATCATGAATTAGGATTTACAAGGTATTCAGATCTAGCGATAAAGACCGTCGTAGATCTAAAGAACGCATTCTCTATTTCATGATTTCTTCACCAACGATACAGATATATACATATATGGTGCTGCATAAACTAACTGCTATATAATTAGAACTAATAATAACAATCAAAGCATACTAACCACACGAGAACAACGACAGATGTACATTTAAAGAAAGCCAGAAAATCATACCCTCGAGGATGAGCGTAGATCTTCCTCAGATCTCTCCTTAAGAGACGAATCCGTCAGATCCTTGACTAGAACCGTAAAGAAAAAAAATAAAGAATGAATGATTTTTTATTGCCTAGAACTTGTAATATTTTTTTGGTACTCCGAAAACTAAGGCCGATGCCTCTTATTTATAGTCGAAAAACTGACTTAGTTGACCCTAAAAACTACCCCTCGTCCAAGATAACGTGCTTCGGAAGATTCTAGATGCTTGGTAAGTCGGCGGCTACCCGCGGTAAATCGAGGTCATTTTAGTACTCTTTCTTCTGCCGACTTAACTTGGAAGGTTCTTGAATACCCTAGGTCCGTTGCTTTCATCAGTCCATTTCACAATCCAACCTTAACTCGTGGCCCAACTTTCTTAACCTGAAAATAATCCAATAAAACATGAAATAATACCAATTCTGGAAATAATAATGATGAATACCAAATTCTCATCCCGTGAACCCGCCATGTCGTATTCAACATAAATGGTTCATATTTAAAGGCCAAAACAACTATTTTAGCTCATAATGGATAGAATGTTGATGCCGTAGGATATACTATTTTAACCATCATCAATTACCCCCCACTAGCCCTTTGCTCGTCCTCGAGCAGAGTAACAAGGCGGAATGTACCTCCAAAAACAATCCCCACTAACTATAACATGCTCAATAAAGATTTCAGGCAGAACATATGTCAAGTAGCAATCCATAAGCTCCCCATTAATCATCACTTACCAATGCAGCAATGCGTCGTGTGATAAGTCGTCGTGATAGTGCATTTGTGAAAAGAATCAAGTTATATTAACCCCACAATCTTAATTTACATGTGCACACACTCGCTCATCTTGCCTTCAGACTTAGTTACACAACATGAAACCTTAATCAGGCCGGGTGGACTTGGGGACCGAGTACTACTCTAAGGTCCTCGTTTGTTTTTATTTTATGCGAGGGTCGTGCGTCTTACGCTCCGAATTTGTTTCCTTCACTGCCTTTATGCTTTTTGCATTTTTTTCTTTTTCTTTTGTTTTTCTCTTCTTTTTTTGGCAGATTTCCTCTCTCTCTCTCTCTCTCTCTCTCTCTCTCTCACAAGCCCGTTTCACCCCGTTTTACCTTTTGTGGCATTCAAGTTGCTTTCATTTTCCTCCAACAATTAGTTAAAGTATATACACATACAAATAATGACTCCCAGTTAAAACAACTCATCATCTAATTTCAATCACTTCTCACTTAGATTTTGTGCTCAAATAATTGCATGCAATTGTAAAATAACAATTCAGAAGTCACTAATTCATGCAATTTTTACACATGCTCATTCTTTCATACTAAGTTGAATATGCAATAGCTAGCTTCAAATCATTCTTGGGCTCATTTTCTACCGATTCCTTACTCAAGACGTTGAATAGGCAAGCTAAAAATAGTGTAGAGTTTCAAAAAAAATTCAAAATCATTGCCTTTTTCAGTTTAAAATTTTAAATTCCAAGCTAAGACCGCCTACTACCCCCCACTTATTATAGACACTGTCCCTAATGACTAATAATAAAATATAAAATAGAAAAGATACTTAGCTCTGGAATTGGTCGTCCGAGTCAAGTTGCATGGAGCGTGAATTAGCTCCTAGGTCATCCATCTTCCAAGTAATTACCTGCATTTCAAACACTTCCAAAAACTTTGAGTAACATGTGAAGGGCAATAAAAATAAGGTGGCGGTAATTGTGCATACCCAGGGAATGCGCAAAGACGGTTTAAGCCACTTTATTCTTTATTGACATAAGCAAGACGCGAAAACTTTAACAAGGCATCACATGAGAATTGCTAAGGAAAAAACCACATAGATCTCGATTCAGATGATAAAATATCTATGTGATGAAAAAAGCCTTCTCGATTGTCATGCTACTTTATTGACTCAACAAAACTATAATAAGAGTTTGTCAGAAGTAGTTATGAGTTTATAGTCACCAGCTCGACTGTACTAATAGGACTCTTTCACTCGTAAATCAAGTCGTCCAACATAAAGACTTCCAATTAGGAGTCATAATTGCGCTCTAGGTAATGCTTCAGCCTATGGCCGTTCACTGTGTAAATCCTCCCAAAGTGTTCATCCTTAACTTCACATGCACCTGAATTGAAGACCTTTGTGACGACATATGGTCCTAACAATCTAAATTCCAACTTCCCAGGAAAAATATGAAGACGCGAATTGTACACCAACACCTTATCTCCAACTTTAAAGGTGCGGTTCAGAATTCTCTTGTCGTGTTGGCGCTTTGTTCGTTCCGTATAAATATTTGCATTCTCATACGCTTGTAGTCTAAATTCCTCTAATCGATTCAATTCTAGTAATCTTTTTTCTCCGGCTAAACTTTCGTTCATGTTTAAGAATTAAGTAGCCTATAGGGCATGATGCTCTAGTTCAACCGGAAAATGACACGCTTCTCCGAACACTATCATATATAGTGACATCACAATGGTGGTCCTATAAGCAGTTTTGTACGCCCACAAAGCGTCGTCTAATTTCAAAGACCAATCCTTCCTTGTGGGATTCACAGTTTTCTCCAAAATCCTCTTAATCTCTCTATTCGTAACTTCTACTCCGCCCACTTGTGCAGGGGTGATATCTTTGCTTTGCAATCTTATGACGCACCCTATACTTCATCATCATCTTTTCAAACAACCTAGTATGGAAATGACTCCCTCCATCACTAATAATGGCTTTTTGTGCCCTAAACCTCGTCAAAATATTCTTCTCCAAAAATCTCAGACAACCATGGCATCTTTTGTAGGTGAGGCCACTGCCTCCACCCATTCGGAAACATAATCGACAACTACCAGGATGTAAAGATTAGACTTTGACGATGTAAAAGGTCCAACAAAATCAATTCCAGCACATCAAATAGTTCTACCTCAATGATACTTTGCAATGGCATCTCATTCCGCTTCGAAATGTTACAAGTCATTTGACAAGAATGACAGGCTCTAGTAAACACATAAGCAGATTTAACTATTGTGGGCCAGAAAAAATCCACACTGCAGTACCTTTGCTGCTGTCTTATCTGGCCCATAATGGCCTCCAACTTCTCTTGAATGGCAGTAGCTCAGTATGCTTAGAATCTCATCATCATGGACGCATCTCCTCAGAATGTTATCAGGGCACATTTTGTACATGTCGGTATTGTCCCAATAATAATGCTTCAAGTCCTTAAAGAATTTCTTCTTGTCCATGTTGGTGGATGGTGAATTTTGGTGGTAGGTATCTACCCGCAAATAATTCAAAATATTTGCAAACCAAGGATATACCTTTCCTACTCTTGATGTGGTGTGTCTGGGCTAAGACTCAACTGGAGCTACTACTGAGACAACAAAAAGTTGTTCATCTGGAAAAGATTCTTGAATCTCAATAGCTTTCTCTTCTTTCAAATGTGTTAATCTTGACAGGTGGCCAGCCACCTGTTTCTCAGACCCTTTATTATCCTTAATCTCAACATCAAACTCTTATATGAGTAGAATGCATCTTAATAACCTCGTCTTGGAGTATTGTTTGGCTAGAAGATACTTCAAAGATGTGTGGTCTGTGAAAATTGTTACTTTAGATCCTACTAGATAAGATCTAACATGTCAAATATGAATATCACCGCTAAGAGCTCTTTCTCTGTAGTCGCATAATTCCTATGGGCACTATTGATGGTACAACTGGCGTAATAAATTGGTTTAAAGATTTTATCCTCTCTTTGTTCTAGGGCTGCTCCAACTGTAGTATCACTTGCGTCACACATCAGCTCAAATGGTTTATTCCAATCTGGAGCTACCAGAATTGGGGCTGTTATCAATAGTTGCTTCAGTGTGTTGAATGCCTCCTTGCATTCCTCTCCAAAGATGAAGGGCACATCTTTCGCAAGTTACTCAGTCAAAGGTCTAGAGAATTTGGAAAAGTCTTTAATAAACCTCCTGTATAATCCTGCATGGCCAAGAAAGGCTCGAAATGTCTTCAAGTTCGTTGGAGATAGAAACTTTTCTCACTTCGATCTCTACCTTGTCCACTTCCATTCCTTTCGTCGAAATCTTATGACCCAACACAATTCCTTCAGTGACCATAAAATGACACTTTTCCCAATTAAGCACAAGGTTGGTTTCTTCACATCTTTTGAACACTCTAATCAAGTTATCCAAGCATGCATCATAGCTATCTTCAAACACTGAGGAATCATCCATGAAAATATCCAGAAAATCTTCCACCATGTCCGCAAATAAAGACATCATGCACCTCTGGAATGTGGCTGGCGCATTACATAATCAAAAGGGCACATAATTAGAAGGGCATGCGATTATACGCGAATGTTCTATATGGACATCTAAACGTGGTTTTCTCTCGGTCCTCAGGGGCAATGTGTATCTGGTAATAGCCAGAATACCCATCTAGAAAACCATAAAATGCATGACCGCTCAATATTTCTAGCATCTGGTCGATAAATAGAAGGGGAAAATGATATTTTCGAGTTGCATCGTTCAGTTTCATGAACTCGATAAAGGCTTGATGTCCAGTAATTAGCCTTACAGGGATCAACTCATCAAACTTGTTAGGTTGGACAGTGAATCCTCCTTTCTTGGGTGCCACATGGATTGGGCTTACCCACTCACTATCTGCAATCGGGAAAATGATTCCCATTTCCAACATTTTTATGATTTCTTCCTTAACAACATCTTTCAGTTGAGGTGTCAACCTTCTCTGAGGTTGAGCCACTTCTTTTTTATCTGGATGTATAGAGATTTTATGCATACACACAGAGGGGCTTATCTCTCAAATATCTGCAATAGTCCACCCAAATTCTCCCTTATGCTCCTTCAGTACACTTAACAATTTCTCCTCCTCCAAAGGTGATAATGATGTGGAAATAATCAGAGAGAGAGCATCATCTTGTAAGTATATGTACTTCAGGTGAGAGGGCAAAGATATAAGTGTTAAATTTCTTGGTGGCCCCTCCAACGATGACTGTAGTATCTTTCCAGTCAACTGCAAATCAACGAACTTGTGCCATGAAGGTCAATGAATGGGTCCTCTTATATCCACAGAAGATACAAGCTCTACTTCTTGCGCTCGACCTTCACTGCACCAAAGCCTGGTTTCCTCCTCACTTTCCTCTTCTTCTTCTTTCAACAGCAAAGTCTCTACCACATCATCCAACATATAACATGCTTCTCCTTCATGCTTGGCGTACCCCATCGTCTTCAACACATTGAAGACCACACTGTCATCATTTACTCTCAAAATCAATTCTTCTTTAAGAACATCTATCAAGGTTCTACTAGTCGCTAGGAAAGGTCTTCCTAGGATTAGTGGAACATCACTATTAGCTTCCATATCTAGCACAACAAAATCCACTGGGAACACAAACTTGTCAACCCTAACCAAGATGTCCTCTACTACTCCACAGTGTTGCTTCATAGACATATCAGCTAATTGGAGAGTTATCGATGTTTTATTCAATTCCTTCGTGCCTAACTTATGAAAAATGAACAGAGGCATCAAGTTGACGCTTGCCCCAAGATCACACAATGCTTTTTTAGGTACACTCCTCTAATGGTACAGGGTATGGGGGAAGCACCCAAGATCTTTACATTTAGGAGGCTGTTTGCATTGCAAACCGCCGAACATTCCCATTTAGGCAAATTGTCTCAAGGTCTAACAACTTCCTTTAGTCAAAGGGTAAAAGACGCAAGATTAATAGTTCTGATTCATGAAAACTTACTCGTTACCGCTACTACTCTCCATGCTCGTTCACTTCATCTGCAGGTGCCCGATGTACCGGTGGCATACCGTCTTTGAGTAGGCTCCCTGCTCTCTCTCTGATTCTCTTTGCATTCTACTCATTTTGGCTCTCTGGTTCTTCACCGATAATCGGTCCAGGCTATTATTTTCTGCTTCTTGTCATAATGGCATTCACGTCCTTTGGATCCTTCTCCGTATTACTAGGCAATCCTCCCGGAGGACGGGCTGAAACTTGTTCGGCAATCTGCCCCACTTGGTGTGACAGATTCTGCACTAAGGCTTCTTGATTGGTCAGTCTTGCATCATTCTTCTGAAAATATGTTGCGAAATTCACAATTAGCTCGCTCATGGACTTCGTCAATTGACTGACACACTCGATCACAGTTGAACTCATCTTGTCCCTATCTGCTTCCCAACCACCTGACTTGTTTGATTGAGGCATGATCTCTCCAATTTTATAAGCTCTCTCTCCACCATCAAGATTTCTATATTTAAAACCAAGGTGGTCATGAGAACCCGGGCGATAATTCACGTCCTCAGTGTTGGTTGTCTCAATGCCTTGAACCTTATCTGCATTTGTGATGCGATCTTGCATGCCATCCATCTTCTCATTTGTGACTAGTAACTGGTATAATATTTGTTGAGAGGTATCCTCCATAAATACGCCTTCAGCTTCTTTTACAATCTTAGTTTGTTGTGTCCCCCATTGGCTTGTAAGTGCTATTTGTTCCAATTTCTATTCAGCTTCTTCTGGTGATAACAACTTGACTCGCATGTAAGCCACCAATACTCATGAAATACTAGCAAGAGAACTAGGTCAATCGTAGTATTGTATGGGCAAGTCAAGGTCGATCCCATAGAGATGATGCAACCCAGATAATAAATCATAAACTTAACAATGAACACAAATAGCGGTTCATAGACCAACATAAAAGCAAACAGAAATAAACTTGGTAATCCTCCACCTCACCAATCTTCTAACTTGGCGTAACTAATCCTTATGTCTACTTTTCCCCAATAATTCCCTATATCTAATCAGACCTCATGTTTAATTCAGTTTTAGCTACGGGTGTAGTCTCATAGTGTTACACTACTTCCATTGAGAGGACAGGAGGTTCCTGTGTGCGGTTAGCCTCCTTCGTTGGTTATATTAACCCACATGCAATAAGTACTAGAAAGTTCCGGCTCAAGACCGAGAACCTCCCTAAGCAGCTATCGTGGATTGACTAGCACGTTCCTAGGTATTGATCCAGACTATGTCATAACTAACACTTCACTTTATCATCCTTCATGTTAATTTAGGATGAATTGCAATTAGGTGATAAGGCTAAAAACATGTAAATTAGATCTGTCGACCGAAGTAGCTGACGCGGAATCTCTAGATTTATGGTGACCTAAAGGTGTGGCGCAACTGCGCTAAAGACTGCCGCTATTGACCCAAGATGGTTCCTACTTCTGGAATATCATCGTTTTATTCTGACTATTCTGCTGAATTTACGGGTTATTTAGAAATGCAGATTAATTACAACATGTAAATCTAAGCTAATCTACCATGTCGAAAGTATGAAAGAACGTTCAAAGCTTCATACCTTTACCAATGGCGGATCTAGCTTTATCAACTCAAGCTAGTTGATGGATCGGAGGAGAAAAACCAAAGAACGAACTAAAATAAACTCACGAACTCGTTATTGCATAAATCAAAATAATTGGAATTGTCTACATCTTTTATTACACACAATAATAGTTCTGATACAGGCTTTATATAGCCACATAAACCGACCTAGTTTTCCTAACCCAAACCGACTTAGTGTATAACACGGCAGCTCTATTTTCTTGCTCTCCAAGTTGGCGCAACTGCGGCCCAATTTCTTTCTTTTATGGCCCAACAGACTCTTCTTGAACTTCGGCCCAATCTTCTCTTTTAATCCGGACCCACTTCTCTCGGCTCCATAATCTGGTACACATATAAAAACGATACGAAAATAGTACCAAATCACGGGTAAAATACATAGATGCGAATTATTCACCGAGGAACCGTTACTAAGAAAATGGCATGTATTTCATACAATAGTCGAACCGTCCACTTATCATTCGAGCATAATTCGGGGTAGATAAGGGTGTATTTATAGTACTAATTATGGAGAGATCAACTACCCCCACTTAGCTTTTGGTCTTCCCGAGCAAAAAAGCGAAAGAAAATGAACTCTCGGACCAATAAACAAGTTAATTAAAAATAGCTAAGCGTCACGAAGTCAAGACAAAAATCAGGTCAACTATTATCCATAAGTCATGCATTAAGCAATATTCAAGTCATGAACCGGTGTGTATGTGTGCAATAACTCTCATTTCTTAGTAACGTCGACAGAATCACATTATATCAACCCGTAATCTAGCTAGTCAATCACTAGTATGCTTGTCCCTTTAAGCCATTGATTTTATTAATTGATTTTTCTTTTTACTACATAAGTCAAGCAACTGGGCAAGGTGGATCGAGTACTACTCAAGGCTCGCGTTTATCGGTCTACAATTTGTGCGAGGGTCGTGCATCTTACGCTCCGAGTTTGCTTCCCTCTTGCCAATGAGAAAGAATAGCATATAACAATGATAATCATTTTTTCTTTCTTTTTCTCTTATATTGGCAAAGAACACTCAAAAATCTATCTATCCTCATGGTCCACTCTTTGCCAAAAGATCAAATACTTCATATCTTTGCAATCGTGCTAAAAATCGACCCAAAAGACTGAGTGGTGAACGATGCATCAAAGAGACTAATGACAACTCAAAAATTGATGAAACGCATAGTCAAAAGCTAAGTGATGTTCCTACACCCCGGAATCGAAGCATTGTCCTAAAAGATGAAAGTATTAAACACAGAAAAGGAACTTAGCTTTGGTTAAGCGTGGAGCGAAGTATATGAATCCTTGTCGTCGGTTTATCGGGCAATCGTTAATCGAGATCCGGAAAATCTGCCGAAAATGCTAACGTACAAAACAGGGAAGTACTCGGAAGAACAAAATATTAAATATATAAAATGACAGTAAGCAAAAATAAAGATGCAAACAATTTAAGCCATCCGAAATACTTAATATTTAGAAAGCGAAACTACAATGTTGACCAAAGTCAGGAAAATTAAACTAGAAGAAGGAAAATGACAATAGTTGGAGAGAAAATGCAACAAGAACTATAAAAAAAACAAGACTACTCATCAGAGTCATATCGCTCAAAGTCCTCGAATCCAGGAGGCAGAGCAGAAGTAAACAGACCAACCCCAGAACAAGATGCTGCAGGTCTAGGGGGTCTCGGTGGTGGGGCATAAAGAGGACTGTTAAGGCATTCCCTCAGATAATCCATCTTGGCATGCAATGGCGCCATATCTCTCTAAACATCCTCCTGAAACTCCTGCTGAGTCCGGGCTCCACCAGGCACTGGGGTGCGGGGTCATCTCGTACACTCGCCCTTGGACCTTAATCGACTAATCACAAGAATAGGCAGGGTTCCAACTCTCTCGTCTGCCGCCAGAACAGAGCACTCAGCTGCCATTCCCAAAGCATCAATCTTATTGCCATAAGGCAAAATGATACTCATGGACTTAGCCGCGCCCCGGATGCGGTTATGCATTAACAGACCAATGTTCATGTCCTGGTCAAGATCTAGAAAGTACATGTGCTCAGCCTGCCGGTAAGTGACTGAATCATTGTGTGCGTTTGGCCAAAGATGGGAAATCACAAAATGGTGCAGCATCCGTGTACTCCAAGATAAAAAATCATTCGACTAACAAGTAGTGGGGAAATCATTAGCGTTAGTCTCCCACTCGATACCATATTATATAGCAATAAATCTCAAGCACCCCAGACTGCGCTCCGCGGTAGCAGTGGTGAACTCATCCTTATGAAAGGGCACATATTTGATGCCATAGTAGGCATTGATTCTCTCAATGGAAAAATCAATAGCCACCCCTCGGATATTGGCGACATTGGACTCTAGGTAAGCTGCTACATAGACGTAGAATTCATGGACAATGGTTGAATTAATTGGCTCAAGAATAACGGCCACATCCAATATACCATGGTGCTAAAGAACACACGGTATGATGTCACCACAATCATATAATTTGACGCCTCATTCTCGTGCTACTGTACAGACATTCCAGTGTTTACGAAAAACTCGTAGATTGCCACAGAGGCAAATTGGTCGACACCATTAATTGTAGGCATGACATTGCCAAGAATTCTCTGCTGCTCTCCTCGTCTCCTCGGAATTCTATTACCTTGTGCAGCCATGGAATCGGTTTGAAGGTTCTCTGAGACAGACTCTGTATTTCCGGAAAAGTGTTGGCGCAACTGCGCCAAGGTATGGTGCAATTGCCGGAAACTTTTTTCTGAAATTCTTAAAATTGGGGCCCAGAAAGTGTTAGGAACATTTTATTTGTTTTGATGATGGCCATACTAGCTACTATAGTAAGCCTGAAATAAGTTAGAAATATTTGTATAAGTCTTTACTTAGAGTCTGACATGTTGTATAAGTTCAGTCAGACAAGTATTGTACTAGATTGGTAGGATGGCTAAGTGAAACAGAAAATCGGCAAAGTAAAGGCAACCATGTACCAACAGATATGAATGAAGACATATGGACTGTCTTATAACCAGGGAAGTCTGTGATGACCTTGGGTATGTCTAAGATACATTACAAGTGATGAAATCTATTCTTTTAATATGGTGCACATTGATCTCACATAAATCAAGGATTAGTGTAGTACAAGCATACTTGGAAAATCAAATAAAGAAAAAGAAACAGCAAAATGGTGAAGTAAGAGTTCTACCGGCTGACTAAAGAAAAACAGTGAAAGAGATCTTAACAGCAAAGGAAGAAGACTCACTAAGCCGGTCAAGCAACAACTTAAACAACAAAGTCAAGTATGTTGTCTGCATTATATTCTGAACGTGGAAAATGAGCAAATCAAGCAATAAATGCAGAATTAATCAATGATGGATTTTGTGATGAACGTTTGAAGAAAATCTGGATCACTGAAATTAAGGAGAATAAAATCAAGGAGGAATCAAGAATTAAATCAGGATTATTCTCCACATTAAATAGCCAACGGATATAAATTCAAATCAAGGAAAATCAAGGCAATAAATAGAAGGCTTTGACAGACAAAAAATAATAACACAGAATACGAGACTGAAAAGAAAAAGAGCAGAAACTCTGTCAAATTCCCTAAGCCTTCTTTCTGAACTTAAAAGAACATATCTAGCAGATCAACTCAGCATTCAGAGCATAAAGTCATATCAAACACTGAGATTGATCAACACACTTGTGAATCCAATTCATATCAGTTTGCAGCAATTGAATCAGAGAAGTTTGAGAAGGAGTTGCACCCTTTGTGATAGTTTCTGAAGGATTTGTTCCCCAGGAGCAGTGTTGAAGACTGAGTCACTGAAGCTTCTGTAGCCAGGGAGCGATAGTCTTTAAGATTGTAAAGCTTGTGTAGCCAAGGACAATCATACTATTGTATTGGAGAAAGACAGTAGTGAATTCCTCCAATCAACACAGCACTTTACTATACAGCATTTCTTACTGTATTAGTTTCATACGTTGTGTGACCATAATCTACTTTAAAACAGCTTTTAAGAAAGGACTTATCCGCTGCCCAAAAGCTTTTAAATTAAGAAAAGTTTTTGAAACTCCAGTATAGTCATTCACCTCCATCTAACTATACTTTTACCTTTCTCTGCGACCAACAATTGGTATCAGAGCAGTGTTCCTAGTATCAGAACCTATTCAGATCTAATTTTTGGTAACAAGAAGATCACATACTTTTGAAGTAGTTTTCAAATCTGTGATATTATACATACATCTTTTGACAGTGACTATGGACTCTTCAAATTTCATGTCTCAATCCCTTGAACCTTCTCTACTTTTGTGATGCAATCTTGCATGCCATCCATCTTCTCATTTATGACTAGCAACTGGTATAAGATTTGTTGAGAGGTATCCTCCACAAATACGCCTTCAACTGCTTTTTACAATCTAAGTTTGCTGTGTCCCTCATTGGCTTGTAAGTGCTATTTGTTCCAATTTCTATTCAGCTTCTTCTAGTGATAACAACTTGATCCGCGTGTAAGCCACCAATACTCATGAAATACTAGCAAGAGTACTAGGTCAATCGTAGTATATTAGGGGCAAGTCAAGGTCGATCCCACAAAGACGATACAACCCAGACAATAAATCATAAACTTAACTATGAACACAAATAGTGGTCTCTAGATCAACATAAAAACAAATAGAAGTAAACTTGGTAATCCTCTACCCCACCAATCTCCTAACTTGGCATAAATAATCCTTATGTCTACTTTTCCTCAATTCCCCAGATCTAATCAGAACTCGTGTTTAATTCAGTTTTAGCTACGGGTGTGATTGAGGTGATCAGTCAAGTGAAATTAAAATACTTGACCACCATAAACAAATACTAGCAAGAGGACTAGGTCCATCATAGTATAGCTATAGCGAATCAAGGTCGATCCCACAGGGAACCAATTGTGGGTCATTTTATAAATAATTAATTAAGCATGTCAAGCACATAAAAACGGTCTATGACCAACTAAGGACAAGAAAAGATAAATTGACACGACTCGACACAACACAGATAAATACAACATAATTAACCTCCCCAATTATCATGTTATCGTTTGGAACTAGAGCTTCTATACAAATAAACTAGACTCACTAACTATTAACCCGATTCGTATCTCTTTTATATTGGCTATGGGAGTCATCCCCTAAACTAGATCTAGCTCCGGGTAGGCCATCTAGATCACTATGCTACATTACGTGACTTCGCTTTTTAGGCCTCCATCTCATATAACTTGCACGCTTACAAAACTAGGGATGCCGATATTAACCGTATTCCTCACCTAGGCAACATTCCTGTGGTTAGGCGTACTTCCTAAGCGATCGCATCAGTCTCCGTCCCATTAACACTAACTTTTTAGGTATCATGTTAATCTACGATTTACGTATAATCAGGTGCGCGCAATTCCCTAATATAACACAGATCTAGATCTCGCTGAAAGTCCCGGAAGATCAATTCATGAGCTGACCTAGGAGCATTATATTGGTATTTCCTCACTACACATTTTAATTAAAACAGACGAGCAACGTAGCCGTAGCCATACCTACTAAGATAAGAAATTATAAATGGACAATCACACCATAAAGACGTGGCTAGACTGACTCGGCGAACAACTAAATCTTAGCGTTTCTCTATACTTATTGGATAAACTAGAAGTTCATAAAGCAATTATATATAGCTACTAGAAACACGATTGTTGATCAAAATAAAGTCATACATAGATCACGAGACATCGGCGTGGGCATGTGGATCCTTATAGACAAGGAATCCCCACTGCCTCACGTCTTAATCCTAGATCTACATCATTTAACTAAGATATAACAATCTCAAACGATAAATAATAATTGGGGAATTAATTATAAAAACTAAGAGAAAATAAATACAAGAAATTACATAATTGCAGAACTTGTAAAAAACTGTTCTAAGAAAAACTGAGGATTTTATTATAAACTGATAGAAGTGTCTGAGGTGTGTTTTTGCTAATGAACTAGTACAAGTATTTATAAGAGTAAAAATTCACATAGGATAAGCCTAAACCGATCTAAAATAGGTTTCCTAAATCCAAATGAAGTCTGAAAACGCGTTAGGATAATTCCAAACTAATCCGGATGGGCAGGGGGACTCGCCCCGTAAAGCGAAGCTTACTGTCGCGCCAAGTCCTCCAAAATCTGGATTGGCTCACGGCACTTGTACTCCTTACTCCTCTTTTCGTCTTTGCTTGATATTTATCCTCAATTTAATCCGATTCCACTTCGAATTGCCTTGAGATTTATCTTCTTCTTTGGTAGAAAATCTCCAATTTATCTTTATCTATAAAATAAACATTTATTGCACAGTAAATTGTATTTAAATAATAAAAAATAGATAAATACCAATTTATATTTTATAAATCACAAAACATTAAATAATCATTATAAACATAAAATATATATTATTTGGCTCGATATAAGGATAATGTTGATGACTTCTACGGGTATAATTTGACCGTCATCAATTACCCCCCACTTAGACTTTGATCGTCCCGAACAAAGCATCAATAAGTCATTCCCCAAGACAACATTTTCCATGGTCAGATCATACTTACGCAAGAAACTCGAGTCAACTCATACCAGTAATGCTCATTAGGTATCCATTATTCACTACTTGCTATGAATCGAAGTGATGTGTGCATGTGCATTCAGTTTTATATATTCGTGGCAAGATTAAAGTTTATGCTAACTTTGCAGTCTTAACCTACCAACATCAGCATTCCCACTTCTTAAGCCTCGCAATGGGTAAAGACATGGTGCAATAAGCAAGAGCGTTATCTAAGAGGTTTTTGGACTTGGAGACCGAGAAAAACACTCGAAGCCTCTTAAAAGTTGACTTTTTCTCACATTTTCATATTTTCAAGCATTAACACACCTCGAGAAAGAAACTTGCTTTAAAAGTAAATTATGCATTGCAAGAATCCCCTTTCACGGATTGGTCAATAATATTGAATATTACCACAAGCGTGAAGCTACTTTGGTAATGTTACTACAAGCCCAGTGTTTAACGTTTTGTCAAAACACCGATTATTCTCAAGCTTATTACTCCGCTTTGATGGCTAGAAGTTAGGAATACATCAACAGATAAATATCGACACTAATTTCACATAACCAATCATCTATGCAATGAACACATAATTTCTTCAGTTATTCTAATTTGTGTGGTAAACGTCGATTCAAAGATTGAGTAATCGAATAATAAATAACTACTTGCAACAATCGGCATGAATATCCTTAAATTTACATTCACATAAGATAAAATGATCACGTACTCATGAAACTTGGTTCCTTTCCTATAAATTCTTAGCTAGGAACTCGCAATTCTAAGGGTACGAGATAAATAATATGGCATTTATTCAAAAAAAAATTCAATTTTTCTTAAATTTTCTACCATACCGTTTCTTTTCATTTTTAATTATAGCATATCATAGCTAAGTCTCCTACCCCCCACTTAAACATGCCATTGTCCCCAATGACAAAGAAAAAATGAAAACGTAAGAAAAACACTTAGCTAGGGAAACGGCTCCCAAGTCAGAAGCAGAATATCGGAGTCGTCCAAGCACGTCGAGGAGCTTCTAGGAATATAAGCAAACCGGAGATCGAACACGAAGTTCTATCGCTGCAAAATAAGTCTTCAACAAAGCTCAAACTCACGTTCTGACGTTAGCTTATATAAAAATAATAATCGAAAAAGACCCATTAAAGGAATACAGTAAACCTTAAACATTTTTAGGTCCATAAAACGATTATATTTTTGAAACATTGGAATTATTAAACCCAACTTGCTTTTTATTACAACATTGTGATTTAGAAAACACGCCTATGAGACTCTACTTCACGTTACAACGAATCTAGTAAAAAAAACTTTTGCACATCCTTAACCCAATGGTCATCGGAACACGGCAAAAATAAAATAAAAAAAAACCTCAACCGTTTTAACGTTACTTTTATTTGACTTAAAGAAAAGAAAAACCTAAAATCCTAAAAAGAATTACAAAAACCTAAGAGATAGAAATAGTTCTGAATTTAAAGTCTTCAGCTCGACTCTCCAAATATCATCATTCCCTTGATTTATTGTCCTTTGCCTTCCAGATTTTCACCCGGTCGGCTTGCACTGAGATCTGCTTTCCATCTTTGAGAATTCACGCTTTTCCTTTGGTGGTGAGACCTAAGAAAATGCAGTCATCCTTGCTATCTAAACAGGCACCAACCTCAGTTTATGCCTCAGAAACTAGCGATCTTCGAGATCGAACTCTACGAGTTCGCTTTTTAACCCTTCTCCGTCTATCTTTTAACTTTGAGCTTTCTCGATCCTCAGCTAATCCTTCGGATGGGGCGGACCCATCTCCGTATACGGTTTCTGCCTCGTCTGCCAGAAGCATTGAGGTATCCGCCGATTCTGTACGCTGGGATTGAGCGTCTTTGTCCCTTCTTAAGATATACAGGAATTCTGACTCGCCATTTCTTGGGGCAGCGTCAACCATATCAGTATCTTCTTGACTAGGAATCAGGGAAGTCTCATCCGCACCATGAACCATCATAACTGAAATACTCGGCGGAAGCGGAAATCGGGGTCTAAGGATGGTATGAACTTCTGAGCCCTTGGCATCAAACAGTGTGAGCTCGAATTTTTCCATGTCTACTCTCGCCTTAGAGGTTGCCATAAATGATCGGCCCAGTATAAGTGGGCAGTGGGGATCCTCCTCTACGTCCATCACGACTATATCAACTAGAAAGCGAAGCCTCCCAATTCCTATGGTCATGTAGTTCAAGGCTCCAGTACGCACGGTACGAAGACCATCCCCAAAGCGAATGTCCATCGTTTTGTTCATAACAGTATAGACTCCAATTCTCTCACAAACGCTATAGGGAACTATATTTAGGCTCGACACGGAGTCAATCAGCGCTAATCCAGCTCTCTTCTTATCCAAGACTACGTCAACAATAAACGCCCCAGGATCTCCTAACTTTGGAAATAGACGAGCGCGATCCTTTAGCTCTTCTGCCTCAGGTTGGCAGGGTACTATGGGTCTAGAGTCTTTGAACTCGGACTGTGGTCGAAATCGAGCTCGGGTATTCGGGAGTTGGGGAAAGTGAGGGTAGGTACTCGGGGTCAGACTACGAACCAGAGCTAGAATTAGAATCAGAAATAATAATTGGAATGCGAGCAGTCATACCCTAAAAGAGATTGAGTTTTCTTGCTTTCCCTTCCTCGTGTCCTCCGTCTTTTCCGTTCCTCTATTAACTTTTGCCTATCCGGCCTTACTGGTGTGGTTTTTGAGCGTATGACTTTTACTTCTTCATTCTTCGCTTCAGAAAATTGACTGGTCGACATTTTTGCTAGAACAATATCCAGTGGAATAATTAATTTCTCTGGCTCTCTGTAGACATAAGAAAAAACATACAAATGTCAGTAAACTAACAGTCAGCATGATTACTCATGCTGCTGCTAGACCTACAGACTACAAACAGGGGAATAACAGACACAAAAACGACCCAAAATAATAAAAAAAAGCGGGACTTGGCGGCGGCAAGCAGCAGGGCTCGGCCGAGAGGCGAGTCGTTTTTTTTGAAGAAAAAGCTGATGAACAGAGATAGCGGATGGACTCTAAAAACGTAAAAACAGACTTTAAAACATAAAACTTGACATGGCTAATAATTATTTATATAATTGACCGTTGGTTCCCCGGCAACGGCGCCAAAAACTTGATTGAGGTGATCAGTCAAGTGAAATTAAAATACTTGACCACCATAAACCAATACTAGCAAGAGGACTAGGTCCATCGTAGTATAGCTATAGCGAATCAAGGTCGATCCCACAGGGAACCAGTTGTGTGTCATTTTATAAATAATTAATTAAGCATGTCAAACACATAAAAACGGTCTATGACCAACTAAGGACAAGAAAAGATAAATTGACACGACTCGACACAACACAGATAAATACAACATAATTAACCTCCTCAATTAACATGTTATCGTTTGGAACTAGAGCTTCTATACAATTAAACTAGACTCACTAACTATTAACCCGATTCGTATCTCTTTTATATTGGCTACGGGAGTCATCCCCTAAACTATATCTAGCTCCGGGTATGCCATCTAGATCACTATGCTACATTACATGGCTTCACTTTTTAGGCCTCCATCTCATATAACTTGCACGCTTACAAAACTAGGGATGCCGATATTAACCGTATTCCTCACCTAAGGAACATTCCTGTGGTTAGGCGTACTTCCTAAGAGATCGCATTAGTCTCCGTCCCATTAACACTAACTTTTTAGGTATCATGTTAATCTATGATTTATGTATAATCAGGTGCGCGCAATTCCCAAATATAACACAGATCTAGATCTCGCTGAAAGTCCTGGAAGATCAATTCATGAGCCGACCTAGGAGCATTATATTGGTATTTCCTCACTACACGTTTTAATTAAAACTGACGAGCAACGTAGCCGTAGCCATACCTACTAAGATAAGAAATTCTAAATGGACAATCACGCCATAAAAACATGGCTAGACTGACTCGGCGAACAACTAAATCTTAGTGTTTCTCTATACTTATCGGATAAACTAGAAGTTCATAAAGCAATTATATATAGCTACTAGAAACATGATTGTTGATCAAAATAAAGTCATACATAGATCACGAGACATCGGCGTGGGCGTGTGGATCCTTATAGACAAGGAATCCCCACTGCCTCACTTCTTAATCCTAGATCTACATCATTTAACTAAGAAATAACAGTCTCAAACGATAAATAATAATTGGGGAATTAATTATAAAAACTAAGAGAAAATAAATACAAGAACTTACATAATTGCAGAACTTGTAAAAAACTTCTCTGAGAAAAACTGAGGATTTTATTATAAACTGAGAGAAGTGTCTGAGGTGTGTTTTTGCTAATGAACTAGTACAAGTATTTATAAGAGTAAAACTTCACATAGGATAAGCCTAAACCGATCTGAAATATGTTTCCTAAATCCAAATGAAGTCTGAAAACGCGTTAGGATAATTCCAAACTAATCCGGATGGGCAGGGGGACTCGCCCCCAGCGAGCAGGCTTCTAGTCCTCCAAAACTGGATTGTCTCGCTGGCTCTTGTACACCTTACTCCTCTTTTTGTGCTGCTTCGATATTTATCCTCAATTTAATCTGATTCCACTTCGAATTGCCTTAAGATTTATCTTCTTCTTTGGTAGAAAATCTCCAATTTATCTTTATCTACAAAATAAACATTTATTGCACAATAAATTGTATTTAAATAATAAAAAACGGATAAATACCAATTTATATTTTATAAATCACAAAACATTAAATAATCATTATACACATGTGATTTAACATAAAATATATATTATTTGGCTCGATTTAAGGATAATGTTGATGACTTCTACGGGTATAATTTGACCGTCATCAGGGTGCTGTCTCCTAGTGTTATGCTACTTCCATTGAAAGGACAGTAGGTGTCTATGTTCAATTAACCTCCTTCGTTGGTTGTGTTAACCCACACGCAATAAGTACTAGAAAGTGCCGGCTCAAGACCGAGAACCTCCTTAAGCAACTATCGTGGATTGACTAGCACGTTCCTAGGGATTGATCCAGACCATATCTTAACTAACACTTCACTTTATCGTCCTTCATGTTAATTTACGATGACATGCAATTAGGTGATCATGCTAAAAACATGTAAATTACATATGTCGATCAACGTAGCTGACACTAAATCTCTAGATTTAGGGTGACCTAAAGGTGTGACGCAACTGCGGTAAAGACCGCCACAATTGCCCCAGCGTGGTTCCTACTTCTAGGATATCATCATTCTGTTCTGACTATTCTAGTGAATTACGGGTTATTTAGATATGCAGATTAATTACAACACGTAAATCTAAACTAATCTACCATGATGAAAATACGAAGGATCATTAAAAGCTTCATACATTTACCAATGGCGGATCTAGTTTGATCAACTCAAGCTAGTTGATGGATGGGAGGAGAAAAACCAAAGAACGAACTAAAATAAACTCATGAACTCTTTATTGCATAAATCAAAATAATTGGAATTGTCTACATCTTTTATTGCACAAAATAATAGTTCTGATACCAGATTTATATAGCCACATAAACGACCTAGTTTTCCTAACCCTAACCGACTTAGTGTGTAACACGGTAGCTATGTTTTCTTGCTCTCCAAGTTGGCACAGCTACGGCTAGGGTTGGCGCAGCTGCGGCTAGGGTTGGCGCAGCTGCGGCCCAATTTCTTCCTTTTATGGCCTAACAGACTCTTCCAGGCTCTTCTTGAACTTCGGCCCATTCTTCTCTTTTAATCTGGAACGACTTCTCTTCGTCTCCATAATCTGGTACACCTAAAAAGTACAGAAAACAAGATGAAACAGTACCAAATCACGGGGTAAAATACGTAGATGTAGAATTATTGACCAAGGAACCCTTACTACAAATGACATGTATTTCATACAATAGTCGAACCGTCCACTTATCATTCGAGCATACTTCGGGTTAGATAAGGGTGTATTTATAGTACTAATTATGGTGCGATCACAACACGAAGCACCCGTTGCTTGACGTATTAACTCTTATTTGCTAACTTGGCCTCAATCCATGATAGAAACTATGCATTCATACTGGAAAAGTGATATCATGGTGAGGGCATCTCCGTTGTGCTTCCTTAAATCGTTCTTAAGCTTCTTCAAAAGTTTTCGTCGGCTTCTACTTGAAGTTCATAATTTTCTGCAGTAAATCTATCCAAGATTGGATAGATGTTGCTACTAGAGACAATAGCCATATCTTTGCCTTATCCTTTGGTGTAAAAGGAAACAATTTAAGCTTGATATTATCTTCTAGCACTCCTGATGGTTTGACAGTGCTAACTATTTCAAGAAAATTGGTGACGTGTACACTTGGATCTTCGTTTGGAACACCATGGAAAGTGGTGTAGTTAGTCACCTTTTGTTTAACGTTTGATTCGGATGAAAGACCTCAGCCCCATTCTATGGTTGAACAATTGCTGGCACAAATGGATCAATCGTTGGCATGGCATAGCTCTGTAGAGTCCTTATATATGCTTGGACAACAACTCATGCTCCATTCCTTCCATTGGCACCGTTCTGTCCATTAGGTTTGTCTCTCTCCGCCATTACTTCTTCTAGAGGTGGAATCTCCTCTCCTCTATCATTTTTCTTCCTTCATGCTAACTTGCTTCGTCAGTCAGCCTTTCAGTCCTTTCTCGAGCCTCTTTTCTCTATTGCTTTGCACACTTTTCAATTTCCGGTATGAATTGCTCGGCTGATAATCTTCTTGTAGCGTACTAAAGGACACAAAAATAAAAATAAAAAGTTAGGTACTTGCTTGAGCAGCTGTTACACTCTTTGGTAGACTCAAAATCACGCACATTGACTCCTAACACGACCTTCGAACAAACAAAGACGATTCTGCAGTTTCTTGAAATCTCGATATACCGGCAGTGTACCGCGCTGAATAGGGTGTGATTTTCTAGAAGCGAACAGCAGACACTATTACGACTCAATTATTCATATACAAACTATAATAGATGCGATTAGAAGACTCGATAATTACATAAATAATATATTTACAAACTCTCAATCTTGAATTTAAAATATTCTTGACACGAGTCCCCGGATACGGCGCCAAAAAGCTTGATCACGCCATGGTGTAAGCACTGACTACTAGCAATAGGACTAGGTCTATTGTAGAAGAGTATTGGCGAGTCAAGGTCGAATCCCACAGAGACTCGTAAGATACGTTTAATCAAGATTGAGTATCACAAAAATGGTCTACGACCAACTATGGTGCAACAACATAAACAATGGTGCCAATAAACACATAAGACTATGCAAGTTCAACAAAAGCACACAAGAGTTTCTAATGTATTAGTCTAATTATGAGTTATTAGTTAATTCCCCATATCATGCATCAATCATCCCGTTGGTAAATTTTAGATCTTTAACAACTCTGAGTTCTAATTCTGTTGTTATGCTACTTCCATTGAAAGGACATTAAGTGCCTATTTGCAATTAACCTCCTTCGTTGGTTGTATTAATTCACATGCAATAAGAATTAGGACTAGCCGGCTCAAGACCGAAGACCTCCCTAATCAGCTATCGTGGATTGACTAGCACGTTCCTAATGATCGATCAAAACTATGTCCGAACTAACACTTCACTTTATCGTTCTTCATGTTAATTTATGACGACATGCAAAAAGTTGATCAGGCTACAAACATGTAAATTAAATCTGTCGAACAGACGTAACCGGCGCCGATTATCATGAATTTGGATTTACTCGGTATTTAGATCTAGCGATAAAGATCGTCGTAGATCTGAAGAACGCAATCTCTATTTCATGATGTCTTCACCACCGATTCAGATCTATTCATATATGGGACTAAATAAACTAACTCCTACATAATTAGAACGAATAATAACAATCAAAGCATACTAACCATATTGAAATAGTGTGCTAAACCCAATCGGGTTGGACTAGATCCGACCGGGTCGCACCATTTCTACTATTTCTTGATGTTTATACATATATTAAATGACTTTTATGTTATTATATATTTGTTCATTGTTTAGGGCCAAATTATAGTGATTTTCATATATATTTTATGAATCAATTTCCCCTATATATGGATTATTTTCATAGATATCGGGCCTTATAGTCAAATATTGAGTAAATGAGGTTTTTAATGATTAAATATGAAAACGTATCGATTTTTATGTTTATTTGATGTTTTGGAAATTATTACGTTTTGGTATGTTTTTTATATTTGTAGATACCCAATTAATGATGGAAAAGATGATCCTAAAAGGCTAAATTCGAGATGGAAGAGGATCAATTAAAGATATGGAAGAATAAAAGAGATAAGGAAAGAAATAAATCAAGATAACGATGGAAAAATCAAGAAATTCGATTTCAAGTCAATATGGGCGGCGTCCATCCAAGCGATTTAGCGTTCAATAGTGGACGGGCGTTTGGTGAAGTGGACGAGCGTCTAGAAGAGATTTTACATTCGAGTCTCCAGACGCAAGTCGAAACGAGCGTTGACTCTCCGTCCAAGGCAAATGGACGGGCGTCCATGTATTCAAACGAGCGTCCGCCGCCGCCTTTGCCTAAACCGACTTAATCTTCTATTTAAACAGCCGTCGCCCCAACCCTAAGGGCATCAATATTTTTCTTCACATCAAAAAGAGAGCACAGCCGCATCTTGGGAGTTTGAAGGCCGGTCACCCGAGCCTTGTGCTCGGGTGAACCGAGGTTAGATTAGGAGTAGATTATGTAGCTTTTCTTTTCGTTTCCATGGTGTTTCAACCATTGTATCCAAGACTATGTGAGTTCTCTTATGATTAATTTAATTCCAGTTTTTCTTCATGACGTTTGATTTAGTTTGTATTTTTCTATGCGATTTGTATGCCATGTGAATTAGAATCGAAAGATTAGTTCACGATTGATGTTTATAATACGGAAGTTGCGTAAACGCTAGATCACCATAGAAAGATAGGGTTTTAGCCATTAATGATGACAAGTTAATGAGTTAGATTCCTAGGTTGTTAGGTTCTTTAAAAACGAGAGTTAATTGAATCTACACCCGAGTTTTGTTTGGTAAATCAGTCTCAACACTCGAAAGATGAGAGATAGATAATTGAATTCACTACTAAAGTAGGCTTTCATAGCTTGAGAGATAAGTTCACTAAGAGATTAGGGATTTGTGTCTGAAAAAGGTGAAACCACAAACCGAATTAGAATCATGAGATTAACTAGAATTGAAATCACTTAGGTTTGTACTTTGGTTGTTCCCATGTTTCTTAGGTTAGATTTATTTTGATTGTTCGTTTATGTTTTTATGTTTTTATGTTTTGTTCTTTCGTTTCTTTTGTTTATTCATTCTTTGAGTAACAATTGAGAGAGTTAATGAAATTAGATTCAACATCCCAATTCCTCGTGGATCGACCCTTACTTATCTCGCTCTACTATCAACAACCCGGTATTCGGCCGGTTAGAGTTAGTTTTGCAATTAGGTTAGGGTTTATAAATTTTCTTTTGTTTAGTGATGCAAAATCCCTCCAACAAAAGTGGCGCCGTTGCCGGGAATAGGTGTCATGTTGAATCTAGTTTTGTTAGTTCTCGATTTTGTTACGTTTTATTTTTGTTTTTAATAAAAGTAGCGTATACCAAGTTGAGAGTTTTTATTTTGCCGTGTTTCGATGACCGTTAGGTTAAGAATGTGCAAAAGTTTTTACTCAACTTGTTTTACGTGAAGTTTATATGTTTATGTGTTACCTAGTCTAACCCCTCGTGCTTAATTTGATACGGCCGCTGCTGTCTTTGTGATCTCGTGTTGATGTGTTGTGTTCATAAGTATTTAGGTTTTGCTGTGTTTTTCACGCTATCTCATGCATTCTTGTTGTATGGACGAGCGTCGTTTCGTTGGGCGCCCGTCCAGATTCTTCATCTGCGAGTAAACGAGCATTTGAAAGTATTGGGCGCCGTCCGTTCAAATATTTTCGACTGCTCGGTTTAAAGGACCGCATTTGGCGCCTATACTCTCTCGAACGCCCGTCCGTCGGTTTTTCAAAGCGCATTTAGCGTCAGCAAGGTGGAACGCCCGTCCAATCTCAATGCTAAGTGAACGTTCGTCCGGGGTTCAGTCCAGGTTCTAAATTTCTTGATTTTATTTTCAATGCTTTTATTTGATGTGGATTTTTCATTCGAGCTTCTGTGGCTAATTGATTTTTACATAGATGCCCTGAACTTATATGTTTTTACCTTTCCATCTATGAATCCATGTTAGATAATTGATCAATTCCTTATATATGATTCATCTAGGCATGTTATAGTGATCGCGGTTCTCGTAAGCTATAACTGTTCTTATGGTTAATTAGTAGCTAATGTCGGTTCACGTATGCTACATACCGCTCCGATGAATCTTTTAAGCTTTTAAGACTTACGTGCTTCCTTTGTTTTTGTAACTCATATGGGTAGCTACTGTCGGTTTTCCGTATGCTACGCCCTTTCTCCATATGAGTTATACCTGCTTAGATAGATGATCGTTGGTTTCCATAAGTCTATCACTTTCGATAAGTCTTAAGGCGGCGTCGGCACTAGTGACAACAACATCTGCTTATCGTAACTTTGTCATTATGTGGTAGACGTTTATATATATGTCGTGTTGCATATAAGTGGGCTAGTTTTCTTTATTTTATTTTATTTTCTTTTTGCATATCATTTAAATGCATTTCATTTAGTTGCATTTCATTTAGTTGCATTGTTTTTCTATTTTTCCTTTTATTTTTCTTAAGTGTGGTCACTTTATCGTTTCCCGTAACACCACATCATTTATTTCTTTCTTTTATTTTTCTTGAGTGTAGTTAACTGTCGGTTTCCGTAATACTACCTCGTTTTTTTTCGAGTATGGTTACTGTTGGCTTTCCATATACCATCACTCTTTTATTTTCTTAGGATTTTTTCATGTAGTTTGCATTTACATGTAATTGCACCTAGCCTACTATTTTGTAATATTTCATGTATGTGTTTTCCATCTTTATGTGAGCCTAAGTTGAAAAATCTCTTCGACCTTTCTTTTCTCGTGCTTTATATGTTTTACTCCCCCAGCCCCGAGGTATTTCATGTTTGTTCAAGTGTGCGGGATGTTTTCGTTAGCAATTGTGCGTTTGAGGCGATATCGCTTTTCCGGTGGATGGTCCACGATCATCGATTCGTCAAGCATTTCTGGGTGAGGTGCACCCATTCCAGGCTTGCTTCTTTAGAACTACAATCAGCTAAGTTCTCTTTTCTTTTATTTTGCACAACATGAGGACAAGTTGCAATCTAAGTGTGGGGGAAGGGATAGATGGTTTATGTATCTACGTTCATTTGCTTAATCTATTAATTTTCTATGAAAAGTGCTTAATTTTCAAATTTTTTGTTAAGTCCCGAGTAGACAAAGGCATATCTTTGCTTGAGTTTATATCATTTTTGCTATATTCTGTATATTTAGTAATTTTAGTTGTTTCACCCGACACTCTTTTTCACATGCCATAGTAAATGATGAGCTAAATATTGAAAGCCTACCCCATTTTAGTTGGAGATTTTTGATGATTATAGCATGTTTCTTTGCTTATGTACAATTCTTGAAAAGTTTAGTAGTTTGTATTTAGAGTTAAGTATGACATACTGTGAATATTTGTAAGTTTGAATGTGATAAGTGAAACGTGATTAAGTCTTTGCAATAGTAATAAATTGTTTACTTGAGGTGTTATGCTCAGTGGTCTGTGCTACTAGAAAATAATCTTTACCACTGCCAGCCAGAAATCTCTAAGTAAACATAATTGTAATTGTGTGTGTCGGAAGCTGGTTTATGATTTGGGTGAGGTAGGGTGTACCACGTATGTCCTATTCCACTATGATGACCAAAAGCTCACGACAGTCAGTTTATAGCTGCCTTATGATTTGAGTAAGGTAGGGGATTATCTTGAAATGTCCTATTCTGCTATGAGGGCAATAGCTCATTCTAATGTGTGTTTAAGTGAAATAATTAAATCAACTTATGAGAATAGTGTTATGAATTGAATTAAAGACTAAGTTATCGTCTACCTTATCCCCAGTATAAACTGAAGGATATGTTGTAGGGATTATCCTCTGAGTTTGTCAGAAATGTTTTAGATATTCTCTACTATTTCTTTTTGGGATATGTATGTTTTGTAAAGTGCCTGTTATAATTTTTGAATATTTCTAACTTAGATGGGAAACCGGGCTAGTTTTGGTTTGAATAACTTTCAAATTGTGGAACTTAGTGGAAGTTTATTATGGCTATGCACACACTCACTTGGGTGAACTTCTAAGTTAATAAATATGCTTCATATTTGCATAGATGTTTATTTATCTCGAGTTGGTTTTGTTTTGATTTGCTCGGGACGAGCAAAATATAAGTGTGGGGGTGTTGTTTAGGGCCAAATTATAGTGATTTTCATATATATTTTATGAATCAATTTCCCCTATATATGGATTATTTTCATAGATATCGGGCCTTATAGTCAAATATTGAGTAAATGAGGTTTTTAATGATTAAATATGAAAACGTATTGATTTTTATGTTTATTTGATGTTTTGGAAATTATTACGTTTTGGTATGTTTTTGATATTTGTAGATACCCAATTAATGATGGAAAAGATGATCCTAAAAGGCTAAATTCGAGATGGAAGAGGATCAATTAAAGATATGGAAGAATAAAAGAGATAAGGAAAGAAATAAATCAAGATAAAGATGGAAAAATCAAGAAATTCGATTTCAAGTCAATATGGACGAGCGTCCATCCGCTGATTTAGCGCTCAATAGTGGACGGGCGTTTGGTGAAGTGGACGAGCGTCCTAGAAGAGATTTTACATTCAGAGTCTCCAGACGCAAGCTGAACGAGCGTTGACTCTCCGTCCAAGGCAAATGGACGGGCGCCCATGTATTCAAACGAGCGTCCCGCCGCCGCCTTTGCCTAAACCGACCGACTTAATCTTCTATTTAAACAACCGTCGCCCCAACCCTAAGGGCATCAATATTTTTCTTCACATCAAAAAGAGAGCACACCAAGATCTTGGGAGTTTGAAGGCGGTCACCCGAGCCTTGTGCTCGGGTGAACCGAGGTTAGATTAGAGTAGATTATGTAGCTTTTCTTTTCGCTTTCCATGGTGTTTCAACCATTGTATCCAAGACTATGTGAGTTCTCTTATGATTAATTTAATCCAGTTTTTCTTCATGACGTTTGATTTAGTTTGTATATTTCTATGCGATTTGTATGCCATGTGAATTAGAATCGAAAGATTAGTTCACGATTGATGTTTATAATACGGAAGTTGCGTAAACGCTAGATCACCATAGAAAGATAGGGTTTTTAGCCATTAATGATGACAAGTTAATGAGTTAGATTCCTAGGTTGTTAGGTTCTTTAAAAACGAGAGTTAATTGAATCTACACCCGAGTTTTGTTTGGTAAATCAGTCTCAACACTCGAAAGATGAGAGATAGATAATTGAATTCACTACTAAGTAGGCTTTCATAGCTTGAGAGATAAGTTCACTAAGAGATTAGGGATTTGTGTCTCGTGAAAGGGTGAAACCACAAACTGAATTAGAATCATGAGATTAACTAGAATTGAAATCACTTAGGTTTGTACTTTGGTTGTTCCCATGTTTCTTAGGTTAGATTTATTTTGATTGTTCGTTTATGTTTTTCTGTTTTTATGTTTTTATGTTTTGTTCTTTCGTTTCTTTTGTTTATTCATTCTTTGAGTAACAATTGAGAGAGTTAATGAAATTAGATTCAACATCCCAATTCCTGTGGATCGACCCTTTACTTATCTCGCTTACTATCAACAACCCGGTATTCGGCCGGTTAGGAGTTAGTTTTGCAATTAGGTTAGGGTTTATAAATTTTCTTTTTGTTTAGTGATGCAAAATCCCTCCAACAAAAGTGGCGCCGTTGCCGGGGACCAATTATGATATTGTATGTTTATTAACGACCCTAGTGTCAAACTGTGAAAGAGAAATCATAATAGTGATTATGGTTGATGAGATCTCGACTCACTTTAAAAGGTTTGATACTTAAATGTCTCTAGTCGTATGTACTATTAAATAGGACATTAATAGTACGATTAGACTAGCACGTATTAGATGTCTTCTATCTTTTGAAGATAGGGATAGATCTCGTCTATCAAAGTGTAGGGACACTTGGATTGTACGTGGACGTGTATTAGAGAATGTGTACGTTAGACTGACCCTTTTACTTTTTTAAGTGTCGCACTATGTGGCTGTTTTTTTATTATCCTAAGACCAGAGTCTTCATGACACCATGGTGTGGATTGTCATGCTTTGACACTATTGAGGTTTTCTCTAGCCATAGGGAGACCATGCGGTAGTGATTGGGTGTGATACTGAAGCATGCGTAGGATTCATGTTGCTCGTCCGGAAATCGCTTATGCTATGAATGGGAGTAAATATCCGAACGGGTCTTCTTATAAGGAATGTCTAGCTCTCGTGAATCTTTGCAAAGTGGGAGTAAATTAGTTACTTCGAGAGAGCATGATATCCAGATTATAAGATACGGTTGTTAATGTATTGACACTCGTGATACGACCTTTTGGATATTGTAACAGCGATAGGATTCTATTTACACGGTAACCGTTTCACATGAAAGGTAGTAGTAATTTCATTTGACTTTTCTGATGATTGGGGGTCACGATGTGTTTCAAGACGCTATTTCGCTATTGTTAGGTGTGAAGGGTATTTTAGTAAAATGCACTTTATGCCTAAGGCCAACTGATGACGCTCAAAAAGATACACCTTATGGCATCAACATTTCACCCATTCTAAGCTAAAAGTAGTAGTTTTCGACCATTTATATGAGCCATTTGAGTTGAATGTCATAAGTCGGGTTCATGATTTGAGTAATTTTCATTTAACGTTTATTTTCCGTATTTTGATATTATTTCATGCATTATTGGACTATTTTCAAGATACGAAGATTGGGCCAAGTTTTGGAGATCCATTATGGGCCGAGCTGGACGAAGAAACAAACTGATGTGATCCGGAATGATGTGATTCCCGTTGAAGAAGACACGTATTAAATTTATTTGGAGTCTTTTATTTATTTTAGTTATATTTTATTATCCCACATTGGTTAGACAATCTTTTATTTTTGTTATTATTTTTATTTGTAGTTATTTTGTCCCACATTGCTAAATTAGCAATTAGTATTGGAGAGTGTAGCCTATATAAAGGCATTAAGAGTCATTGTAATCATCAGACAAATTTTGATATATTATTTTTGAAGCTTTTAAGCTTTGGTGAGTTTTCTCACGTTGGTTTTGGTGGATTCCAACGCCGTTGTTTGGTGGATTCCAAACGGAACTTATCAAGGTTACGGCGGCGCACTGTGGCGTTCATATACCAAGGTTCTTAGATACGGGTTATCTAAGGGTTGAGGTCATACCAAGGTTCTTAGTTACGATTTAGCTAAGGGTCGCGGTGCTCGTTTTATTGGTGCCTTCAGTCGGTCCTTCGGCAATTTCGGATCTGATTCGGCTACGGATCACATCAGTTGGTATCAGAGATGTGATTCCCGTTGAAGAAGACACGTATTAAATTTATTTGGAGTCACATCACATCACAAACCTAGGGTGTTCTAGAACCTTCAGTTAATTCGGCAGAGCGAAAAAGACAAAAATGCCCCGGATGCCGCGGGAAGTGCCGCCGCAGCCACGGGTTCCAGAACCTTCCAAACCATGTTTTATTGGACGAGGAGTAGATCAGGTGTCATTAAGTCGGTTTATAGCACTATAAATAAGTGGCACCATCCACGAATTTCAATGTACAATTTTCCACAAGACAAATACATTATATTCAATAAAAGTTCTCTTTGTTCATTTTCTCTATGAGTTCTAGTCACGGATCCGACGGATTCGCCGCCTAGGGAGCGATCTGAGGAGGATCCGCTCACGTTTTTGAGGGTAGGATTTTCTGGCTTTCTAGATGTAGATATGTCGTTATTTTCCTTGTGATTAGTATTATTTGATTGTTTATATTAGTTCTGCTATGTAGTATTTACTTTATTTTACCCCATGAATGTTTAGATCTGAATAGTTTGTGAAGAAATCATGAATAAAAGGTTGCGTTATTCGGAGCCCACGACGGTCTTTATCACGGCTGCGAATACCTAGTAAACCTTAATTCATTATAATCGGTGCCATGTACATCTGATCAGTAGATTAATTTACATGTTGTTAGCCTGATCAACTATATGCATGTTTTCATAAATTAGCATGAACGACTTGCAAGGTGAAGTGTTAGTTCAGACGATGTCCTGGTCGATCCTTAGGAATGTGCTAGTCAATCCACGATAGCTGCTTAGGAAGGTCCTTGGTCTTGAACCAGCTAGTCCTAGTTCTTATTGCTTGTGAATTAATACAGCCAAAGAAGGAAGTTAATTGCACATAGGCACCTATTGTCCTTTCAATGGAAGTGGCGTAACATTAAGGATTAGCACCCATAGCTGTTAACGGGGATGATTGATGCATGATACAGGGGGAATAAGTAATCACTCATAATTAGAACTAATTCTTATAAAACTCATAGGAGTATAGTTATTAGGTCTTGCGCGTTATTGTCACTACTTGTACCTATCTGTTTTATAGCTGGTCATAGGCCGTAATTGTGACAATTAAATTTGATCTAGATTAATCTGTGTTTTTACGAGTCTCTGGGGGATTCAACCTTGACTCTCCAGTACTCTGCTACGATAGACCTAGTCCTATTGCTAAAGAGCAAATGACGCACGATCAAGAATTTTGGCTCCGTTGTCGGGGACTCGTGTAAAAAATACTTGTTAATGTAGATTGAAAGTATATATATACTTACGTCTGTTTTAGAGTCTGCTAATTATCTCGAGTCGATATAGTGTATGTTCGGATCGGTTCGGGAAATTTTGGGTCGGGAAGCCACGAGAGTCACTCCCGCACCGTGCCGACCAAAGTTTAAATGAAAAATTTTATATTCCATCGAGTCTCAGATATTGTTTTTGAGTCCGCCAGTATGCATTTAACACCGCCAGGGGCAAGTAACTAACCTTTTTTTCACATCTTGTAGTTTGGTACACACAGTTCAACACCAGGCTCGAGTTTATTTCAAATCGAAAATTACGCAAAGAAGAAACTAAAAGAAGCTCCAGAAAGAAAGAGGTTGGCTGACGAGGTGAGAACGGAAGGAGTAAGTGAGAAATATAGAGACGATGAGATTCCATATCTAGAGGAATGTCTCGGATTTTATCAACGGAAAACAAACAAGTAATAAAATTTATAAATCCGGTATTCCCCAAGTGTAGGGATCGTAATATAGAGGCTGATACCGGGTCGATCTTACGGGGAACTGGCGATTGTTAATCCTAGTTTTTGTCTAACTAACTATGTCACGAAAACTAACCTAAACAGCAAATAAAACTGAACGAGAGTGAAAGTAAAGATAACATGAATGTAAAATTGGACAGAAGAATGAATCTAAAGCCAGGGAAGATACGGGTTGCGAACAATTTAAACTACAACTAAACCTAAGATGCAATAAGAAGATTTGACTAAACTAAACAACTCAAGTTTTAAGGGATTAAATTCAAATTATAACGAACAAACGAGCGATTGATCCACCTATCCTAACAAGTATCAACTCCTATCTCGATTATATTGTGTTTTCTAACCAAGTTGTGATTTCACCTTGTCTAAAACATGAACCCTAATTTCTTAGATAGTTCACCTATTAATCTATATCTTTCGATTTAAAGATTAACGACTTTACTAATTAAAGGTGTAAACTTTAACGTTTGTAACCTAGAAATCTAACCTATTAACTCTCGTTATATAGATTAAACATCTATTCCTTATCACGATGATCTAATGTTTATATGACTTTCATCAACATAAAACAATCAAACATGCACATCTTTCGATATAATTGCAATGAACAATATAAAACATGATAAAGGAAACAACTTTAGATAAAAACTCACAATATAATCGAAGAAACGGAATCAAAACGTGTTGGATAGGCTTCACAATGCTCGCTTGATGAAGGCTTAGCCTCTAAACATCCTCTTGCAACTTGAAATTGTAGAAGAAAAGTACATAAAAACTACTAATTTTAATCTAGAATTTGAATCATAAAAACTGGAATAAAAAGTGTAAAAACGCAGCCTAAAGCCGCCCCTAGGTTTAGGGTTTTGAGTAATGAGTATATGGTATCATTCATGTGGAAAAACAGCAAGTATTTATAGGAAACAAAGTTGGTTTGGGCAAAGTCGGCGTATGGGCGCCCGTGCAATTGTGAACGCCCGTCCGTGATGGGCTTGAAACTCTCTCGTATTGAAATTCGACATCCGACGCTGTTCGAATGCCTTGGGCGCCGTCCACTAAACTTGGAAAAACTCAGTATTGATTTCATCAGGCCGGACGCCCGCTTGATCTTGAGACGCCCGTCCCACTACGGACGGGACTTGGGCGCCGTCCCGGATACGGGTTAATCTTGATTTTTCCATACTTATCTCTTTTCTTCAATCCAAATCATCATTATCTCTTCTATCATCAATGTAATTCGACTCTTATCTCTTTTTGATCATCATTTGAGCATCAAACATGTACCTATAACACATTAAAACATCGCAAAACGTAATATCATCCAAATAATCATAAAATCAAAATTAAAACACCAAAATTAACCTATTTTGCGAATAACTCATTAAAAACCTCATTTACTCAATAATTTCATTAAACACTCGTTTCTTATGCAAATTATACAAATATGAGGAAAATTATCATAAAATATATCAATATAAATCGTATAAATTCACCCTTAACAAGGAACCGGAGGAGACAATGGCACGAACGGGGTTGATGGAAGGAGGGCGACGGCGGGAGTAGTGGCGCAAGCGCATGTAAGGACGCTACTGAGTTATGTGATGCCAACGATTGAGCGATTCGTGCGGCAATTGTTCAACCGGGAATGCGGCCGGTTTTTCATCCCAAGCCCAATGTCATACGAGATGGTGACAAACTACACTATATTCCATGGAGTACCAAACGAAGATCCGAGTGTACATGTCACCAACTTCTTGGAAATTGTTAGCATAATCAAATCATCAGACGTGCCCGAAGATAACATAAAGCTCAAATTTTTTCCATCCACGCTGAAAGATAAGGCAAATATATGGTTGTTGTCTCTAGTAGCAAGATCCATCCAATCTTGGCAATATTTACTGCAAAAGTTTATGAATAAGTACTGCCTGCCTGGGAAGTCCTTGCAAATGAGACAAGGCAGTATGACTTTCAAGCAGAAACCGGCCGAAACATTTGAGGAAGCTTGGGAACGATTCAAGAGGGCACAACGGGAATGCCCTCACCATGATATTACCCTACCAAACCGTATGCATAGTTTCTACCATGGACTGAGGTCAAGCGAACAAATGAGAGTTGATGCGCCAAGAAATGGATGTTTCGCACTGTTATCACCAGAAGAAGCAGAAGAGAAACTGGAACAAATCGCACTTACTAGCCAGTGTGGAACAGACCAGATTGAAAGCGTGAAAGTGATAACACTCTAAATGCACCATTATATTAAACTTTATTCACCCCGACTCGCTTCAGAGAATGTAGATAAGCCCAAATATGGTGAAGGAATATATGTTAAACACGAGTGCATGTTCCTAAGTTCGTAATTCTCTGCATCTGTGTTATTATTCCGAAGATTTGGTATTGTTTTGTCTTGTTTTATGTATTTTCATGATGTAGCAAATATGGAACACTTAAAGACGGATCTGGATAAAGGAAAGAATGTTGGGCTGAGTGGATTAAGTCCAGGAAGAGATCTGCTGAAAGAAGAGAATAATTGAAGGCCCGATTTATCGTGGGCTAGGCCCGGTAAACCGAGGGTCATGGGGAGAAGAAATCAATTCTTCCGCATCTACTAGGTCGTTTAGGGTTTCTATTAGTCATAAGTCAGACAATGTATCTATATAAATAAAAAAAATAAACTAATTATAAAAAAGGTCTCAAAATATGTTACAAAATTATTATTATTTCATTATACAATTTTGATGCAATAAAGTTCTTTTAAGCATTTGGAGTTTATTTTCTGGTTTCCTTCCCTTCCTTGCCATCTCTAGCTTGAGTGGATCAAGCTAGATCTCCATTGTTGAAGGTATGAAGTTTTGAACGTTCCTTTATGTCTTTAATATGGTAGATCTACTTGTATTTACGTGTTTTAGTTGATATGCATGTTTAACGACCCCATAATTTACTTAGATTAATCTGAATTGAGCAATGTAGATCCAGAAATAGGAAAAGCCGGCCCCAGTAACCCAGCAGTCTATACCGGTTTGCCGAGGCAAAATTTAGAAAGCCTAATCAAGTTTCAAATACGTATTTCGTTGATCGATATAAATAATTAAAACGAGTAATAGGTCAGGCCAATCTAGTATTCGTAATTCGTAAATTAACATGAAGTACTGATAGCGAAGTGTTAATTAGGACATTGTCTTAATGGACCCTAGGAACATGCTAATCAGTGTCGATAGTTGCCTAGGCGGGGTAGCGGTATGAGTTAACGCTCTATGCTGGAAATTCTAGTTCTTCGTGTGTATGGGCTATTATGGACCAATTAAGGAGGGTAGCTGGCGTATACATTATCTACTACCATGGTCGGAGTAGATAGGGTTAGGAATTGCACCCGTAGCATAAAACTGAATTAAAAGCTCGATTAGTTTAAGGAAATTATATGGAGAAGTAAACATAAGGATTAACTAAACCAAGTTAGCAGATAAAAGGGATGGGGAAGGAATACCAAGTTTATTTTATGTTCATTGTTGGTCAATGACCGTATATGTATTCTTAAGTAGATTAGAGTTGTTTATGCTTAAAGTTGCATTGTCTCTGTGTGATCGACCTTGACTCGCCCTTGCTATACTACGATTGACCTAGTACTCTTGCTAGTAATATCGACGTTAGTGACGTACACGCGATCAAGTTTTTTGGCACCATTGCCGGGGACAATTGCCAATTTTAAGAATAAACGCTTTAATCCTAATTAAGAAGTAGTCGTTATCTTTTAAATTTATTTTCTTTTTGAGTCTTGAGTCCTCTTGAATTAAACCTGCACTGTTTAACTACCAGAATGAGAAATTCTAGGCCCGGTTTAACGTGGTTTACCCCCGATTTACCGAGGTCCGTAAAATCAATTGACGACCTTTGTTGTTCTTTATATATCTCTGTTGATTTTAGTTAGTAGGTCCGCAACAGTTGGGTTTAATCCCAACTGAAGCGGAAGTAGCTAACATTTTCTTTGTTTTCTTTTATCTCTTTTGCAGGAATATCGGAACACTTCTGAAATTCGGTCAAACAGGAGTTCAAAAGGCATACAAGTCAAAATGCCTCGAACATTTTTGAATATCAAGCCCATTTCCATATACCCAGGATCAGCAGTCAGAGAGTAATACAAAGCGGACAAGAAGCGGGTGGAAAAGGAAAAAGAAGCACTTAAGCAAGAGCCTGAATAGAGCTGAACGGAGTGCAGCATGTATCGTCCAGGTGAGTTTCCTTTAGAGTTAATTGAAATATCTTCATCAGATTACGATTCCGATGATCCTGAGGAGGATCAGGACATTATGTTTTCTGAGCCTGAGGATTACCCAGAATCAGATACCGTAGTGAAGTTAGGAGACCCTAGGACGTTCCGACTCCCGATCTCTATTGGTGGTGTATCAGTAGGTTTAGGTCTCTGCGACTCCTGCTCGAGTTGCAACATCCTACCTTTTCCCTCAGCCAAAAGATTAAGATTCCGGTTATCATGGATCAAACTCGAACTATGACATTTGCTTATCGAACTAGAGATATGCCTGTCGGTCTGCTGAGGAATTGCACGATTAAGGCAAGAGGATTCACCTTTCCAATAGATTTTACGGTTATAGACGTACCGTAGGATCCAAGTGCCCCAGTTCTGTTAAGTAGACCTTTCTTAGCGACCAGCAGGGCGATCATGGATTTTGATAATGGGGAAATAACTCTGAGGACTAATAAAGATGTTGTATCTTTAAAGATCCTAGAGCCCCTAGATAATAGGCCAGATTGTTGCATGATGACTTATGGTTCTGGGGAAGTAAAAATTTTGGAGATAGAAGAGGAAAGGCATAGGCACCGAAAGGTTTTAGTAGAAACTTGTGAGCAGGAATTCATGAGAATGCTGCTGAGAGAGCAAGAAGAAAATGGTCATGGCCAGACGTTCATAGAAGTTAGTGCTTCTGAGAGACGTAGTGAAATGGAACTTAAAGTGGAAAATATGGAATCCCTGAGCATAAAAGTTAAATCTCGAAGCAGAGGTAGACCTAGTGCACGAGCGAAAAGAGAAAAGTGTGCTGGGAGAAGAGCTCAAAAAGGTTCTACGAAGGTAAAAACCTCGATAGTAAAGGTTTGGCGAGTAAAAGCCCCAACCCCTGAGTGAACGAGGATCTGAAGAAAGTCGAGCTGGCGACTATTAACTCAGAACTATTTATCTCGAACCCTTAGTTAGGATGGGAGTCAATAAAATTTGCCTGATGAAATGATGAGCTTTTTTTCATCCTACCGCACCCTTAGGCTTGAAACCGATGGTTGTTGGGAAGGTTTTTTTTACTCGTTGTGGATTCTAGTGAAGCAGGTTAGGATTGAGTCAGAAGTAACAACAAAAGGAGTAAGAAACTAGTGATTTTGAGGTTAGGATTGAGCAGTGAGATAATATAAAGTTGCAGAACAGGAGAATAGAGAAATCTAGAGAAAACAAGCCCCGATAAGTCAGGAGTAACCCTGGGTTACCGAGCTACGGTTTGTCGGTTTTTGCGTGTAAGATCAAAGGGCAGACCTTTCGATGACACGTGATGGACACATGTTGCATCGGCCAGCCCACCAGACAGCAAAACCGCCCCATTTTCCCTTTTTCCATCATTTCTTCCTTTCCCACACTCCATCATAACTCTACCTCAACCTCATCAATCAAACTCCTAATATCCCTCACCCTCATTACTCCTCTACCCACTATCCCACCAAATCCTTCCACCTTCTACCCATTTTTCCTGTATAAACACCACTCCATCACCATTATTCCCCATCTTCATCAATCATTTTCTTCTTCTTTACCATCAATCCCTCCATTTCTCCTTCTTCTTCAAGTCTAGGCCAACCTCACCACCACTATCACCATCAAACACCAACTTTTTCCTTCCATTCAAACACCAAAATACCTATTTTCCATCCTCTCACTCTTGAGTAGTGTCACTTTGCAATGATGTAGTTCTTGCTGCAGCTTCTTCATCTTTATTCATCAAAGACGAGTCCCCCGTAAAAATCGAGACAAAATTAGCCGTGGTAAATCGGAGTACCGCCGATTTACCGAGAGTCCTTTTTCGCCTGAAATCATCTTCGCCTCTTTTATCATCAGGATGGCCCTCAAATGTAGCGAGAACCACACGTCGTCCAAACGGTCAATAGTTTCTATATGAAGATGCCAACCCTCGATCGATGGGGTTGAGCAATTTGATTCACTAGAGATTTATGAGTCGTTCAGAGGACACTTGAATGGCCGGCCTGCTAGCAGTGAGCGTGGCGTGGATTTGGAATATTTTGGCTCGATCTTGCTAGGAGCTATGAAGGCACAAGATATTCTGGATATGGTGAAGGCACCGAGCCAATTCAATGCTACGGTGGTGCGTGGATTTTATGCGTATCTTTCGCATAACCCCAGTGCTACATTTGACATGGTCCATGGGGTAAAGGTTGACTTCACGATTAAGCGGATCAACGAGCACTATAGGGTTCGCAACTCACCAGTGGGCCTAAATGAGTATACATCCTCCACGGATGTGAATGAATTAGAGAGGATGCAGATGATCGATGATTACTTCAGAGTGGAATGGAAGCAAAATCCAATGGGAGCCCCCACCATCTTCCTAGAAAATGACTTATCCTGGGATAGGAAGTTGGTCAACAAATTTGTATGTTCCCGCCTTCTTCCGACCAAGCACACGGCATCTGTCACACCCAAAAGGGCGGAGTTGATGTTCTATCTGGAGCAGAGATCTCCAGTCAATATTGGCTTATTGATGCACTGCCGCATTCATGAGATTGCCAAGGATTCCAAGCGAGAGCAGTTACCTTATGGACCTATGATAGACATGTTTGCTCTGGAGGACGAGGTCAAAGATCTGGTCAGTGAAGATTGGGATGAGCCTGAACCGAAGATCAGTTTGCAGTCAGTTCTGAGAGTACCCAGACGGGTCGGTTCAAGGGCTGAGAGAGCGTACTCCTGTATTATGAGGACCTCGATCCTCGAGAGCCTAGTTAGAGGAGCACTCACGAGAGATAGCGAGTCTGCATCGCAAAATGGATCGTATTATAGACTTTTTAGGTGTTCCTCCATCGACCCCACAACCTAGGACTGTCCCACATCATGGAGAGTCTTCTTCCGCCGCTGCTGCCTCAAGTTCTAGACCACCTCCCAGTTTTGAGCCTAGAGATGACTGGGAGGATTATTATAACAAGGACTAGTTTTCTTTCTTTTTGATGTTGTTATTTTCCATTTTCTTGTTTTTATTTTATTTCATGTCTAGTATTGTAGCAGATTTTTCAATAATATAATGATTTTGTCGGCTTACTTTTTTTAAACTTATTTCATTTCTCTTTTACTACCGCCATATTATTATACGGTTTGTTGTCACCCAATTCTTCTTGGATTATTTGAGATACTTAGCACAGATTTTTCTGAGGCCTACTTACATCAGCCCATTACAATGAAGGCGATCCAGTTCTTACATGGCTCCATGCTTAAATGTAGCTAAGTTCATTTTTATTCTCTATTAGTATCATCTTCTCATTGATGATAATGTTTCGATTAAGTGGGGGGTAATGGACGTCTCTTAGATTTTTAACATTATATTCCAAATTATTAGATTATCTGAATTCTCTAAGATGCACTTTTCACCACATAAGCCTTTTGAATTATGCTAAGCAAGAAACTTGAGCTAATACATAATATCTTTGTTTCACAAAGCTTAGGTGAGAATCATGTCCACTTTAGAAGTAGTGACACCTCATTCATATATTCTATTATGAACCACACTTTTAAGCACGTATGACTCGATTCTTCAGTATGTCGTATAGATGAAACATTATTCGATTTATTATGGAAGAATGATCATGTCTTATGACTGAATGAAGTAGTGACTTATTAATTGTTATTTTACCAATTGCATTCAATCTTTGAGCATGCAATTTGAGTGAGAAGTATATGGACTAGACAAAGTGTTATCCTAGACCGGGAATCAATATTTGTCGATGGATATACTTTAACCCCTTGTCGTAAGATGAGGGTAGCAACGTGAGTGCCAAGCAAGGTACACCATGACAAACAGACTTGCGAGTGAGAGCAAAAAAAAGTGAGAAATCTGGCATGCAAAAGAAAAAGAAAAAAAAAGAAAAAATCTATCTAATAAAGGCAGTGAGGGAAGCGAACTCGTAGCAAAAAGGACACGACCCTCGCATAAAAAAAACAAACGAGGACCTAAGAGTAATACTCGGTCCCCGAGTCTGTCCGGCCCAAGTAAGGTTCCATGTTGTTTTCCTAAGTCTGAAAGCAAGAGGAGCGAGTGTGCACATTGGTAAGTAATGATTGTGGGGTCTCCATAACTTCAATCTTTCCTTGAAAGCACTATCACAAAAGATTTATCACACGACACATTGATGCATTGGTAGGTGATGATTAATGGGGAACTTATGGAATGATGTCTGATATGTGTTGTGCCCGAAGTACTGGTTGATATAATGTGATTCTGTATGCAAAACTGATGATTGAGAGTCATTGCACACACATTGGTTCATGACAAGAATGTTGTTTAATGTGTAACTTATGGATATGAGGGGCATGATTTTTAACCTAGCTATATGAGGCATTGTTTCTTTTCGCTTTCTTTGCTCGGGACGATCAAAAGCTAAGTGGGGGTGTTGATAACACTCTAAATGCACCATTATATTAACCTTTATTTACCATGAATTCTACTCTAAAGAATGTAGGTAAGCCCAGTATGGTGAAGGAATATATGTTAAACACTGAGTGCATGTTCCTAAGTTTGTAATTCTGCATTTGTGTTATTATTCAAGATTTGGTATTGTTTTGCCTTGTTTTATGTATTTTCGTGGATGTAGCAAATCAAAACACTTAAGGACGGATCTGGATAAAGGAAAGAATGTTGGGCCGAGTGGAATAAGTCCAGGAAGAGATTTGATGAAAAAAGAGAAGAATTGAAGGCCCGATTTACCGAGGGCTAGGCCCGGTAAACCGAGGGTCTTGGGGAGCAAGAAATCGATTCTACCGCATCTACTAGGTTGGTTAGGTTTATGTGAGTCATAAGTCGGCCAATGTATCTATATAAGGCCACATAAACTGTTTATAAAAAAGGTCTCAAAATATGTTACAAAATTATTATTATTGCATTATACAATTTTGATGCAATAAAGTTCTTTTAAGATTTTGGAGTTTATTTTCTGGTTTCCATCCCTTCATTGCCTTCTCTAGCTTTAGTGGATCAAGCTAGATCTCTATTGTTGAAGGTCTGAAGCTTTGAACGTTCCTTTATGTCTTTAATATGGTAGATCTACTTGTATTTACATGTTTTAGTTGATCACCATGTTTAACGACCCCATAATTTACTTAGATTAATCTGAATTAAGCAATGTAGATCCAGAAATAGGAAAAGCCACCCCCAGTAACCCGGCGGTCTATACCGGTTTACCGAGGCAAAATTTAGAAAACCTAATCTTGAGGTTCAGCGTCAGCTACGTTGATCGACAGAATTAATTAAAAAGAGTAATAGGTCTGGCCAATCTAGTATTCGTAATTCGTAAATTAACATGAATTACTGATAGTGAAGTGTTAATTAGGACATTGTCTTGATTGACCCTAGGAACATGCTAATCAGTGGCGATAGCTGCCTAGGCGGGTTAGCGGTATTAGTTAACGTTCAATACTGGCAATTCTATTTCTTCGTGCGTATGGGCTAGTACGGACCAATTAAAAAGGTTAGCTGGCGTATAGATTATCTACTACCATGGTCGGAGTAGATAGGGTTAGGAAGTGCACCCGTAGCTTTAAACTGAATTAAAAGCTCGATTAGTTTAAGGAAATTATATGGGGAAGTAAACATAAGGATTAACTAAACCAAGTTAGCAGATAGAAGGGATTGGAAAGGAATACCACATTTATTTTATGTTCATTGTTGGTCAATGACTGTATATGTATACTTAAGTAGATTAAAGTAGTTTATGATTAAAGTTGCATTGTCTCTCAGAGGATCGACCTTGACTCACCCTTGCTATACTACGATTGACCTTGTACTCTTGCTAGTAATATCGACGTTAGTGATTTACATGCGATCAAGTTTTTTAAGCGTCGTTGCCGGGGACAATGGCCAATTTTATGTAAACGCTTTAATCCTAATTAAGTATTCATTCTCTCTTAAATTTATTTTCTTTTTGAGTCTTGAGTCATCCTGAATTAAACATGCACTGTTTAACTACCAGAATGAGAAATTCTAGGCCTTGTTTACCATGGGTTACCCTCAATTTACCGTGGTCTAGAAAATCAAATTCTGACAGCCTTTGTTGTTCTATGTATATCTCTGTTGATTTTAGTTAGTAGATCCATAATGAGCTTAGTTTTAATCCGAATCAAGCGAAAGTAGCTAACATTTTCTTTGTTTTCTTTTATCTCTTTTGCAGGAATATCGGGACTCTTCAGAAATTCGGTCAAACAGGAGTTAAAAAGGCAAACAAGTCAAAATGCCTCGAACAGTATTGAATATCAATCCTATTTCGCTATACCCAGGATCAGCAGTCAGAGAGAAATACGAAGCGGACAAGAAGTGGGTGGAAAAGGAAAAGGAAGCACTTAAGCAAGAGCCTGAAGAGAGCTGAACGGAGTGCAGCACGTATCATCCAGGTGAGTTTCCTTTAGAGTTGATTGAAATATCTTCGTCAGATTACGATTCCGGTGATCATGAGGAGGATATGGACACTATGTTTTCTGAGCCTCAGGATTACCCAGACTCAGATACAGTAGTGAAGTTAAGAGACCCTGGGACGTTCCGACACCTGATCTCTATTAATGGTGTATCAGTAGGTTTAGGTCTCTGCGACTCTGGCTCGAGTTGCAACATCCTTCATTTTCCCCCAGCCAAAAGATTAAGATTCTGGTTATCATGGATCAAACTAGAACTATGACCTTTGTTGATCGAACTAGAGATATGCATGCCGGTCTGTAGAGGAATTGCACGATTAAGGCAGGAGGATTCACCTTTCCAATAGATTTTAGGGTTATAGACGTACCGGAGAATTCAAGTGCCCCAGTTCTGTTAGGTAGACCTTCGACCAGTGGGGCGATCATGGATTTTGATAATGGGGAAATAACTCTGAGGACTAATAACGATGCCGTATCTATAAAGATCCTAGAGCCCCTATATAATAGGCCGGAATGTTGCATGATGACTTATGGTTCTAGGGAAGTAAATATTTTGAAGATAGAATAGGAAAGGCATAGGCACCGAGAGGTTTTAGTAGAAACTTGTGAGCAGGAATTCATGAGAATGCTGTTGAGAGAGCAAGAAGAAAAGGGCCACGACCAGGCGTTGATGGAAGTTAGTGCTTCTGAGATACGTAGTGAAATGGAACTTAAAGTGGAAAATGTGGAATACCTGAGCATAAAAGTTAAATCTCAAAGCAGAGGTAGACCTAGTGCATGAGTGAAAAGAGAAAAGCATGCCAGGAGAATAGCTCAAAAAGGTTTTATGAAGGTAAACACCTCGGGAGTAATGTTTTGGCGAGTAAAAGCCCCAACCCTTGAGTGAACGAGGATCTGAAGAAAGTCAACCTGGCGACTATAAACTCAGAACTATTTATCTTGAACCCTTAGTTAGGATAGGAGTCAATAAAATTAGCTGGATGAAACGACGAGCTTTTTTTCATCCTACCGCACCCTTAGGCCTTGAAACCGATGGTTGTTGGGAAAGTTCTTTTACTCGTTGTGGATTCTAGTGAAGCAGGTGATCGCGTGTAATTCACTAACGTTGATATTACTAGCAAGAATACAAGGTACATCACAGTATAGTAAATGCGAGTCAAGGTCGATTCCACAGAGACAATGCAACTTATACGTATAAACGATTCTAACCTAATTAAGAAGCAACATATAGGTGGTCATTGACCAACAATAACATAAAAGAAAACAAACATGGTATACCTCTCCCTCTCCTCACTGATCTACTAACTTGGATTAGTTAATCGTTATGTTTACTTCCCCACATAATTTCCTTAGATTAATCGTGAGCGTTTGATGATTATTATCATATTTATCAGCTACAGGTGTAATTCCTACTCCTATCTACTCCGACAATGGCAGTAGACAATCTATATGTAAGCTACCCTGCTTAATTGTTCCGTAATAGACCATACACATAAAGAACTAGAACTGCCGATATTGAGCATTACTTCATACCGCTAACCTGCCTAGACAGCTGTCGACATTGACCAGCACGTTCCTAGGGTCCATCAAGACTATGTCCTAAATAACACTTCACTTGCGGTCCTTCAAGTTAATTTACGAATTACGAATACTAGATTGGCCAGATCTATTACCCGTTTTAATTATTACTGCCGATCAACGTAGCTGTAGTGGCTGTAGTGAATCCCAATTTAGGTTTCCTAAAATATGCCTCGGTAAACCGGTGTAGACCGCCGGTTTACTGTAGGCTACTTTTCTAATTTACGGATCTACATTGCTCAATACGAAAATAAGTAAATTATGGGGTTGTTAAACATGCAGATTAACTAAAACACATAAATACGAATAGATCTATCATATTGAAGACAATAAATGAACGTTCAAAACTTCATACCTTTAACAATGGAGATCTAACTCGATCTACTCAAGCTAGAGATGATGGAAGAAGGAAGGAAACCAAAAGCAACTCTCCAAAGCTCAAGAAAACTTTATTTCATCAAAATATATAATGTATTTGTAATACTAATGAATCATATATATGTTCTATGTAAGCTTTCAGTATATGCGGCTTTATATAGATACAATAGCCGACTTAAGACTCTCTAAAACCCTAACCGACTTAGACAATGCGGCATAATGAATTTCGTGTTGAATAAGTCACCGGTTTACCGGGCCATCTATTCTTCTTTTTCTTCAGCAGGCTTCTTCTTGGACTTCAATCACTCAGCCCAATGCATTCCTTTTGGTCCGTATCCGTTCTCCAATGCTCCAGTTTCGGTACATCCTATAAAGCACGCAAAACGAGACAAACAGTACCAAAACATCAGGAAAATAGCATGAATGCAGAATCATGATCCTGGAAACACTCACATAGCATATAACACATATTCCAAGCAATAACGAGCCTATCTATCCTCTCTTGAGCAGAATTCGGGGTGAATATAGGTATAATTATTGGTACCATTTAGAGTGTTATCAACTACCCCCCACTTAGCTTTTGGTCATCCCGAGGAAAAAGACGAAAAGAAAATAACACTCTGAGCAATACACAAGTTAATTAAAAACAAATATGCCTCACAAAGTCAAGATCAAGATCATGCCACTCATTTCCATTAGTAACATATTAAACACTATTCACGTCGTGAGCCAATGTGTGTGTGCAATAACTTTCACAACCGCTTAGGAATGCAGGCAATTTCACATTACGTCAACCCGTAGTCGAACTAACCAGTCTCAAACATGTATTTGTTAATTAATTGAGCCGGCAAGGTGGATCGAGAACCGAGCATATACTACTCTTAGGCTCACGTTTATCGGTCATGCAAAGTCGTCGTCTGCCTTACGCTCCATCGACTAAGATATTTCCAAAGAGAATATAAATGTATATATTTCAATGCACTTCTCTTTCTTGGCGGGTGAACTCTCATTGATTTAACTATCCTCACGGCCCCACTCATGATAAACTACCGAATCCGAAATTCTTTTGCCTTTCTAAGCGTAAGTGAAACATGATTCGTGATAAAGCCAGTGTCAACTCTAGTCAAAGCAATATGCTATTGACTACACACCAAGGGAAGTGAGTTATACGTGCTTAAATGGTGGCTCATAACAGATTATGTGCTTAATACGCCACTACTTCAGAAGTGGACACTTTCTCTTACTCGTACAAAGTAAAACAGAGATGAAGTCAATTAACTCGAAAAGATCAAAGATATCATAATTTCTCAAAATTCTGCCGAAAGGAATCAAAGTCTAAGTGGTGAATCGTGCATCAAAGATAATCAAGACAATCACACAATTCATGGAATATCATGCTAAAAAGCTAAGTGGCGTTCCTCAACCCCCCACTTAAGTGAAACATTGTCCCCAATGTGTAAGATGAGAAATAAAAAACGAAAAGGAACTTAGCTTCGGTTAAGGGCGGAACTAAAGAAGAAACAGATCATCGGATAAATTAGCGGGCTCATGTAAGTAGTCCACGAAGAATCTGCACTAAATATCTCAAGAAAACCAAGAAGAATAGTGGTGTCAAGAAACTGTATAATAAAAATTTGGCAGTAAAAGAGAAAATAATATACTCCAAAACAAATTAAGCCGACAAAATTATTATAGAAATGTCATTCTGCTACATCACCTAAGTAGGAAAAGAAAAATAAAAATAGAAAGAAAAACAAGAAAATGGAAAACAACAATAAAAAGAAATAAAAGCTAGTCCTCATCAAAATCACCCTCCCAGTCGACGCCATGCTCAAAACCGGGAGGTGGTGCAGAACTCGAGGCGGCGGCGGTGGACGAGGATGCTCTATAACGAGGGGCAGTCCTAGGTGGCGGGGTAGCAGACGGAACTCCTAGAAAGTCAATAATCCGATCCATCTTGCGATGCAGACTCGTAATTTCTCGCGAGTGCTCCTCAAGAAGGCTCTCTGAGTTCTCGGTGCTCCAAGCACCGGAGTACGCTCTCTCTCTGCTCTAACCCGTCTCTGAACTCTCGAGACTGATAGGAACTGAGCCGAGGCTCATCTTCCCAATCATCACTGACAAGCATCTTCACCTCGGCCTCTAGAGCAAACATATCAATCATCGGCCTGTAAGATAGCAGCTCTCGCTCAGAAGTGGCGGCAAGCTTATGGATACGGCTATGCATCAACAGACCGATGTTGATGGGGGCACCCGTCTCTAGGTAAAACATCAACTCTGCCCTCGAAGTGGTGACAGAAACAGTGTGCTTCTTCGGAAGAAGGCGTGCACAAACAAATCTATTGACCATCTTCCGGTCCCAAGATAACTCATTTTCTAGGAAGATGGTGGGGGTTCCCACAGGATTGCGCTTCCATTGCACCCCTAAGAAATTAGCAACCATATCCATCCTCTCAAGATCGGCAATGTTGCTCGAGGATGTGTACTATCCGGGCCCACTGGTGGATTTCTAACCCCAAAATGAACGTTGATCCGCTTGATAGAGAAATCAACCTTAACGCCGCGAACCATAGCAAATGTGGCTCCGGGGTTATGTGAAACATAAGCATAGAATTCCCTTACCACCATGGCGTTGAATCTTGCCAGTGTCTTAGCCATGTCCAATAAATCTTGTGCTTGTAGGGCCTCCGGCAATATCAACCCGCAGTCGTCCAAATCTACCCCTCGTTCTCGAGCCACTGGTCTTGCGTTCCAATGGCCTCGGAATGACTCGTAAATAGATAAAGAATAGAATTGCACAACCCCGTCTATCAGCGGATTGGCATCTCCATATACAGTCTGGTAACCACTTGGACGAACAACTGACCTTTGACGCTTAGGACCCATTCTGAATGAGTATAGAACCTGATACAGAAGTTGTGTCTGAAAAAGAACCCTCGATAAACCGGAGGTAGGGTTCGGTTTACCGGCCTGAAATTTTCTGATTTTCTTTCAGGACTGTGCCTCTGATGATAGAAGAAGAAGGATTGCAGCACCTCACCGTAGCAATAGTACTACAGAACAGCAATAGGGTTGAAGGAGGTGGTGTTTAGGGTTTGGAAAATGGAAGGAAATTGGTTTGGTTATGGTGGCTATTTGGTGGTGATATGGTGGTGATGGTGGCCGAAATATATGAAGAAGGAAGAAATGGTAGAGGTTTGGTGAATAAAAGAGATGAAAATGATAAGAATGATGGTATTGGTGATGAAAGGGTGGTTTAAATAGGAAGAATGGAATGAATGTGGATGGTTTAGTGGGATAATGGGTAGAGAAGTTATTAGGGTGAGGGATTTGAGGAGGTGATTGATGGGGTTGAGGTGGAGTTATGGTGGAGTGTGGGAAAGATGAAAAAATTGAAAAGAGGGGAAAATGGTTCGGTTTCTGCTGACTGACTATATCTGGGGCAACCTGTGTCCTCCACGTGTCTCTAAAAATTTAGCTTCATAAACTGACGTTCAGAAATCTGAAAGCCAAGCCTCAGTAACCCGGAGGTTACCCTCGAGATACCGAGGGTATCTTTTCCCCAAATTCTTGATCTGCCTTTGCTGCACTTCTTACTCAACCTTTCTGCTCAATTCTGACCTCAAATTGACTAACCTTTTATTCTTCAATTGTCATTTCCGACTCAAACCTAACCTACTTCACTAGAATCCGCAACGAGGTAAAAAAGCCTTTCCACAAGCTTTCGGTTTCAAGCCTAAGTTTGTGGTAGGATTAAAAAAAGCTCGTACCTTCATCTGGCTAATTTTATTCAATCCTAACTACCTAAGGGTTTGAAAAGATAGTTCTGAGTTTATAGTCGCCAGCTCGACTCTTTTAAGATCTCCGATCAATCGAGGGTTGGAGCCTTAACTTGCCAAACTTTCGCTCCAGAGGCTTGTACCTTCACAAAACCTTTTTGAGCCCTCTTCCTAGCATGCCTCTCCCTTTTAGCTTGCATGCTAGGTCTGCCTCTGCGTCGAGATTTAAACCTTAAACCCAAGGACTCCATATTTTCTACTTTCAGCTCGACTCGTTCACTACACAACATGGAAGGACTGGCTTCCGTGAGCATCCTGACGTGGTCCTTATCTTCTTTCTCTCTGAGCATTAATCTCATAAACTCTTGCTCAACGGTTTCTATGACAACCTCTCTATGTTTATGCCCTTCGATTTCCAAGATCTCTACCTTCCATGAAGCATACGTCATCTTACAACTCTTCGGTCGGTTTTCCAGGGGTTCTAGGATCTTAAAAGATACAGCGTCCTTATTCATCCTAAGAGTAATCTCCCCCTTATCAAAATCCATAACCGCCCAACTCGTCGCGAAGAAAGGTCATCCTAAAAGAACTGGGGCACTAGGGTCCTCAGGTACGTCTATGACCGAGAAGTCAATAGGATACGTGAACCCTTCTGCCTTAATTGTACACTTTCTAAGCAACCGACAGGCATATCTCTGGTTCTATCTACGAAGGTCATGGTCCTGGTTTGATTCAATATGACCGGAAGTCTTATCTTTTGACAGAGGGAAAAAGGTAGAATATTGCAACTCGAGCCAGAGTTGCAGAGACCTAATCCTATGGATATTCCATTGACAGAACTGGGAGTCTGAACATGCCAGGGTCTTCTAACTTCACCATGGTGTCTGAGTCTGGGTAATCCTCAGGCTCAGAAAACATCATGTCCAGATCCACTTCAGGATCGTCAGAGTCGTAATCCGAAGATGATATATCAATTAATTCGCAAGGAAACTCACCCGGACGATACGTGTTGTACTCATTCAGGTCGTCTTCAGGCTCTTGCTTCATAATGCTCTCGTGCTTCAGATCCAGGATACATGGAAATTGGTGTGATGTTCAAGATTGTTCTAAGCATATTGTTTGGCTTGTTTGCTTTTTCAACTCTGAATGGATCGAATCTCTGAAGTGTTCTGATCAACCTGCAAAAAGACAAAATAAAACAAAGAAAAGGTTAGCAACTTCCGCTTCAGCTGGGTGTGATCCCAACTGTTGCGGACCTACTAACTAAAATCAACAGGGAATAACACAGAATAACAAGAACTGTTCAGAAATTGATTTTTCAGGCCTCGGTAACTCGAAGAGTACCTTCGGGATACCGGCCCTGAATTTTTCTAATTCTGGCAGTTTAACATGTGCAGAATTGATACAGAACGACTAAAGACTCAAAATAAAATAAAATAAAATAAAACGACTTCTTAATTAGAATTAAAACGTTTATATTTAAAAATTGGCCATTATCCCAGGCAGCGGCGCCAAAAATCTTGATCGCGTGTAAGTCACTAACGTCGATATTACTAGCAAGAATACTAGGTACATCGCAGAGTAAATGCTAGTCAAGGTCGATCCCACAGAGACAATGCAACTTATACATATAAACGATTTTTAACTTAATTAAGAAGAAACATATAGGCGGTCCTCTCCCTCTCCTCACCGATCTACTAATTTGGATTAGTTAATCGTTATGTTTACTTCCCCACATAATTTCCTTAGATTAATCGTGGGCGTTTGATGATTATTATCATATTTATCAGCTACAGGTGCAATTCCTACTCCTATCTACTCCAACAATGGCAGTAGACAATCTATACGCAAGCTACCCTCCTTAATTGGTCCGTAATAGCCCATACGCATAAAGAACTAGAACTGCCGATATTGAGTGTTACCTCATACTGCTAACCCGCATAGACAGCTGTCGACATTGACCAGCACGTTCCTAGGGTCCATCATGACTATGTCCTAATTAACACTTCACTTGTGGTCTTTCATGTTAATTATTACGAATACTAGATTGGCCAGACCTATTACTCGTTTAATTATTACTGCCAATCAACGTAGCTGTAGTGAATCCCAGTTCAGGTTTCCTAAAATATGCCTCGGTAAACCGGTATAGACCGCCGGTTTACCGGGGGCAGCTTTTCCTAATTTCAAGATCTACATTGCTCAATACGATTAAAATAAGTAAATTATGGGGTTGTTAAACATGTAGATTAACTAAAACACATAAATACGAACAGATCTACCATATTGAAGACAATAAAAGGAACATTCAAAGCTTCATACCTTCAACAATGGAGATCTAGCTCGATCTACTCAAGCTAAAGATGATGGAAGAAGGGACGAAACCAAAAGCAACTCTCCAAAGCTCAAGAAAACTTTATTTCATCAAAATATATAATGTATTTGTAATACTAATGAATCATATATATGTTCTATGTAAGCTTTCAGTATATGCGGCTTTATATAGATACAATAGCCGACTTAAGACTCTCTAAAACCCTAACCGACTTAGACAATATGGCATAATGAATTTCGTGTTGAATAAGTCACCGGTTTACCGGGCCTAACCCTCAGGTTACCGGGCCTTCTATTCTTCTTTTTCTTCAGCGGGCTTCTTCCTGGACTTCAATCACTCAGCCCAATGCATTCCTTTTGGTCCGTATCTGTTCTCAAATGTTCCAATTTCGGTACATCCTATAAAACACGCAAAACGATACAAAACAGTACCAAAACATCGGGAAAATAGCATGAATGCAGAATCATGATCCTGGAAACACTCACATAGAATTTAACACATATTCCAAGTAATAACGAGCCTATCTATCCTCTATTGAGCAAAATTCGGGGTGAATATAGGTATAATTATTGGTACCATTTAGAGTGTTATTAGTAGGTTAGGATTGAGTCGGAAGTAACAACAAAAGGAGTAAGAAACTAGTGATTTTGAGGTCAGGATTGAGCAGTTAGATAATATAAAGTGTGCAGAACAGGTGAATAGAGAAATCTAGAGAAAATAAGCCCCGGTAAGTCGGGAGTAACCCATGGGTTACCGAGCTAGGGTTTGTCAATTTTTGCATGTCATATCAAAGAGCAGACCTTTCAATGACACGCGATAGACACACGTTGCATCGGCCAGCCCACCAGTCAGCAAAACGACCCCATTTTCCCTCTTTTCCATCATTTCATCCTTTCCCACACTCCACCATAACTCCACTTGTCCCTCATCATTTCATCCTTTCACAACTTATTTTCTGAAGAACGACACAAGACTGGCCAATCAAGAAGCCTTAGTGCAAAATCAGTCACACCAAGTGGGGCAGATTGAAGAACTAGTGTCAGCCCGTCCTCCAGGAGGTTTACCAAGAAACACTGAAAAGAACTCGAAGGACATGAATGCTATCATGACAAGGAGTGGAACCGAATTACTTGGACCAGTCATCAGAGAAGAACCAGAGATCGTTAATGAGCAGCAAGCAACAGAATCAGAAGCATCGGGGATGCCAATCCCATGCGACGTCAGTCCATAGCCATGGCAATATGAAGAAACAAAGAGACGAAAGGAGGAGCGCAGCGAAGAGCGATAGGTATGTCTAAATGAATCAGAACTATTAATCCTGCTATGTTACCATATCACCCTAGGAAATTGAATCCTAATCATGATGATGCTAGATATAAAAATTTTATCGAAATGTTTAAAAAGCTGCAAGTTAATATTCACTTGGTAGAGGCTCTGGCAGGAATGCCAGAGTACGCTAAGTTTCTTAAGGAAGCAGTCTCTACCAAAAGATATTTATTAGACCTTGAGGCTATTTGCTTGAATGAGGAATGCTCGGCAGTCTTGCAATGCAAACTGCCTCCTAAGTGTAAAGATCCTAGAAGCTTCCTCATACCATGTAAAATTAGAGGAGTATGCCTAACAAAGCACTGTGTGATCTAGGGGCAAGCGTCAACTTGATGCCGCTCTCTATTTTTCACATATTAGGCATGAAGAAGTTAAATGACACATCAATAACCCTTCAATTGGCAGATAGGTCTATGAAACAACCATGTGGGATTGTTGAGGATGTTCTGGTTAAAGTTGATAAGTTTGTGTTCCTAGTAGATTTTGTGGTGCTAGACATGGAAGTAAACAGTGATGTTCCAATAATCTTAGGAAGACCTTTCCTAGTGACAGTGGGGATTTTATGGGCCGACAATATTTAAATCTGCTTACAAGTTTACTAGAGCCTGTCATTCCTGTCAAATGACTGGTAACATTTCTAAGCGGAGCGAGATGCACTGCGTAGTATCCTTGAGGTCGAGTTGTTCGATGTTTAGGGAATTGATTTTGTTGGGTATTTCACATCATCAAAATCGAATCGTTACATCCTGGTAGCAGTCGAATATGTTTCTAAATAGGTGGAGGCAGTGGCCTCACCTACAAACGATGCCAGGGTTGTCCTGTGATTTCTTAAGAAAAACATTTTGACGAGATTTGGGGTACCAAGAGCCATAATTAGCGATGGAGGGAGCCATTTTTATAATAGGTTGTTTGACAAGATGATGATAAAGTATGGGGTGCGACATAAGATTGCATCAGCATATCACCCCCAGACAAGTGGACAAGTGAAAGTCACGAATAGAGAGATAAAGAGGATTTTAGAGAAAACTGTGAATCCCTCGAAGAAAGATTGGTCTTTGAAATTAGACGACGCTCTATGGGCGTACAGATCTGCTTATAGGACAACAATTGAGATGTCACCATACATGATAGTTTTCAGAAAGTCATGCCATTTGCCGTAGGGACAGGTCGTATTATTTATTATATTATTATTTTCAAACCGAAGGGACAGGTCGTAGTTTTTTTGGTATATTCCGGGAACAATTTCCTATATTATCTATTGTTCAAACAAAATGTATATGTTAAATTGTAAAAATATTGTTATTGTCATCGCACCCCTTATCCGGGGCCTAAAAAATGTTAATGCCAATGTCATCTAGCGCCCTCTCGTCAAGGAGCCTGATCGCTTGTAAGTCATATCTATTCACGAAATACTAGCATGAGTACTAGGTTAATCGCAGTATAACAAGTGCGAGTCAATGTCGATCCTATAGAGACAATGTAACACAGATAATAGATTCAATATCCTAATTCAGAACACAAAGAACGGTCCCTAGGCCACCATACGGACAGAAAAGTAATTGGTCTCTCCCTCCTCACCGATCTTCTAAATTAGTGTAACTAATCGCTATGTTTACTTTTCCCCATAATTCCCCGTTTCAACCAGAACACGTGTTTCAATTCAGTTTTAGCTACGGGTGCAGTCTCTTAACCTTGTGTACTTTCATTGAAAGGACAGTAAACGTCTATGTGCAGTTAACCTCCTTACTTGGTTGTATTAACCCACACACAGTAAGTTCTAGAAAGTGTTGGTTCAAGACCGAGAACCTCCCTAAGCATCTATCATGGATTGACTAGCACGTTCTGTGGATTGACCTGCACTATGTCCTAATTAACACTTCACTTTATCGTCCTTCATGTTAATTTATGAATACGATAAATACATTGGCCAAATCTAACCTACATTTAGTTAAACATGTTGATCAATGTAGTTGACGCCGAATCTCCGGATTTAGGGTTACCTAAGGTGCCTCGCAATTTCAATAAAGACCGTCGCAACTGCGGGGGCGGCGGTTCCTACTCCTGGAATATCATCGTTCTATTTTGATTAATTCTAGTAAATTACGGGTTGTTTAAACATGCAGATTAATTACATCGCATTAATATAACTAATCTACCATGATAAAAACATAAAGGAACGTTCAAAGCTTCATACCTTTATCAATGGTGGATCTAGCTTGATCAACTCAAGCTAGATGATGACTTGGAGAAGAAAACCAAAGGAACGAAAAGCAAAACCAAAGAACTCTTTATTTCATAGATCTAATAACAAGAGGTGTTATTCATACATAATGAATCTGATACAGGATTTTTATAGCCATGGAAAACAAACTTAGTTTCCTAACTCTAACTGACTTTATTTATAACACGGCAGCTTCTGTTTCGTGTCCCCCAAGTTCTGCAGCTGCGGCTAGGGCTTCCACTATTGCGGGCCTAACTTTAGCTTCTGTGGGCTCAGCAGACTTATCCATGGACTTCAATATCTTGGCCCAATGTCTTCTAATAGCTCGGATCCATCCTCTCAGCTCCAGAATTCGGCATACATGAAAAGCACGGAAAACGAGACAGGACAGTGCCATATTCGTGGGATAAATGTATAGATGCAGAATTTGTAACCATGGAACAAGCACTAAGAAATCGACATATATTTCATACAATAATCGAACTATCTTTAGTTAATTGAGTATAATTCGGGGTAAATAGTGGTGTAGTTTATAGTATAAATTACTGTGAGAATAGGGCCTACGTCCGCCCATGCTAGGCAGCCTCCCCCTATGGCGGATGCAGGATCTCAGGTAAGGGGGACAGTAAAATTTTTAAAGGCAAATAAAAAAATAAGGGAGGAAACTATAGGCATAGTACATATAATAGTGTATTTTTTTCGGTTCAAGGAAGGCATAGTAAAAATTTTAAAGGCAAATAATAAAATAAGGGAGGAAACTATAGGCATAGTACATATAATAGTGTATTTTTTCGGTTCAAGGAAGGCACTTGCCCCCGTTAGTTGTATGTAAGTCTGCTAATGCCCCATCTCTCTAGTAGACACATTGACCCTGTGTAACGCCCCTAGACTCCGGGCCTGGTAGTGCTAAATAAGTTATAAATGGTCCGGTCAACTGCTTAGACCGCCGTCCTCGCTTGGTCTAAAAGGGCTAACCCGAGTTGACAAGACAGTTATGTCTCTCACTTATATGAGAGTGAGCATTCACTTATTTTACCGATGTGGGACTTTACATTCTCCACCCTTATACGGCACTGACGTCCTCGCCGGGACGACCAAGACTTGCCCCTGTGGACTTGTCCCAGTTTCATCCCTACCAGAGGTAACTAGAGGCGACCATTACACCATGTTTTACGGTGCCCTTACACCATCTCTTATGGTGCAGCGCATAGTTCCGTCTGATAGTCGGCTCTGAATACAAGAGGTAACTAGAAGCGACCTTTACACCGTGTTTTACGGTGCCCATACACCATCTCTTATGGTGCAACGCATAGTTCCATCTGATGGTCGGTTCTGAATACCATTCTGTGACGCCTCCGGACTTGTGTCTGGTTGCGCTAAATGAGTCATAAATTGTCCGGTCAACTGCTCAGACCGTCGTCATCGGTTGGTCCGAAAGGGCTAACTCGAGTTGACAAGACTTTTACATCTCATATTTATATGAGAGTAAATATTTATTTATTTTATCGATATGAAACTTTACGTCTCAGGCCCCAATTTTTATGACTCTCGTATTCCTCTTTAATTTGTTATTAAAAAAAAATTAATTACCAGACCATCCAGTCTAGTGGAATTGTGAAAAGCAGCCCTCCGGCCTGCTGCAGTAATCGCCTTCACGTTTTTTTTTTTTCTTCCCTTTTTTTCCGTTATTTAGTTAACAATTTAGCTTATACAATGTTATTAAATGTGAATCATTGATACAAATCGTAAGTTTTTAATGTAATTTATCTATTTCTTCAACCAAAAAAATGTAACTTATCTAATCAGCTTTTTCTTTAATGTAATTAGTTTAATAAGATGAATATGTGATGTATTTTTGTATTTTTGTCATGTAATAAATTAGATTAGAAGATTTGTAATATTCCGAATTTTCAGAAAAATGTAAAATAGTAATTGAGCATATTTACTACAACCTAGTTATTATTTATCTTTTATTTAATTAAAAAGGGGTTAAATATTCCTCAAAAAAAAGGGGTTAAATAAAAGTCCTGAAAATTTATTATAAGGAATAAAGGAATTTACTTATTTAATTAGTGGCTATTTAAGGAAAATAATTCCCTAATCTCATAATATCAAGCCATGCCAATTCTGAAAGAAAAGAAAAAGGACGACGGCAACAGTGAAGAAAGCAACGCAGAGTTACTTGGAAGCGGAGAAATGGAATCTTCAATTGTGCGGCTAAACCGTCAGGAATTTGGGTAGACCGCAGATGACGGAAATCATCGTCTCATCGAGATGAACTTTTCAACATAAAGTATTCTCAATTACGTAAGTTTTTAGTTTAGCCCTAGTTTTGGTAATCGTCATGTTTGATCCTGCAATTCATAGTTTTAATCGTTTAGAAACTCTTGATCTCAATTGATTCTTGATTGATTGTTGATCAATTAGGCTTTGAGTTGAAGGCTTAGAAGGATATGCAATCCCTGTGAGTTTTGCGTCGGTTTTGCTTGCAATTAAGGTAAGAGATTCTTCCTAATGGGTAATTACGGTTTTGCAATGTTTAGATTGAGTTTAGTGTTGAATTGTAGTAAGAATTTATGTTTATGTGTTGTTGCTATGCTATGTTATGATATGGTACGTTTAGAACATGCTTTGTTGTTGTTTTTCCGGGAATTTGGAAGTTAAACATGTTGGGTTTGGTTAGATGTCGTAAAGTGCAAAAAAGTGTAGGTTTGGGGTTGTTCCGATGCTTTAGCGCGCGCCGAAAGGCTTTAGCGTTCGCCAAGCTTGAACAGAGAGCAAACAGATCGTTTTTAGGCATTTTGGCGCCAGCCAAAGGCTTTGGCGCGCGCCAAAATAGAACAAAGTCGAAACATCAAGATTTTAATCATTTTGGCGCCGGCCAAAATGTTTGGCGCACGCCAAAATTGCATGATATGCTACTTTAATGTGTTTTAAGCTATGGATCTAGTTTTGTATGTTGCTTATTGATCTAGTAACGCTAAATGAACATGAAAAAGCCCTGATTGAACTTTTGATGCGTTTAGTTCCGGCACCGAATGGATTCTTCATAAGAGATGAAGTTCGGGGCCGTCGGAAGAGTATGATTGGCTTGTGATTTGATAAATTAGTATTCATCAATGTCTGTGTAACTGATAGGACTTGTTCATGTCTAGTGGTCTAGGAGAGAGAGTAGTAGTTGTGAGGGAGCTTTACTTGAAAATACATAGGTGGCTAGTTAATAACTAATAATAAACGTAACTGTGTAGTAAAAGATTAAACATCATGTCATTCTTGGATAGGCACAAGTTCATATCGCGATGTGTGGGCGGTCAATAAAAGTAAATAACTCTGTTGGCCTCTAAACGGCTAAATGGCGGGGGGGACTTCGCGAACGTGTACACTATCGGAGTATGCGAGAATAGGCTTTAAGTGGCTATTGGTGTGATCCATTAATTGGTTGTATAGTTATATCTCATGGCGGATATAAAACATGCGTAGTGCCCTTTGAATGCGGATGTGACAGAGATAAGTTAAGTTAGAAACGTATAGTCATGACATGTTGATGGAAATGGAATGAATCCTAGATTGAGTTGGTCACATAAAGACGACATAATTAATAATATGAACCTTTCCGTTGTAGAGCTTAGTTATTCATTAGCTTCTCTTTCTTTACTAAGCACTTTGTACCTCCTTTGCATGTTTGTTTTGTGTGCATTGTAGGGTGAGAAAGTGAACAGGTTGACCATGAAAGTGTTGAGGACTACAAGGAGGATTTTCACGATGATGCGTTGATGATGTTTCTTTTCTTCTGTTTTTGATATATGTTGTACTTTTGCTATTAGACTTTTTGTAAAACAAGTTTGTAACTTTGGACTTCGTATTTGTAAGAATTCATTGTTGTAAGTTCATACTCCTATCTTTAGAATGGTTGTAATCTATTCTTAGTAGCATTTATGACTTTACCCGGTTCTTTTGGGCTTCCGTTTGCTTTATTTTGATACGATGATGTAGAGGCTTGCATATAATGTTGGATTTATTTAATGTTATACGTGTCGAATGTTCTCTTCCGGATAAGGGGTCGGTATCTGGGAACGGGGCGTTACAGTTGGTATCAGAGCGAAGCGTCCTTGCTGTCATAGGCTTATTTTCTCTAAAATAAGATTTCTTGGGACCTTTTAGAACTTTCCTACCCACCCTCTCTTAAGCTGGGTGGTAATCCTCGTAAGGCTGAGATCCATAAACCGTGGTTAGGTTGAACTAGGACCAAGTGAGGAGTCTTCTTAGACGAAGGTTAATTTGAGTCCTCAGCTCACATCTTTTGTGTGATCCTCTCAGGTTTTGTTCCTTCTAGGATCTTTAGTAGAAACCCTCTCTTCATTTGAAGTTTCCAAACCATAACTTGTCACATTGGATTAAGTGAAACCCCTTTAAGTAAAGATTTGGGATCGGATTCTTAGGCTTACACGCTTACATGACCTGAATTTTTGATATGTTTCAGAAAACACCTTTATATAACTTTAATTTTGGAATGAAGTTCAAATTCATTTTCGTGTGATCGCAATCTGCAATCCAATTCAGTGTTTATTAATCTGAAATTTCTGACAGCTTGTATATTCGGCAAAAATAATTGTTTTTGACCAACTCTCTCTCTTTCAAAAACTTTAGTCTTTTGTTATCCTTTGGAGAACTCCAGTATCTAAATCTTTCCTCTTTGGATCGTGCTCATACTCATTTTTGTTTGGGCTACACGAGTCGATAATGATAGGTCTAGAGTAAACATCTTAGACAACAGCCAAAAAGGAACCCTCATCTTTTGACTTAGGGTTTGGGCTAAGAGAGTAGTAAGTTAGGGTTGTTATTTAAAAGTTTCCCCGAAGTTTGATCTCCTTTTTGGGTTAAATCTTTTAGTTGGATGTTTGTAAAGCTAACGTTATGGTTTCTTTTATTGTTTAAACAAGCACCAAGACGCGACCTTCCAGTATGTCAAGATTGAAGTTCAAACCTTTTAATGCCTTTCTTCGATCATGTCTTTTCTATTAAATTACATCCCATTTAATTCCCCACTTGAGATCTTCAATCTCAACAAATCCCATCCACTTGTAATCATGCACTACCTCAGAAACATATCGCCTTAAGCCTTTCTTATAAACAAGTTCCTACCTTTTTACTTTCCAAATCAAAGGAAATAAGTTCTTTCTAATTTTGTATTGTTGGAATCTAATTCCTTCTTTCAAATTCAATTTGATTAAGCATTATAATGTCAAAGCATTCTTCGTACTTGCGTTCATTCTCAGTTTCCCTCCTAAGGGTAGTGTTAATGTTGTAACTTTTTCACCTAATGCTACCTGTCCTTTCAGGGGATGCATATCTTCTTTTTGCTGGTCAATTTTTTTAAGCCTACCATGACATCTCTTTTTCAGTTACTTACCCTTAATCTTCTGGAAATCTAGGCTAAACTAGTTTCAGGCAGATTGTAGTCGTTTACCAAGATGTCTTTCGGGCCATTCTAGCCGGTCAACATTTGAACTCCAAAAAAACTTCTATTGAATTTCAATCCAGATTAATGCACCTTGTGCCGTTTCAGCTTTAAGTCTCTTTCAGGACATTTAGGGCCATGAACCGCCAAACACACCTTTTGACATCTCTATTTTTCACAAGAACTATTAACTCTTGAATTGTGATATACAAAAGAGCTAGCAAATCCCTCCTTTTATAAAGTATGGGCGCCACTTTTGCAATCCCAACTGATTGGGATTAGCTTACATGAGATAAAGGAAAAGAAAATATTTTCCTAATAAAATAAGGAAAATACCTTTGATTGATTTATCTCATTTAATTTAATATCTTATATTAAATATTTCAAGATATTGTCAATATCTTATATTGACTATATTTATTTTATTAACATAAATCAATTTACATGTGTGTATATATATATATATATATATATATATATATATATATATATATATATATATATATATATATATCACATATATAAATCTATATATAACTATTGCAAATGTGCACATGTATATCTTATATATATATATATATATATATATATATATATATATATATATATATATATATATATATATATATATATATATAATATTAATATAAGGGTTTCCTCAAAAAATATTAATATAAGGTAATCTTATTAATTAAATTGCATTGCAAATCCAAGTGTATCTTATACACTCCGAAATTAAATCACCTTTAGCCAATATTTTGGCATCCGAATATTCTTTAATTAATCAATTAATATCTTGTATTATATTTATTCATAATAAATAAATACCACCATATTAATTTATCACTATAACCCTTTGTAGAATAAACTTTCCTTATTTGGTTATCGCTATAACCGCATTTAATCCGGCTAGATGTTATTATTATGTGTGACTCGATAGGCTTCCGAATATGTTGGCCGTAGACACAAAGTGCAAATTACTTAAAATGCCCTTCATGTCTAACGATCACGGGATAGCGTCTAGCAACACACCGTGACCCCAATCATCGGAAGAGTCAAATGCAATGACTACTACCTTTCATGTGAAACAGTTACCGTGTAAAAAAAATCCTATTGTTGTAATAATATCCATACGGTCGTTCGTCGAGTGTCAAACATCAACGACCGTATCTTATAATCTAGATATCATGCTCTCTCGAAATAACTCATTTACATCCACTTTGCAAAGATTCACGAGAGTAAGACATTCCTTATAAGAAGACCCTTTCGGATTTCACCCCTACTAATAGGGTACGCGATTTCCGGACGACCAAACATGTATACTCCGCATGCTTCAGTATCACACCCAATCACTACCACATGATCGCCCCGTGGCTAGGGGAAACCTCAATAATGTCGAAGCATGACAATCCACACCGTGATGCCATGTAGACTCCGGTCCTAAGATAATTACACAACCATCACATAGTGTGACACTTAACGAGTGTAAGTGGAGTGCATCTAACGACGCATTCTCTAATACACGCCCACTAACAATCCAAGTGTCTCTACATTTCGATAGACGATCTATCCTCGCCTTAAAGACGAAGACATCCGCTTAGAGAAATTTAAGTATCAAACTTATTAAAGTGATTAGAGATCCCATCAACCATAATCGCCTATCATGTTTTCTATCATCACGTTTAATACTAAGGACGCGTTATCATATAACAATTCATAATTGGTTCTTTAAAAGAACTAGTTACGGATCGAGTCCATTATGGATCAAATAGCGTCCTAGTTGTGGGTCGTTACATGTAGTAGCATCACAACAAATCTATCGTTTTGACACTACTCCGCCATTCCAGTACAACCAAATCTCAACTCTAAAATCAATTTTATAAAAGTCGATTGTCTCCGATGTAACTATTACGCTAAAAAAACACCGTGGTATCAGTGAAGACATCTTTTTTTTTTTCCAAGTTTGGGATGATCATTGATTATTAAAAGCACTTAAGTGGAGCTGGATCTTCAACTTCAAGTGCTGAAAGAGAATCATTTTGCAAATATTTTCTCACATTTTGGTTTATTCAGAATTCTTGCATAAACAGTATTCTAACGGTTATGTTTGTCATACTACAATTCCTTCTTATCTGAAAGGATTGGTGAATTTGAACTCCAACCAGATCAACTTGGAGAATATCAATATATCAAAGACCCACCTCATAATTTCATCAGGGGAAAATTGAACTTGAATGTCCCACTAGAGAAGCAGAAAGTACACCCTTTCCACACCTTTTATATGCCACTATTCTATATTAATTTCTTCAAAAAAAAAAAAAAAAACAAAAAAAAAAAAAAAAAAACAAGAATCTGATCAATGCCAAACATGTCAGTGGTTGAAGCTTAAAGTCAATATCTCAAACTTCAAACACTAAAAAAAAAATTGAAATTTAATTACAAGACCCAGCTAGTAAAAAAGACAAACACCTCATTTACATCTACAAGACTTGGGCTTTTTCCATCTGTCAAGTCTTGTTGGTGATACAAAACATATCTTAGGAGATAGAAACAAGTAGGCCAAGAAATTGACAAATCTTTTGCTGGAGGTTGTGACTACATTGGGAGGAATCTGCTCAGAACCATAGAAAAAAAATATGGCCCAGAACAGTAACTGATTGCGAAAACACATATATTCAAGCCAACAGGCAAAGGCAAAAGCCAATTTGACATGTAAAAAGAATTAGGATCCCCTCCTCTTTGGAAATTTCCCCTGGTGCTTAAAGAAAAAGACATTTTATATATCAAACTTTTTAGGGTTTTTAGATATATCCGCCCTGACGAGGCTAGAAATCGTCTGAATGTAATTCGGGTTGATAATCGTGTAATTTGGCCTCCAGATGATCCAAAAAGCTTTCAAGTGAGCCTAGACAAACCAGACGTAAGATGACGCGTAGCTTGTCTCGGGTGGAAACTCCGATACTCAAGTCAGTTTGGTGATAGAGGAATTTCTATTGACCGAGAGTAAAGTATGTGAAGTATGCCTATATATATCCAAGATACCTGTACAATGAGAATGATGATCCCTTTATATAATGTTCGTTCGTGGGATGTTGCATCATTGCGCATTGAAGTAGTGGACAGAGCCGTTTCCGCACATTAAAGTAATAGAGCGAACATCTCCGAGCAGTAACGTACTGGAGCAGTTACAGTCGTTGTGTAATGTCGGCGTAATTTCCGGAGTTCTCATCTGTAAATGTTGTCCGAGATCGAGGGCGACGTGCACCACATCGGCCCTAAACGGCCGTGGACGACCAGCGTCGCTTTGGCTATAAGGGACATGGGACGACATTTGTCATGTCGGTTGATTTGTATTACGTATAAAATTACACATACTTAAAACAACATATCAAACTAGTTGGATACAATATTTCTTAACTATGTCATACGTACATTATAGTACAGAATTTTGAAAATGACCATATATTTACAACATCATTGAGACAATCTCTTTATCAATACAAGTAAAAAAAAAAAATTAAGAATAATTAAATTAGGAATGCTCAGTGTCATTTGAATAATGATGTAATTGTATCAACTAAACGGTTATGGAAATCGATTAAGAGAGATACTCTCACCAATTAAGAAAACATGAAATCATTTTGTGACAATTATCGATATACATGATATATCCATATTCTCTAAATTTATCCCTTACTTATTACTATGTGTAATATGACAGTATATTGATAATTTATCGAGTTAAAAATGTTTCGCTTCAACCAAAACACATGCGAATGCACACGTATTTCACAAATAAATAAAATATTCATATAATGACACTGGTTCTTTTTAACACGGGTTCGATACCTCCCTACACTCCGAATCATTAATTCGCGATGAACTTTGGTGTGCATGAAGAAAATGTTTTTGGGCGCTATAGTAGTACTATACTAAATATATCATTGTGGCATCACAACGATAATCAACTTTTAGTTGTTTATTCTAAAGATAGAAGAAAATGACTTTCAACCGGTCGATTGTCATAATCGCTCCAGATGAAAACTAGTTTTCAGCTTTGAAAAATCAACTAATTAAAAAAGAAGATCATTTTCGGTGCGTGTGTGTAGTGTCCTTAAAAACGACCTTCTATTTCTGCAATTTTTTTGGGTGATCATCTTCAAGTGGTGCTGATACTGATAGAATCATTTCACAAAGATATTCTCTCACATTTTGATCAGTTCAAAATTCTTGCAAGAACAGTCTTCAACAGTTGGATTTAATTGTCAGGCTATAATTCCCTTATCAGAAAGGACTGGTGAATTCAAACTCTTAATCAGATCAACTTGAAGAATATCAAAGACCCACGACCCACTTTCATAAATATTCATGAGGGGAAAGTTGAAGTTAAATGTCCCACTAGATAAAGCAGAAAGTACACTCAGCCCACTCCATTCCACACCTTTTCTGCCACTATTTCTTATTTAATTTCTTCAAAAAAACAAGAATCTTCTGAATGCCAAACATGTCAGTGGTTGAATCTTAAAGTCAAGTGTCTAAATATAAATACACAAGACCCAAAAGACAAACACCTTATCTACAAGACTAATTGGGCTTTCTCCATCTGTCCATTCTTGTTCTTACATGTTGATCGAGAGATAGAAACAAGTAGGGCGAGAATTGATAAATCGTGTGCCTGAGGTTGTGACTACATTGGGAGATATTTGCTCGGAACCATAAAAAATGTGTCCCAGAATAATATCAACTACAAACACTGATTGAGATTACACATACAAGCCATTGCCCAAAACCATATATTGATCTTGATGCAAGTAGGATTAGACGTAATTTGTCGTTATATAATTATTTATAATAATAATGAAAATATCTCAGAACACAAGGAGAAAGATACGAGTTATGAACGCCCCGCTTCCGGACACCGAAATTTTATCCTAAAAAAAACGTCAAATCACATATAAAATAAAATAAATTCACTTTATACGTAAGTCTCTACTACGTCGTCATCAAAACAAAGCAAACGGAAGCAAAAAAGACTCGGGTATAGACTTTTTTTTCCAAATAATCCAAGAATAGAAACACAATCTAAAGATGGAAATGTAACATTTATACATTCAAAAGAAAATACGAAATCCAAAAGAAACGTACGGTATCCTCAAGAGGAAAGTAAAAGTACTACAAGTCTCGAAAGACCAAAGGACATCTCCAAAAGAACCAAAGAATGTATAGACTAAATAATTAAATGAAAGAACAATAATAGTGTAAGTCTCCAATGAGGCGTCGTCAAACGTCGTCATCGAACTCCTCCTCGAAAACTTGATCAACCTGTTCATCTTCTCACCCCCAAACACATAGAAAACATGCATTTGAGGTAAGTACAATGTACTTAATAAAAGAGAGAAGCTATGATAACAATTAAGATTTATAAGAAAATATATTTAATTATTCGGTTATCTTTATGTGACCGACTCAATCTAGGGTTCACTTCATGTCAATCAACATGTCATGACTAAACATTTCTAACTTAACTTATCTATGTTACAACCGCACTCAAGGGCACTATGCCTGATGTATATCCACCAGGAGATATCAATTGCAACCCATTAGTGGATCACACCAATGGCCCCGGTAGCCTAGGCTGGTAGACTCCGATGGTGCACACGCACGCGGTTCCTCCACCGCCATTTAGCCGTTTATAGGCCAAAGAGCGTTGTTCGCTTTATTTGCACGCCCGCACATGCGACATTGTCTGGTGCCTATCCAAGAGTGGCATGTTGTTTAATCTCTTACTAGCCAAGTACGTATTTATTAAGTTATTAACTAATCACCTAAGTGTCTTCAATTAATCTCCCTCACAAATACTACTCTATTCCTATAACATTAGACTTGGACAAGGCCTAACAATTACATAGACATTGATGAATACTAATTCATCAAAGCACAAGCCTCTCATGCTCTTCCGACGGATCCGAACTTCAACTCCTTTAAGAGTACATTCGTGCCGGAACTAAACGAGTCGAAGCTCAATCCGGGCTTGTTCATGTTTATTCAATGTTAATAGATTATAAATCAAGGTTTAAAACTCAACACATAGCTTGAACATTAATTTTCCCAAAACAGGTCCAATGCGTGTGCATTCACTGTCCAGAAACCTTCTAAAAGTTTATGTCCAGCCAATGCGTGCGTATTGCCTACAATGCGTGCGTATGGCACGACCAGTAAACAATCTGCAACAACCCGAAGCAACAATGCGTGCGCATTCTGAGAAATGCGTGCGCATTCTGAGAAATGCGTGCGCATTGCTCCTGAAACCAAAAGAACTCAACAACCTGAACCATGAATGCGTGCGCATTCGACGTACAGAACCTAAGACCTTACAACCTGTTACAGGAATGCGTGCGCATTCTTCCTGAAAACCATAAACTCGATTTTACAGCCATTTTACGATTTCTAATCCGTTTTCAACACAATTAACATCGTATTAAACTCAGTAAAACACAGAAAATCATATCTAATCAAATCACAACATCTATGATCCTTGATTAATGAAAAGACACAACTTTCTAGCATCTAAACGTCTTAAAGTATTAATCTAAACCTTATAAACCATAATCAAAACCAGGAAGAGTCTCTTACTTGATTGAAGCCACAAACCAAAACTAATCTCTGCAACACTTAAACAGGCCTCAAACAAGATCTAAAAGTTCACAATTATCATGAATTAATTGATGATCAAAGCTTCTAAACAAAGAACTACAAAACAAAACCCTAGAACATGAATTCATGATCCTTTTCATGAATTTACAGCAGAAATTCGACTCCAACATACCTGAGAATCAGATCCAAATTTTGGTATCATCACGATCCTTGTTCTCTCATGAGTCTTGCGGTACTTTCGGAGTTATAAGCGGATTCACGGATCAAAAGTTATGCCCAAAACCCTAAAACACAAAACATCATGATCTTTTACGATTATGCAGCAGAAAACGAGTTAACCATACCTGAGAATCAGTCCCAAATTCTGGTATCAAAACGATCCTCGTCTTCTCATGATTCCAACGGTACTTTCGGATTTCAAAACGGATTAACGGTCGCGGAGATATGCCCAAAAGTATTCAATGCTATACCCTTTGTTTCTGTTTTCTTTTCTCCTAAAATTCATGTTCGAACTTCCTCAGAACGTTTCTTTTTTTTTCTTTTCTTATAACATATGTTCTGACAACCTCCCAGTAAATTGGAGGCTATATTCTTAAAATAAATAACCTCCTTCCAAAAATATTATTTTCTCTCTTAATTTCCATTATTTACAAAACAGTCCTTCCTATCTTTTCTTTTCCTTTTATCAATATTTACACTTAAGTCCAAGCCCTTATACATATTTGACCTTATAATTTAAAATTCCAATTAAAAGAAGACAATTATAATATTTCGTTTTCGCTAAAAGACACGTTTGTCCTTTCCCGTAAATCGAGATATCACAATTTAGCCCCTTTTAAAGCCAAGGAAAATAAAAATAATAATCCGTTTTCGTAAAAAGAAACGTCTTCCCTTTCACGAAAGGTCGGAATATTACATTCTTCCCCCCTTAAAGGAGTTTCGTCCTCGAAACTCGAATGTGCTCAAACCAGTGATCTTCACCAGCACATTCTTCAAACTAACTCGAAAACCGGAACCTCTACCAAGACTGAGCTCACTAACCACAAAATCCAAAAGTATCATATTCTCATAATTGACCCAAACTCACATAATTAACCCCAAATCTAAACTTCCGCTGCGACACTCTGATTGTGCCAACCACTAAACCGAAACTCAACTAATTGTTTCCTCTTCTACTTATCAAACTTGATTTCCAAAGATCCAACTCATTCAAACACTTCAAAAAAAATCTAGTAAATCTTTAATTTAACTTTTCTTTCTGTCCAAGCCGCTTGAACCTTTTCATTGATGAAGCTCTAAGGTAACTCTGTAGACAACTTCAATTCTCCAAGAATTTTCTACGAGCAATAGCCCAACTTTTCTTATGATTTTAGGCTGCTTTCATATCTCTACCATCCGACAATTCTCTTTCCTTAACTTGCTCAACCAATTCAGACCTTGTGTTTTGCCTTTTCCCAACTTCATCCGTGACCCTCTGTCATAAGTCGTTTACTTTTAGCACACACAACGATTCTTAGTATCAAAGATTACCACTCTTATCAAAACATATCCCACTGAAGACTTTTCTCTTGTAACACACTTCAAATCAATTAAAACTGGATCTTCATCTTGCTTACTCCAAACATCATTAATCAACTCAAATCTTGCTAGCATAAGTACTACAAACTGTCTGTTCTCAACCTGATCATAACTCTAAATTTTCAACCCGTTAAACTGCTCTACCACTTCCCGAACCCCTGAAATTGCAAGCACTGACTTCCCACTCAAGCATCAGCCATCACATTGGCTTTTTCCCGGATACTACTGAAAGTCCATGTCATAATCTTTTACAAACTCCAACCATCACCATTTTTTTTTAACTCAGGTTTTTCTTAAGTGAAAAGGTATTTCAAAACCCTTATAATCTATGAAAATCCTTGCCTTCACACCACACAAGTAATGCCTCCAAATCCTTAAGGCAAAAACCATTATTGTCCACTCCAAAACATGTATGGGATCATTCTTATTATGTGTCTCAAGTTGTCTCGATTCTTTATGAATCACTATACCCACTTGCCTAAGCACACACCCTAGTCCTTGATCCTGAAACAACCTTTGAGTAGATAAGGGTATCATTTACGAATACTATCACACACTTAACCAAAACCTTTCCATTCTCAGAACTTCCATACTTGCACACTTAGTCCAAAACTGACCAACTGCTCTTGAATCACAAAAACCACAACTTCCCTTGCTCCAAAAATTCTTAAAATTTGCAGGGAGGTAGAAAACTGTCTTATCTACAATTCCTCTCTTCGCATAATCGCATCAACTTCATAATCCACACGGTTTGTTCAGAAAGTCCACTTTACTATCAGACACTCTGTCCAACAATTCTGCAGTGACACCTTCACTTATTCTTCTGTTTTTAACAGGCTAAACATCTTCAAATGGCCTGAATTTTTGACATGTTTCAGAGGACTCTTTTGTCTATGAATCTTGTCTTGGAACCATGTCTAAATTCTTTTCCGTTTGGTCACAATCTGCAACTCAACTCGGTGGTTAAAAATCTGGAAATTCTGACAGCTCATGCACACCGCAAAGAAACTTGGTTTTGACCAACTTCCTCTCGTCCAAAAAGTCCAAAATTTTTACACCACCTTGAAAACTCCATTATCTAAACATTTTCTCTTTATATAATACTCATATTCCTTTCCGTATAGGCTGTAAAATTCTGACAACTTCACTAACCATTCCATATTCCACTTCCCATGTTACTTTGGTTGGTGGGTGATTACTCCATTGCACTAGACCCAAAGAATTAACCATATTTTGTCACTTTCTAAACATTTAACACCTTTCATTATAAACACACCATTTAAGTTCCTTAGCACATTCTCTCTTCATCTCTCACTCAAACAGAAGCTTCACTTGATCAAACTTGAATCTTCAACAACCACTTGATCTATCCAACCCAAGAACCGAAGATCTACCACTTTCCAAACCCAAAACCAACTCTTGACCGCTGAAACCGAACTAAACCAATTTCTAACCAACGAACAACCCTCTATAGATACTTACCCGGATGGTGTCCACAAGATTTCCTAATGGTTGAAAGGTAAGCTTATCTTACTTAGCTATCTTTCTTAGAACCAAAACGTTTAACCTTTTATGTTATTGATAGTTAGTATAGCTAAGTTGTCCATTACTGACGTATCTAAAAGTCGGTTCATTAACTTTTACACTTTTACAACGTGAATTGATTCATGTCATAAAGTACTTAAGGTAAATAAACAAACTAAAAGATGCTTGGTATGACTGCGTCCAAAGAAAACACCTTTGTTGGTGAACTTTCACTTCTTCAATGGTTTTCCTTGATTCCTTCAAATACCTCTTATAGGACCAACTTTTGCAATATGTCCTTTATCTCCACAAAGGTAACATCCTTTTGTACAAGGGAACCAACATTCTAAGGTAGTTCCTGAATCTAATGAAGTCTTAGATGATCAACTCTTTTCACTCTTCCAACAACCGTTGCTTCATCCAGATTCTGTCTAGCCTCTGGTACAACTCTAGAACTTCCAACTCCAAAAACACCTCTTCGGGTTACTACCATTTTGAGAGATCAAGTTAGATCAGAATGTCACTAAGTGGTCTAAGAACTTATCTTAAGGAAAAGAAGCCTAGTAAAGCAAGGAACGTTTTACTCTGATACCAACTGTAACGCCCCGTTCCCGGACACCGAGTCCTTATCCGAAAAAGGAACGTTCGGCACGTATAAAATAAAATAAATTCACTTTATACGTAAGCAGTTGACCGGACCATTTATAACTCATTTAGCGCAACCAGGCCCGGGGTCTGGGGGCGTTACATGAGTTGACTCAAATGGTGTACAAAAAGTACAACTATGCATGCATCCAGGGCGGCTCCAGGAATTGTGTGATTGTCGAGGATCATTGTGTAATAAGTTTCTCATGCGAAATAATTATGGGTCAAGGTTAAATATTTAAACTTTTAACAGTCGATAGATAGATCAAGAACGGACATCATTGTATAATAAGTTTCTCATGCATTATATAAAAAATATAGAAATAATTATGGGTCAAGGTTAAATATTTAAACTTTTTAACAGGTCGATAGATAGATATTACTAAATAAAATTTTTAAATAGTTTAAAAAATACCTATAAATTAATATTTTTGTTCTTGTTGTGATGCATGCATCATAACATGAAAAGGAAAGTCACATTTTAAGTTATGGGGTAAATGATTCGAGTCGTGTCCATATTTTAGTATTCCAGCCTATGATCTCGAGTTTATCAAACCGATCACGACCGCCATGCACCTCAAGGAGCATCCCTCAATTGGCGAATGTTTGGAGAAATTTAATGGTACAACTTTGTAGAAATAATTAAAGTAAGTGAATTAACATGAGATAGAATATGTGTATTTTTTTTTTTTTTTTTTTTTTTTTTGGAGAAACGATCTTTTTTATTTCATACTTGAAAGCCGAAGCTATTACATGAAAGAAATTCTTTTACAGCTAATGAAAATCGCTTCTATTGTTCTTCTAATCCCCAAGCTAGTCTAATATTCCTTGCCCTATCTACCATTTGTGCAATAAAAATCTAGGGTGGGGGCCGAGTGGCCCTTTCTCCAAATATCATATTATTCCTCCAGTGCCAAATGCCATAAATCATCTCCCTCCAAACATAAATCCATTTAGCAGTCCCTATGGGAGGTAGAGCCGTCTTCAGAGCTGTTTTGATCCATTCCAACGTCATTTCAGCTTCAAAAAAATCTTGTTTGCAGTGGGGCTCTATAAACATATTGGCCTTGGGACACACACAATCTCGCAAGGCATGTAGAGCAGTTTCCTCCTCCAAGCCGCAAAATACACAGAAGCTTGACTGAACAACCTGGCAATTGTACAATCGCTTATTAACCGGTAAAGCATCATGACAGAGAGTCCAAATAAGATGATTTCCCCGATTAGGTCCTTTCAGTCGCCAAATGTCCTGCCAAATCGAATCATCTGTAGTAATTGAGAGATGTATCTGCTGGTAGTACCCCGAGCTAACTGTAAACTGGCCCTTCGAGTTGTCTTTCCAAGCAAGTGCTCCATTCGAAAATTCAGAACCATCATCAATGATACGAGCCGCACCATGAATGCTTCTCCAAACCACCGAGCTGCCTTGTTTAAGGGGCAAATGAATATCTCCGTGCTTTGCTTTAAAAATCTCAACCCATAAAGCTTACTTGTTGGTCATATATTGCCATGCTAATTTAGCCACACAAAAAAAAAAAAAAAAAAAAAAAAAAAAAATTAGAATATGTGTATTTTAATAAAGGTAAAATAGTCATTTCTTTAGTTTTAGGGTTTTTTTCTTAACCTATATAAAAGGCTCTATGTAATATCTTTTATAAGCATTCTGAATAATTCAAGCATCTTTTGTTCAAAATAGTATCTCAGTCTTTTTCAGCTTTGGCAAAGATAATCTAAAATCCAAAAATCGCGGATCGAACTTGATTTTTTGTTGCTCGATTATTAGCCATTTTATTTTTGTGGAAGTTTTCGGTTCAGTTTTAGATGTTTTCCGGTTTCGCTTTTTCACTTTTTGCCCTATTTCTTCTCGATTCATAATGGATGCTCGAAAAGATGATTCCCTTCAGTCAATTAATAGCAATTGGATGGAAAAATTATTCGCAATGGAGTTATGTTATGAAGATATTTTTGCGAGGCAAATCTATGTGGGGTTATGTTACGGGATTGCGTACTAAACCTGTTGATCAAAAGGCTGAAGATTATGCAAGTTGATGGATGCTTGGCCGTTTGGGAGACATATAACTAAAAAGTTATTACCATGATCAATAATTATGTAATTCAATCTATTGGCACTCAGTTGGCAAAGTATGAGATAGCTAAGAAGGTGTGGAATCATCTGGCACGACAGTACACACAATCCAATTGTTGGACAATCTTGTTCATAAACGAAATAAAATACAACAAAAACGAAATACAAGAAAATCGTATTACAATTGCAAAGAAAACGAAAAGGATATATGATCCGAGCCCTGTGTTGCACACACGCTTCCTTAAGACTAATTCGTCCCTCACCTTCGTAGTGCCGTGAGCTTCAGCGGGACGTTAATCTCCCAGATAGAACGAATAGCAATGACAGGAAGCACAACGCCTTCAATTGCTTAAGAACCTTCTAGTTTGAACTCTCACTTTTCATGTAGAAAAAAAGGTAAGAAGAAGCAGATTGTTTGGTGTGTTCAAATTTCTTGAACCGAACAAAAGAGTCTGCTTTATATAGGCTTTATCATGCAGAGAAGAGTTGGGAATCGATGGAATACGAAGTGGAACGACCTCGACTTTCATTACCACGAATGAATGTCATTCTGGCCAGTGCAGAAATGGAGCGGAACAGCACATGACGGCATCGCGAGCGCATAAGTGTTGTCGGCCGGAAGGTCTCTCGAATTATCGGCATTCGATTCGAAAAATAAATGTTCAGGTTGCAAACCGAACCTTCACTTTGAGCCTTTGAATCGAGTTGTATTCGTGTCCGCGGGGACGCGCTCGCGCACACAAGTTCAAGCCGAAATCCGGATGGATTTGCACCCCCTGCGCCAGCGTGAGAACGGGTGTATAAAGTTGGTAAATTCTTACCACTACACTAAAGCAACATCATATATATATTGGCTCTTTTTCTTCCTTCCTTCCAATGTGGGCGAAAATGGTTTATCCAATTTTCCCTTTATTACTAACACTTTCCATTCACCACTTAGGCCCAATATGACATATCATTTAACACATCCATTTTAACCATCATTTTCCAACAATCCCCACATGAATGGAATAGTGTTTAAAACCCTAGCAAAGGCTCTAAGAATGAAATTGAGAGTTCAAGGTAGATCAATGCATAGGATAGGTAGTGTGACCCTTTGAACCTTCCCTTGATTAAATATGTTTACTTTTTTGGTGACTAGTAGACGCGATGTCCTTGAACTATTCGCGTTGATGTAAATGATGACATATCAACCACACTTTGCATCTACCTATCAACATAGGTTCTTGCGGTTTATGTCCATTTTGGCCGTGGACATCTCGCCTGGTTCAAAGAAGAGTTTCTAAGAATTGCGCCCTCACAATTCCCTTTTGAAGCGGCCCTCTTCTCTCTTACATAGGTGATTACGTAATTCAGAATTTTCTCAAAATATTCTTCTTACACAAATCATTAAAAGCTCTTCACGTGAGCTTATCCTCGCTCAATCTCACTGCTTCTTCATCTTAGGAATGAGCTTGAGGTTACCCCACACAGTGACTTTACTTGGCAATTAGGTTTTCCCATTGAACCAAGATCTTGGGATCTCCAATCTACAAGGTTGGGTTTTCCTTCATAAAAGTTTTATTCCATGGGCTTTAGTCCCATTCCTCTTGATGATTTAGCAATCGCCTCTCTATTGAACCCTTTGGTTAGCGGATCCATAAGATTATCCTCTCGACTTAACATAGTCTAAGGTAATCGTATGCGGTTGAGAGTAGTTGTCTAATGGAATTATGTCTTCGGCGTATGTGCTAGACTTACCATTATACATTATATTACAGTGCTCTTCCAATCGATTTGGTCATCACGATGAATACATATTCCTTGCAATCGGCTTCGCCATTGAGGAATATCCTCTGAGGAATTGATGCAACCATTACGCCTCTTCCCACATTTATCCAATGCCACAAACTCGAGATTCCATTGTGGATCCGGTTATCACGATTTGTTTGGAAGATTTCCAAGACACGGCTCCACCGCCTAACGTGAATACAAAGCCACTTGTGGATTTTGAATCCTTTGAATCAAAATCCACTTTGCATCAGTATATCCTTCTATAACAATTGGTTCTCTTGTATAGTGAAGGCCATACTTACGAGTATATCTCAAGTATCTCAAGAACCTCACTATAGCTTTCCAATGTTCATGACTCGGATTACTAGTATATCTACTTAGCTTGCCAACAAATGTAAGCGATATCCGGTCTAGTACAACTCATTAAGTACATTAGACTTCCAATGATCCTTGCGTACTCTAATTGAGATACACCTCACCTTTATTTTTGAACAAAGGTTGACTTTGATCTATTGGAGTTCTAGCTTCATTTGAGTCATCTTTATTGAATTTTTTTTCAGGATTTTATCAATATAATTAGATTGACTCAAAATGAGACCATTAGAATTTCTTGTAATTCTAATTCCCAATATCATCTCTCGCTAAACCCATATCTTTCATTTCAAATCAAGCGTTTAACATATCTTTGGTAGATTTGATCATCTTATCATTACTACCAACTATCAAATGTCATCCACATAAAGACATAAGATGACATAGCCATCTTTTGTTTCTTTCATGTAAATACATTTATCACATTCATTGGTTTTGAACCCTTTTTCAAGCATAACATGATCAAACTTTTGATGCCATTGTTTTGGTGCTTGTTTTAATCCATATAATGACTTAACCAATTTACACACTTTCTTATCTTGTCTGGACTAGAAAAACCCTCAGTTGTTCCATGTAGATTTCTTCTTCTAAATCTCCATTTAAGAAAGCGGTTTTCACATCCATTTGATGTACTTCTAAATTACATAAAGCGGCTATAGCAAGTACCATCCTAATGGAAGTTATTCTCAAATCATTTGGAGAATATGTGTCAAAATAATCAAGACCTTCTTTTTGACTATAACCTTTTATTACTAGTCCGGCCTTATATTTATCAATAGATCCATCAGTTTCATTTTCCTCTTAAAGATCCATTTTGATCCTAGTGGCTTTCATCCTAGAGGTAGATCAACTAACTCCCAAGTATGATTTTGCAATATAGAGTCTATTTCACTATTTATTGCTTCTTTCCACATTGGACCTTCAGAAGAAGTTGTCGCTTCTTTAAAGCTTTGAGGATCTGTCTCTATCATATAAGTGATAAAATCTTCACCAAAAGATTTTTCACCCTCGACCTTTGCTTCTTCTTGGCTCAACCTCGTTGGCTCTTCTTCATTTACTTGTTCAGAAGGTTGATCCTGAACATGAACACGCTTTAATGAACTAGGTTCATTTGTTTTAGCCGGAAATACATTCTCAAAGAATGATGCATTTCTCGATTCCATTATCGTATTTTTATGTATTTCAGAGATTATCGACTTATACACAAGAAATCGATAAGCACTCTTTGTGTGTGCATATCCAATGAATATACAATCAACGCTTTTGATCCTATCTTTACTACTTTGGGTGTAGGTACGAGCACCTTTGCAAGGCACCCCCACACTTTCAAGTATTTGTAAGAAGGTGGTTTACCTTTCCACAGTTCATAAGGAGTTTTATCTTGTTTCTTTCGGGGTATCTTATTTAAAAGATAATTGCTAGAAAGGATAGCTTCCCCCCACAAGTTTTGTGATACTCCTGAACTCAACAACATTGAATTCATCATTTCTTTCAATGTTCGATTTTCCTTTCGAAGAACTCCGTTCGATTGTGGTGACCATGGCGCGGTTATTTCATGAATAATCCCATGTTCGGCACAAAAATCACTTAGTGGTGCCAAATATTAACCACCTCTATCGCTTGAGTATTTTGATCTTTTTCCATGTTGATTCTCAACTTTTTTACTTAATAGAATAAATTTATCTATCGCTTCATATTTTCCTTTTAACAAGTATACATAGCAATATTTAGTGCAGTCATCGATAAAGGTAATAAAATAATTATTTCCGCCTCTTGATTGCACAATTTTAAGATCACACACGTAGCTATGTATTAGTTCGAGTGGTTGCGTATTTCTTTCAACATTTTGAAAGGACGCTCTTGTTAATAATTCGCTTCAACACAAGTTTCACACTTATGTTCTTTATCAATTTAATTTGGGGATATATTTTAGACTTATTAATCTACGCAGGGAATCGTAATTAACATGTCCTGGTCTACCATGCCATAAGGAAGGTGACTCAACCAAATAAGCGAAACCAAAAATATTATTATTGATATTGTTTGGCCTAATGACCATTACATTCGACTTGACCATGCCATTACATGCATACCCCCTTACCGACATACATACCACTCTTAGTTAAAGTAAACTTGTCGGACTCTAAAACAAGACGGAAGCCATTCTTATTCAACAAAGACTCAGGACACCGATTCTTACGCATATCCGGGACATATAGCACATTCTTCAGAGTTAGATGCTTGCCAGAAGTCATCTTCAGAATCACTTCTCCTTTTCCAGCTATAGCAGAAGTAGTCGAGTTTCCCATGAACAAAGTCTCATTACCTTGAACTGACTCGAACTTAGTAAACACTTCCCTGTCAGAGCATATGTGCCTTGTAGCTCCTGTGTCTACCCACCATTCTCTAGGATTTGAATCCATCATGTTCACTTCTGACACAACGGCACAAAGATCACTATCTTCCATGCCTTGAATAATATTTCTTTCAACAATATTATTCTTTGGTAGATTTTCAACGAAACATGCAATTATAAAAGCCTTACTAAGTCAGTATATTTTCACTTGAACGTCTGAAGAATCATCCTAATTCTTCGATCTGTTCGATGAGTGGTCTTGAATCCACCATCTTGTATTCCAACAACCGTCGAGCTACACATTTCTTTGATTCCGTATTGGTAGCCATTTCAAATTTAACACAAAAGATTAAATTTCTTTTCAACAATTTATAGAACAATCTTTAATTGAACTATACTCAATTCAACAAAAGATTCGTTTAGAACTCGTTTTATTGAACCCACCGCGCTTTTAAACACAAAACAAACTTGGTTTTAATGAAACAAAGACGTTTTAGTTAAAAGCATTTCGTTTAATCAAACAAATTCGCATTAATCGAAACAAATTCGTTTTAAGCGATTCGTTTAAAATGGCTTCGTTTAAAAATCCACTTGATTAAAATCACTGCTTTTAAATATCATTGCGTTTTAAAATAAAAAATAGCTCGTTAAAACAACTCTTTATAGTCAAATCACTTCGCTTTTAAAACCCGGCTTTGATTCAACCAAAATGACTCATTTTACACACCTCGATTCGCTTTCTTCAATTATAGACAACTGAATCTTTTCAAACTCGTTTCAAACACAAAATGTAGGAATTCAGTTTGATGAATCTCAAAACTGTTCACAAGAAGAACTTGTTTGATCCGACATAGTTATACAAATTGTTCGTTCTTAATTTCCTCTCATTAATGAACAAGAAATATCATATTAGTCTTAAGATTGTTGGACAATCTTGTTCATAAACGAAATAAAATACAAAAAAAACGAAATACAAGAAAATCGTATTACAATTGCAAAGAAAACGAAAAAGGATATATGATCCGAGCCCTGTGTTGCACACAGTTTCCTTAAGACTAATTCGTCCCCTCACCTTCGTGTGCCGTGAGCTTCAGCGGGACGTTAATCTCCCAGGATAGAACGGATAGCAATGACAGGAAGCACAATGCCTTCAATTGCTTAAGAACCTTGTAGTTTGAACTCTCAGTTTTCATGTAGAAAAGAGGTAAGAAGAAGCAGATTGCTGGTGTGTTCAGCCTCTCTTGAACTGAACAAAAAGAGTCTGTTTGTATAGGCTTTATCATGCAGAGAAGAGTTGGGAACTGATGGAATACGAAGTGGAACAGCCTCAGGTTCATTACCACGAAATGAATGTCATTACAGCAGGTACGAAGTGGAACAGGCACAGTATCAGCATCAGCAGTGCCATAAGTGTTGTCAGCCGGAAGGTCGAAAAATAAATGTTCAGGTTGCAAAACCGAGCCTCAGCTTCATTACCACGAAATGAATGTCATTACAGCAGGTGTTGTCAGCCGGAAGGTCGAAATATAAATGTTCACAGCAGGTACGAACAGGCACAGTATCAGCATCAGCAGTGCCATAGTGTTGTCAGCCGGAAGGTCGAAAAATAAATGTTCAGGTTGCAAAACTGAACCTGAACCTTCACTGGGAGCCTTTGAATCGAGTTGCATTCGTGTCCGCAGGACGCGCGCTCGCACACAAGTTCAAGCTGAAATCCAGATGGATTTGCACCCCCCCTGCGCCCGCGTAGAGAACAGTGTATAAAGTTGGTAAATTCTTACCACTACACTAAAGCAACATCATATATATATTGGCTCTTTTCCTTCCTTCCTTCCAATGTGGGAGAAAATGGTTTATCCAATTTTCCCTTTATTACTAACACTTTCCATTCACCACTTAGGCCCAATAGGCCCAATATGTCACATCATTTAACACATCCATTTTAACCATCATTTTCCAACAATTTCACGCGACAATACTGATTGGAATCATATTTGTGCCCTTCCACAAAATGATTTGAGCATTCAAGATTCTTATTTAGCTATGTCAGTTTTGTGGGATTAGTTAGCATTGACTTAAACCCCTTAATTGTGCGATTTTAAGCCCTACATTGCTCGCAGATAAGATCGGCGTTTGGTTCAATTGTTGATGGCCCTACGTTATGACTTTGAGGGATTACATGGGACAATTCCACATCGTAGTCCTCTACCTTCTGTTGATTGTGAGTGAATTGTTGGCAGAGGTAATTCGCCTTAAGTCTCACACAACTAACGAATTGCACACTTTATTCATACGGAGCTCTGATGACATAGTTCAATGGTAAAAGAGTAGTGACTTTGTAGTGACACCCTGGCCTTTGAATCCCTGGATCGACTTCTCTCAGAAAAAAGAAGGTGTACATAAGTACCTTGCAAGCTAAACCACTGAGACATAACTCTTTATTGATATCCTCCATGAATCTCTTGGGACGAGATAGTAAGGGTGCTTTTGGTTGGAGATCAGCCTTTTTTTTTTCTTTATTCACATGGATATTAAGGGGTCCATGGACTAGAGTTGTAAGCGAGTTAAGATACTCATGAGAAGCTCGAGTCAGAACTTGATTTGACTCGGCTTAAATAAGCTCAAACTCGAAATCGACTCGACTCGAAGATTAAACAAACGATACTCGAGTAATGATATACTCAACTAGACTTCCATAAGCGGATCCACACTATACATAAGGGGGTCCGCGGACCCCATTAAAAATAAGAAAACGCTACATTTTACCTATAGAAAAATATTTCGGACCCCGTAAAAAAAAACATTTACCTTAAAAAGATTTACGGACCCCGCTGAACTTAATTTCTGGATCCACCACTGTAGACTTCTAGTGAGTAAACTCGAATATATATTTATATATGATAATATGTATGTATGTATATATATATATATATATATATGTGTGTGTGTGTGTGTGTGTGTGTGTGTGTGTGTAGAGAGAGAGACACATAGATACATGTGTTATTATAGATTTGTATCTGTATCGTTATTTTTATAATCAATGTAATAAATATTATATCAAATGTTGAAATTTTATTGATTTAACATCTTTTGTATATTGTCGTCTATAAAATATCTTGCCCTAAAAAATAATTTAGTATTCAATAAAATATTGTTTGCTTTTCTTTTTTATTTTCCAAAAAAAAATATTGTTTGCATATTTAATATAAAAAAATCATAAAATGACAATGACACTTTTTGCTATTAGTGGTAATTTGAAATAATTTTTTAATTCAGTTGCAAAACCTATTCGACTCAATAAACTCAACGCAAAACTCGAGTTCGACTCGAGAGTTTAAAATTTCCTTAAATATCAACTCGAACTCAAATCTAAAATACTCGTGTTCAAACTCAAAATCGATAATATATATTTAAATTACTCGACTCATTCAGAGCAATACTCGATTCGACTCGACATGTTTGCACCTTTACCATGGACCCTTGAAAAGAAACAAACCGGATGTATTAGCTTAGTTTATTCTTTTTAAGAATGAGTTGAGACACTATTTACATGGATATTTGTTTTTGTAAATATGTCATAATTATTTTGGTTCTGATTCTTTATTATTGTAGGGTGGTGTAATGTCACAGAGACCGAAATGATGTGGGGGTTCGAGTCTAGAGAATTGACCGACCCACTTCGTGCTAAGCGGTTGAAAATGTCACGGCTGGACCGAAAGCTTGTGGAGGTTCGAGTCCCGTAAAGGGCGACCCACTTTCGGTAAGCGGAAAAAGCAGTTCTCCTCTTCCGATTAACCTCTCATCGCACTCCTGTGGGATCGGGGACGAGGGGACCCTTCCGGTTAGGGTTTAACCGTTTTTAAGAATGAGTTGAGACACTGATTTTAAGCTTTAACCATTGACATGTTTGGCAATGATCAGATTTTTTTTAATTAATATAAGAAATGTGGGTGTACTTTCTGCTTCTTTAGTGGGACATTTAGATTTACCAATCCTTTTCTAAAAGGGATACTTTGAATGCATTATTCTGACCGAATTTAGGTCTGAAATTAAATTTTATCCTCATCGATTTTGAGTTATAATGTTAAATATTTTCTAGATCCAATATCGGTTAGAAAACACAGTTGATAATTCCTAACTTAAATTCAGTCAGTAAAGTAATCAACATTCTGCTCAAAATTGAGTCAGAATCGATTAGTTAAAAAAATGAAAGGGTAAAATTGAAAAAATGGCGCTTTGCTAGCTCTCATCTTTAGAGCATTGAATCCTCTTATTCTTCATCTAATACCCTGTAAAGGTTCATCAGCAACCGCCCGTGGGCATAGGAAACCTATGTTCAAAACCCTCGGATAAGTTCTTAGCCACTACTTCTCTTAGATAGTGGTCAATCGGGAGAAGGACACTCAGTATCAAATGCTTGGCAATCCTTGGCAAAGGTTATTTATGATTTCGTGTTTGAACACAGTATCTAAACTGGACTGAAAATTAAAGATCTGAGGAACCTATCTTTCTGGTCCTGGTCTTTGATCACTCTAGTAGAAGAAGCACAAGCAGGGGCTTACCCACCCCGCAAGGGCATGGAAGTCAAAAGCAGCAAAGACGGCATCCTCTCAATAGGACAGCAAGAAGTTCCTAGGAAGAACCTAGACGGTTTCTCCAAGACGTTGGTCTCGAACGAGAAAAATCAATGCTTGAGCTTGAGAAGCTTATGAGTTTAGATTTCTTTATAGGTGTGAAAAGACTATTAATTCTAAATTTTTTTATAGTATGACAAACCCATCTGTTAAAAGACTTTTCTCCAACGTACGGATTTTGAAATGATCAAAATGTGAAAATCTTTTGCAAAATGATTTCAACACCACTTGAAATCCAGCTCTAACGGCATGTTTGTTACACGGGAATGGAATGGTTTTTCATTTCATTTTAATGTTTGTGTATGTTTATAAGGTAATGAAATAAAATGAAATTTTATTCCAATGGAATGAAAATTGATCATTTTCATTTCCACCGAAATCGGATGGAATGAAATAAAAATCAACAAAATATGTGGGTGGTGGGTAAGAGGAATGTGAGGTTGGGTAGGTGGTGAGGCGGGGTGGGGAAGTTGGGTAGGGTGGGTAGGGTAGAGTGGGGTGAGATAAGGTAGTGTGTGGTATGGTAGGGTAGGATGGGGTGGTGGGTAGGGTAGGGTTGATTGAGATGAGGTAGGGTGTCATAGGGTTAGGTAGGAAGGTGAAGTGGTAGGTTGGGGTGGTAGAGTAAGGTAGGGCAGGGTGGGTAGAGAAATAGGGTGCGGTGGGGTGTGGTAAGGTTTTGTGAGGCGAGGTGTGAGATTGTGGGTGGTGGTGTATGGGTTGGGTGAGGTGACGTAGGTTAGGTAGGGTTTGGTTAGGTAGAGTAAGGTATGAAATGTAGGAGTAAGGTAATATGGGGTAGGGTAAGGTGGTGTAGGGTAGGGTTGGGTAGGTGGATGATAGAGTAGGTTGGGGTAGGGTGGGTAACGAGGTAGGGTGCGCTGGGATATTTGGTAAGGTGAGTGGTAAGTAAAGTGGGTGGTGGGGTAGGGCAATCCCAACCCACACCCTCAGCCTACCCTACACCTTTCACCTTATCCTACCTTATGCACCGTATCATACCACATCCCACCCAACCTTAATCCACTACCATGCCTTACTCATCACTCAACGTGACACTTTTTATATAATTTGTTTTATTTCGTTCTTTCACATTCCAAACGCAATAATGGAATGTGTTTATATCATTCCATTTCTATGATTTTATTCCATTCCATTCATGCATAACAAACATGCCGTAAGTGCTTCTAATTATCAATGATTATCTCAAGCTTGCAGAGAAAGAATATCGTGCAAACACTTTGTACTTTTGGTTCAATGTGTGATTCTTCCAGTTGTGAAATTTAGATTCATCTACTAGTTGACTCGGGTATCAATTCACAAGTCCCTTGATCAATTTATCTTTCATTTAATATCAAATTAGCAGCTGATGGTGATTAGGAATCGTCCGAGTATGTTTTCGGATAATTGGATCAATCAGGAAAGTGATGGTGGTTTTTAGGATTTATGGTTGTGTCCTATGAGCCTGTCTACGTACCAAATATTTTATATTGATCAAGCCAATCAACGTAGTTTTGAATTGCCAACTTTTATAGGGCTCCCTCGTAAAGGAGTTAATGTACGAATCCTTGATTTGTACGGCAAGTGATTGATGGATGATGACCGAAATAGTGACGTCCAACCTTAACCGGCAGTGTACTAAGTCGGATGCGCCATAGTGGAGAGCAATGTCGTATCCCACAGAGAATCAATCGAGTACCAAAGTCGTCTTCAAACTTAGTTTAGGTAAATCGAGGTGTTTCAAGTTTTAATTATGCTAAAATGATACGTGAGCTAAAGATAATAAGAGATATATATATATATATATATATATAGAGAGAGAGAGAGAGAGAGAGAGAGAAACATAGTCAAACCATGATCCAATTGAGTACTATCGCCCCTCTAATCGATTATTCGGGAATAAGTTTAACCAACCAACCAACCTAACGACTATATTGACTCTTTCGTGGGTGCAAACTCCTATGATAGTACTATAAGCCATGCAACATCCTAGTACCCTATGCCCGGTTCAACAGTCCGCCTTTAAGGATTTGACGGACCAAAACAAAATTAACGCTCTAGAGTTGCTCAATTAAACAATCGATGAACCTCGTTCCCTAATCGAATATAAACAACTAAGTCAATTATAAGAAACGATCTTAAAACCCCTTTTCCCACACCCCTTCGCAACATACATTTATAAAAGTGGTGTGTGAGCTCATGAACTAGGTGTACAAGCTAATTCAAGCATTAAAAACAAGTTTAAAGACACGAATTCGTCGATATAACATCAATTAAGCTACTCATTCCCAATTTCATCAATTAGAGAGGGATTTCTTCAACTTTCACATGATTTAGCTATGTAGATGTTTAGCTACTCATAATACTAAGGAAATAAGAGCAATTAACATAAATAAACTTTATGAAATAGAAAATAAAAAGGAGAAAGTGAGTTTAGTACCAAATACAAGAAAAACCCATGAAAAGGATGCTCATTAGCTTCAATCCCGTGGAAAATCACCAAGGAGATGATAAATTACCACTTGGAGAAGAAAGACCAAGCTCCAATTCCACTCAATTTCTCAATTAGCTAGTTAAGATTGGAGTTTTAAGACTAATTTTCTACAAATAGTGTTTAAGAGAGAGAATATTCTAATGTATCTAATTTATCTCTAAAACTCTATCCCCTCATTAGATATGAAATAGAGCTTTTATACTCTCAAATTCGTCCAGCAGGCCCGGGCTTGGGTAAATGAGGTGTAGGCCCGAATTCTTGAACAAAACTGCTAGGAGGAACATGATCATTTCGGGCACAGGCTTGGAAGTTCCAGGCGTGGGCTTGATATGTGTAGAATGCAAGTTGAAATTCAGCAATGACATGTCTTCATTAATTTCGCGATATCTTTGCGTGTACAAATCCAATTTGAGTGATTCAAGTTGCGTTGAGAAGATCATTCAATTATCTACAACTTTGATGAATACAACAAGTCCAGAAAATGCGTCCATCAAGGATCAATGTGCAGATAAAGTGAATGTAAGGCGAATACACCAACTATATTTGATCCGTTTCCATTATCGGGTTTCGGTTATGCCTCTCTAAGCCTCATGCCTCATCGTCCGGGTTTACGAGTCACCTATTTCCTGCATTTCACATGCCAAACAACATACCGAGCGTAATTCCACAAGAAATATAAGCCTCGAAAAGGGTCAAAATACCACAAAATGATAAAGTATTCCATCTATTTCACGGTTTACCTCAAAGTGAGTGGTCAATGTGATTTTGCCCTATAAATGGTCTGAAACTACCGAGAATAAGCCAAAAATAAGTCGTAAATAAGGGTTAAAACATGCACCGAAGCATCGTAAAGTAGACTCTCATCAATGGGCGGAATGATCGATCATGGGGTAAATCATGACTCAATCAGGCTATAATCGTGGGATTGTAATCAATAATGGATTGTGGCAGTTAATGGGGAATCAATCATGACATCTGCCTACTATAGCGTTGTAATTGCCTCTGGAGGCAGGATGAACGGACAGGTCTCGGCAATGTGTGACCATGCGTACTTTGTATTATGTCGGTTATCTGAGCTGAGAATGGTTTAAACCCAGCTGAAGTACCTAGTCTGACCTCTAATTGAGACTCGAGCCCTAAGAGTGACCGGAATATGGTTGACGGAGCCTAGCTGAAATATCCAAGTGTGTGACCCGATGTTGGGTTGGGCTTGTGTCTCCAATTTAGCAATTAGACCCGATTGAGGCCTAAAGAGTGTCATGTATATAACTTCCTGGTCATACCCCATGTCGGCGGTGTAATGAGCCGAGCCACTCATGAATCTTTTAAAGTTCGGCTCACAAAATGCTCACTCAAGTATGATTTAATTTGAGCACTTTAAAGTATGTCTCAAAATATTCACAAGATTTATCAAGCATTACTATATTATATTAAAAATATATCTTATTTCGTATTTTTTATTAGTCGAACTCGGACACCTTAAACCTGAACAATTTTTTCACGCCGGTCAAACTCGAGTTCGAGCTTGAAAGTGTTCAAAATTTTATCGAGCTAAACTCGAGCAATTTTTCTCCAGCTCAAACGAACTCGAATTGAATCCAAACATCACTGTTTTCAGTGATTGCTTGACTCGATCGATAAATAAATGGTTGGTTCAATTCGAATCATAGACACCTCAATATCCAATATATGGAAATTACAAGGTGTCATATTCAACTGATAGCTTGGTTAGGAGATTACAGAAAAGAGTCACTTTCAAGTCCAATTCGGCTCCCAAACAAGAAATTAAGAGATATATACATGTATAGTAAGTAATTCGAGTCAAATGATTACTACTATGTCATATATATATATAGTAATTAAATCAAGTCAAATGATTACTACTATGTTTTATTCCTAACATATAGTACAAATTATCACTATCTGTCAATCTTTTATAGCATCAATTTGGCTGAAAAAACGATAAATTATTATTATAAAAAAATGGCACTTAGTTTGCGGACGATTCCTCTTATGCAATGGACGGCCAGACTACTTAATAATTATTATTATACAATACCAATTTATATATATTTTATATAATTAAAAAAAATTGATTACACAAATCCGTCCCCAGAAAACATACACATACGAGTACTTAAATTAAGCCAGAGTGTTAAAGTTGAGAATTCGAAAATGTTGAGGAAGAAAATGTAGAGCGATGGAGAATCCTCGTGATGCGTTGGAAAGTGTTAAATTTGTAAATTACTTATATTTTCAACGTCCGAAAATAGTCAGAACGTCTGTTTGTAGTATTGGGAGTGGAAATCTGAAAGATGAAGAGGAAGAGGAGATGAAGTCGACGGATAGCAGTAAAGACAGTTACACTACTTCTTGGTTTCTTCCTTCTCTTGGTGCTACAAACAATGGCAGAATCAAGTTTCGGAGATTCATTGTTTCGCCTTATGATCGCCGTTACAGGTTTTTCTTCCACTTTTTCAACGTTTTCACTTTGCATGTGTTTGTCAAAAGTATTGTGTTTAATGTCGTGGGTCAATTGTTGTGCCTCTAACACTATGTACTTGTCATCCGAAGTGATAAAAAGGACAAACATGATTATGCGAGCAGCGGGTGCTAAAATTTTTTTTTTTTTTTTTAACGTACGAAGGGAGACCAAGCGCTAATGACCGACTTGTTTATGGCGGATTTCATATCAATAAACCTTTGTATTTCATGATTATGTGAATCAAACATGTTTATCACCGTTGTGTTGACATGAAGTATGCGTTTTTGTTTTTTTTTTTTTTCAAGAAGATGCATGGCATGTTGTTCTTCGAAAAAATAATAGGTTTACAGCATTTGAAAAAAAATTACATAATTTATGTTGAATGCCAATTTTTTTCTAAAAGCTTAAGATCTCATGACTTCATGTTTTGTTACTATGTTAAATTAACATCTCTCCCAAGAGTTTAAACCGATGATCGAGGAGATAGATAATTAACATTTATATAAAATTTGCCGTACAGGAGATAGTGTAGACATATATCATTCATGACTTCTTTGTTCATTTAGGGGTTCATCATTTTCTTGGTGGCAAAATGCTAAAAAAAAATGCATAATCAAGAAACAAGATGTTTTTGTTCTTTATGTACACCTTATTAATTAATTAGTACAAAGATATCCATTCGGTGGCGGAAATTACAATTTATGTCTCCATCGCCTTTTGAATACAAAAATCTTTAATATATGTTTTATCGTCATATGTTGGCTGATCAGCAAAACTCTTTGTCACAAGTCCGGCAAAAATACAAAAATATTCTTGTAGTTTGACCTAAGTTAGCGTTTTGTTTTTTCTTAGGTTTTAATTTTAGCCATATAACTTAGATTTGTTTTTCAATTTTAAGTCCTCTAATGAGGGAGGGGAGACTGAATTTTCAAAATAACCAAATGTTGGGCAGTTATATGATATACATAAGTTGTAAGGGTGTTTATGTCTTTATAATAGTCGGTGACGTGGCATTGCCACACAGAGAACAATATCTAGCCTATATTTTATTTCGGTTGAGTAGTACTGGAGAATCTTTGTATAAGTAAGAATGGTGGCACCTGTGAATGAATCATTGAATTCTGGTTTATCCATTTTGCGAGGTTCTCTAACTTGGTATCAGAGCCACCATGGCCGATACCGGTGCCTCCGCTGCCAGCCAAATCCCAGCTCCGGCATCCTCTGTAAATCCAACAGCCGATACCTGTTAGATATTTTATTCACAAAGTCAGTTTTTATTTTTGTTTCACTTGTGTCGTTGCACGTTGAGTTAGTCGCGGTGGGTCGAGGGGGCTCGGGGGCAACGTCCCCGAAACCTAAATGAACCCATGCGAATGCATACCTTTTTGTAGAAGGATTTTTCCATTGGGACACACCATTTCGTTGGTGCTTGTCCATTGGGACACACCATTTCGTTGGTGCTTGTTCATGGGACATATCCTTTGAAGACAAAGTGGTTTATCCTTTCGTGAAGTGGTACCATATCGGTTACTTGTCTATATATAGAGAACTCCGGCATTCAGTATGATAACGTTTTTTCATTCAGAAGCATCATCAGTGTAAACATCTAGTGTCTCCAAAGTTGTACTCTATTGTATCCTGAGAGAGATCGTAAAAACATCTCTTTAAAGAAGCTTTTAACGTGCCTTGGAGATCATTCTTTTATTGTATTACCGCATTTTTTCTAACAATACCTTCTCCATTGGTGACTTCGCAGTCGAAGCAACTCTAACACCTATTCCCTCGATTTCATCTCCTTGGACCTCTCTTCCACACATTTATTCAAATCTCCCACCTATTCCCTCCATTCTCAGCTCAGCACCACCGGTTCCATCTCTTGCTCTCCGGAGACAAACATTTTTCTGGGCGGAAGTCTGAATCAAACATGCAATGTGAAACTGGATAGATCAAATTACCTACTGTGAAGATCCATAGTTCTGCCAATCTTCCGAGGTCACAGACTTGAAGGTTTTGTTCTTGGAACCAGATATTCTCCTCATCAATTTCTTCCATCTTTGACTGGATCTATGCTCGGAGACACCATAATCCATCATATGACACATGGGTCACCACCGACCAACTCCTTACGTGATGGTTAATGAGTTCTATGATTGGATCTGTTGTAGTAGACTTGGTTGGCTGTTAAACGTCACATGATGTCTGGCACACTTTGGAAGTTTTGTTCAACAACAAATCGGAAACTTGAATGCTTGAGTACAAGGAAGCCCTTACCAAGACTGAGAAAAGGACAAAAGGCATGATATCTTGCACTCATGAAATCATACTCTGATGGCCTTACAGTTGTTGGCTACCTCATTACCAAGGCTGAACTCATATTGGCTACTCTTGGTAGTCTTAGGAAAGACTATGAATCTGTCATAGTCAATATCACTTCAAGAATCGGAAGTCTCACTTGGCAAGAAGTGCAGTCTTAACTGATAACCCATGAATGGCTTCTTGCAAGATTCAACCCAACACAGAGCATTGATATAACTAACGCTACTGCAAATATGGTTGTAAGCAGGCCTAATTACAGGCCTCCTTCTAGGGATTCTGGCAGAGGTAGAGGTTTCAAAGGTGGACGTGGAATAGGTAAAAACAACAAAGGTGGAGGACCTTAGGGAAATGGAAGGGGAGCTTAGTCTGGGGGAAGAAATAGGCCTACCTGCCAAGTGTGCAACATGGTTGGTCATGATTTTTATGAGTTTCTACTATAGGTTCGATGAAAACTATACTGGTTCCAACTTCAATTCCGACACACCAAGGCCACAGTCTCAACAAAACTTCAACAATCACACTCAACCTGCTGCATATTTTGCATCACCTGAAAGTGTAAGTGATGTTAGCTGGTATGTTGATAGTAAAGCATCAAATCACATTACTACAAATCTAAATAGTCTCCAAATGAGCCAAGGGTATGAAGGTTATGACTCTCTCACAGTTGGAAATGGTGAGTCCCTACCTATCAGACATACAGGTCAATCATCTATTGTTATTGATTCTGCATATTTAGCCCATAACAATGTCTTACATGTTCCTAATAATGCAAAAAATCTTGTTTGTGTGTCAAAACTTACCACAAATAACAATGTGTATATGGAGTTCCATTCTGACTTTTGCATTGTGAAAGACAAAATTTCAAGGAAAACACTGCTGAAGGAGTTCTTAAGGATGGATTGTACAAGTTGTAGTATCCAAGTGTGTATTCCCAGATCTCTCTTCACTCCAAAAGACCTAGTCTGAAGTCCTCTTATGAGTCAAGTTGTAATAAGTTTAGTTGCCTAGCAGCAGAAGTCAGTGTTAGTCCCAGTAAGTCTAGTATTGTTGCCAACTTGTGGCATAGAATGTTGGGACATCCCTCATGCAAAGTCTTGAAGTCTTCTCTAGATGGATGTAATATATTTATCAATAATACATCTGATTTCTGTGAAGCATGTCATTTTGGGAAACAACATTCCTTGCCTTATACTAACTCTACTACTCAGACTACTTATGTACTTGAAATTATTCACACTGATCTCTGGGGACCTGCCCCAGGCTCCTACACAAATGGTTATCACTATTATATTAGCTTTCTTGATGACAAAACTAGGTTTCTTTGGACTTATCCTCTAACAATAAATCCAATGCTTTTAAAACATTCTTAAAGTTCAAAACTATGGTAGAAAAACCATTTAATTTTCCTATCAAATGCTTGCAATCTGATTGGGAGGTGAGTTCAGACCTTTTGAACCTTATTTAAAAGATTAGGGAGTGATGTTTTGACATTCTTGCCCTAACGTAATGCTCACAATGGTAAAGTTGAAATAAAACATAAGCATTTAGTTGAAGTAGGTCTTACCCTTCTTGCACAAGCTTCATGCCCCTAAAATTTTTGTGGGAAAGTTTTCAATATGCCACATACATTATAAACAGACAACCTACTCCTGTTCTCAAGGAAAAATCTTTCTTTGAAGACATTAACAATCTTCATCCTGATCTCAGCATGATAAAATTTTTGGCTGCAACTGCTATCCCTACCTTAGGCCCTTTCAAAAACAGAAGTTCCAATTCCATACAAGAAGGTGTGTGTTCTTAGGTCCTAGTCCTTTTTATAAAGGTTTCTTATGTCTTGAGTCCTCTGGCAGGGTATAGGTGTCTAGAGAAGTCATATTTAACGAAAATGATTTTCCCTACAAATGTCTCTTTTCAAGATCTACTGAGTCTGTTTCAAGTCAAGACCAGTCATCCACCTTCCATATTCACATTCCGAAGTTTGAGTCTGTGTCACTTGGATTTACAACATGTGGAAGCGATCAAAAGGCTCAACCCATCAGTGTGAACATGTGATTATACCTCAAAGAGATGTTTCTGGAAAATCTACTGCTACACATATTGGCACCACACCTATTGCCACACCAATTGCCTCAAGGAAACTAATTGTCCCACACTATATAACCAGATCACCCTCACAAGACACCTCAACTCCTCTTACTACACCTCCAACTACACTACATTCCTCTCAAACTGTCACTTCACAGAATCCTATGCCTACAGGAACAAACCTTTATCCTATACAAACCAGAGGCAAAAACGGTATCAGAAAACCTAAAACCTCTACTTACCTAGTTGTTAAAGACTCCACACAATGCCCTACTAAACCTACCACAGTAACATATGCCATGATTCAACCTTAATGGCACTATGAATGATGAGTACTCTTCTATTATCAAAAACCAGACATGGGAACTAGTGCCATCAGCACCACAACAGCATATGATAGGGAACAAATGGAAATTCAAGCTTAAACTAAAGCCTGATGGGTCAATATTGAAGCACAAAGCAAGGTTGGTAACGAAAGGGTTTCTACAAACTCTGAGACTGGACTATGAAGAGACCTTCAGTCCTGTGGTAAAAGCTGTGTCCATTAAATTGGTTTTAGCTGTTGTTGTCTCTAAACTAGAAAATAAACCAAATAGACATCAACAATGCCTTTTTGAATGGAACTCTTTATGATGATGTGTATATGCCTCAACTTTAAGGTTTTCAAGATCCTACCAAACCTAATCATGTGTGCCATCTTAGAAAAGCCTTGTATGGATTAAATCAGGCACCAGGCCTAGTTTGAAGAACTCATACATCAATTTCTTCAGTGGGATTTTACATAGGCCAAGTCAGACACCTCCCTTTTTGTATACAAGTCTCAAAATATCTTGTTGTATCTACTCATCAATGTAGATGATATATTAATCACAGGGAACAACTCACAGCTGATCAAAAAGTTTATCTCAACTCAACATTTGATCTTAAAGATCTTGGTCCTCTAAGCCACTTTCTGGGAAATCAAACATATAGAGATGACACTCATTTATATCGCACACAAAATTTATATGCCTCACAATTGATTAACAGGTTGAAGATGGACATTTGAAAACAGTCTACAGTCCCATGGCTATAAGAGTTGATCTGCACAGTGAAGATTCTGAGCTCCTTAACAATCCAACTCCTTACAGAAGCATAATTGGAGCCCTTCAATACTTAACCTACACAAGACCAAACATGTCCTTTATGCAAACTCCTAGAATGATACACTGGCGGGCTTTGAAGAGGATGCTGAGATATGTAAACGGGACTCTTCACTTTGGCATACACTTCAAGCCTAATTCTAATTTACAAATCATAAGGTTTAGTGATGTTGATTGGGGGCGTGATACAAAAGATAGAATATATGTTGCATGCTACTGTGTCTACCTTGGTGATTCTCTCATTTCATAGAGTTCTAAGAAGTAAGCTGTAGTTTCTAGGTCTAGTACATAATCTGAATATCGAGCCTTGGCTAATGTGGCAGGAGAAATTCAATAGTTGAAGTCCTTTCTTTATGAACTGCACATCAGAATTACAGATGTTCATGTTACCTGGTGTGATGATATCAGTGCTAATCATCAAGCTCACAATCCTATGATCCATTCAAGAACTAAACACATCAAAATTGATGTGCAATATGTCAGAGATCAAGTGTTGCAAAGAAGCTAAGAGTTTACCATGTCCCTTTTTTGATCAAGTGGCAGATTGCATGACCAAACCTCTCGTGAGTTCAAAGTTCACTCTGAATATGAGCAAAGCCAATGTGGTTGACACCTCTCTTCGTTGATAGGGTAAGTTAAGTGATATACATAAGTTGTAAGGGTATTTATGTCTTTGTAATAGTTGGTGATGTGGCATTGCCACATAGAGAACAATATCTTGCCTAGATTTTATTTCGGTCGAGTAGTACTACAGAATCATTGTATAAGTAAGAACGGTGGCACCTATAAATGAATCAATGAATTCTGGTTTATGCATTTTGTGAGTGACAGAGGTCGGACTGAGGCTCGCCACATGTCATCTCATAATTGATTAAACAATAAATGAAGACAGAGAAATATAACATTAAGGGCCAGGAGCCCCACTTTATGCCTAAGGGCAGACCTGAACCCTAGGTGGGAGGTCTTGCCCGTTCTCCCGAACAGAACCACCGTAGGTCGGTTAGGTTGCTGGGGAGCTCAGGTCCATGCAATACGGGCTAAGACGGTCTGGAGGGGCTCGATGCAGGTCCGCCAAAGCCTTCCTTATCCGATATTGCACACATGCGTAATATATAAGATAAACATGGAAAGAGTCTCAAGTCATTAAGACTCTGACTCTGATATTCAAACTATCCATAATTATCTCTTAAATAATAGGGATTGACGTGAGATAATCCTTATCCAATACGAAAAGAAGTCCTTGAAGGACACGGCACAGGCTTGCCAAGGACGTGATGTCCTCTACATAAACCACACAATGAACTATGAGAGACTTGATTCCTGACTCGGATACAGTATACGTAGGCAACTTGAGATTCACAATCTCAAGCTCAGTCTAAAACTAATCAAACACCACCCTCGTTTTTAGGTCTTTTATTAGGGCTTTGATCTTGTTCTTGTCACTAGGGTTACTTTGGGCCCGTATTTACATCTAGACGATATCCAGCGTCGTCAATGAGGTTCTCTAACTTTGGCAACAACAAAAAAATGCCTCAACGTGGCGTTCACAAAAATAGGGAAAAATTAAATAATTGAATATGTAACATGGCCTAATTTAAATAGTAGGTCCTTTTTTTGCCCAAGTTAAAGAAAAATAATTTCATTATTTTCGCGGCAAAATCATTTTTTCCCTGATTTCAAAGACACACGTCGGCAAATTCGGTCAGAATTTAGCCACATCACCTTCCTCCGGTGTCGGGGACTGAAATTGAAAAAAGGAATCCAAGATTTAGGACAAAAATTGAAATCGGTACAAAACCATGACAAAATTGAGTACCATATAGGCTCAGTTAGACAACTAATTTTGCAATTTTGCCAGATAAATCTACATATGTTAATGTTAATTGGTTACAAGTCCATACTTGAATATTAAAATACATAAAATATTCAATTTAATCTTTTGAGAGAGATGATAATACCTTAACATGTAATAAGCTTTATGAAATATTCATGTCATCTCGATCGAACTGCAAATTTACAGGATATGGGAGACTTTTTTGGTTGTACTAGTTATCTACACAGCATGGGTATCGCCATTCGAGTTAGGGTTCATGAAGAAACCACAACCACCATTGTTAATCATCGACAACGTTGTCAACGGATTTTTCGCTATAGACATCGTACTCACCTTCTTCGTGGCATACATTGATCGCGCCACGTATCTTCTTGTCGATGATCACAAGCAGATAGCTTTCAAGTACGCGACTAGCTGGTTAGCATTTGATGTCGTCTCCACTTTTCCTTCTGAACTTGCTCTTAGATCTTCTCCACGGCTTTTGAAGGAGTATGGTTTCTTCAATTTGCTACGCCTTTGGCGTCTTCATAGAGTTGGTGCCTTGTTTTCCAGGTAATTAATTTAATGCTTTAGCCATGTTCAACTCGGTTAAAACTTAAAATTTGTCCTTTAACTTTGTCAGTTATAGAAATTTAATTTTCTTTTTCCTCGGTTTTCCTCGGTTTTTCATCAGGTTGGAGAAAGATAATTCCTTCAACTACTTCTTCATTCGATGTGCCAAGCTTTTTTGCGTATGTTTTCTTCTATATATTGAATGTATATTACAGGTCCTACTGCATTGAAAAAATATAAGAAAAGTTAACTATTTTAGGTCAAACGAGACATTTAAACTATTTTCTTTTTCTTTTGCACATATATATATGTTTCTAATTTAGATTTCTATTTGTCTGGCTCTTTAAATAGGTCACTGTTTTCGCAATTCATTTCGCGGCGTGCTTTTATTATTTATTAGCAGCTGGTTATCCGATTCCCAAGAAAACATGGATTGGTGCAGTGATGACGAATTTTCATGAGGAAAGCATATGGATTCAGTATACGACCGCAATGTACTGGTCTATAACTACTCTAGCTACAGTTGGCTATGGCGATTTCCATGCTATGAACACGAGGGAGAAGATCTTCGAAACTTTCTACATGTTATTCAACCTCGGTTTAACGGCGTATTTGATTGGAAACATGACCAATTTAGTCGTTCATGGAAGCAACAGAACAAGAAATTATGTAAGTCCGGGCTCAACGATGATATGTATATATATATATATATTACCGTTCCGCCCGTGATGTGCATGCACTAAATTGATGTGTTTGCACTTTGAAATGATGACAGAGAGAAACCATAAAAGCTGCAGCAAGATTTGCGAAGAGGAATCACTTGCCGATACGTCTTGAAGATCAAATGATTTCACATTTGAAATTAAAGTTTAGAAAAGATTCTCAAGGGTTACAGCAACAAGAGTTTCTTAACTCTTTACCGAAAGCGATTCGCTCGAGTATTTCACATTTTCTTTTTTATCCTTTAGTGGATAAAGTCTACTTGTTTCAAGGGGTTTCTAATGACTTAATCTTCCAGCTGGTTGGTAATTTCCCATCATTTAACTCAAATCTCATTACTTTTAATAAGAGTAAATGTTATAGCCGCTCGTTAAAGACACCAAATTAATCTATCACGGCACTAGGTTCGATTTTACAGAAGTCGAATATCAGTATAGTGCCCTGAAAGTGGATTCGGTGTGATTCGTTTAACTGCACGCATAAATGTTAATTATGATAATTGATAATCTTGGATCATTACCAGGTTTCAGAGATGGAACTAGAGTATTTTCCACCAAAGGAGGATGTGATTTTAAAGAATGAAGCTCCTACAGATTTCTACATTGTTGTTACTGGTGCAGTGGTAATTAATTAAAATCCACCTTACAGGCTATTGTTTGATAAGTTGGAGCATTGCCCCCTCCCCCCTGCCCCTTGACAGGGTCGGAGGTATGTATATCAGGGTGGGGTCACGTGACCCCATTAAGATCCGGAAAAAAAAATTAGTATTAAAATGATATTGTTTTATTGTTAAAAAATATCGTTTTGTTGTTAAAACCATAGTTTTGGGCTCTGGTGACCCCATTGTAATGAATTTTATTGATAAAAAAATTCCTAGATCCACCCCTGCCTAGTGCTGTTAAACGAACAGAGCCGCTCGTGAACAAGCTCGTGTTCGGCTCGTTAGTGTTCGTGATCGTTTGTTCATTTAGCTTAACGAGCCGAGCTCGAACATGACTGTAGGTTCGTTTGCTTAACGAGCCGAGCTCGAGCTTGGTTCGCGAACGTTCAATTATGTTCGCGAACGTGCTTATATAATGTTCGCGAACATGTTTGCGAATATTCTTATATAATGTTCATGAACACGCTTTATAAATACATCAATTTACTGATGACTCCCGACTTAAAAGAGGATAATTCATTCATCTAATAGATATTATAGATTTGATTTATATAATATTTAGATATTTTTATAGTAATTTTAGTTGTGTAATATATGTAATTTTAATGTCTAACATATTATTTTTACATTTGCACTTTATGTTTTATATTTTAACGAGCCGAATTCGGGCCAAAGTCAAGCCAAAAGGAAAAATATGTCTAACGAGCCGAGCTCGAACGAGCTCGAACATTTCATCTTTTAAACGAGCCGAGCTCGAACAGAATTTTTTGTTCGTTTATCAAACGAACGAGCTCGAACGAGCTCATGAGCTAAACGAGCTCGAGTTCGAACCACCAATACTCGGCTCGGCTCGGCTCGTTGCTCGTTAACAGCTCGCCCCTGCCCCTGCCCCTGCCGCCCCCCTAACCATGTGGATCCGCCCCGGCACCCCTAGTTACAACTATCGTAATTAATCTGAAGGAATCTAAACTAAAGTACTCCTGCTTACCGCATCGGTTTTATATATAGCTGAGATTACATTCTGTAATTTGCAGGAGTTGCTGATCATGAAAAATGGGATTGAACAGGCAAGTCTTATCTTTATGCAGCTCAATTTAATTTTAGATAGACAACATTAATGGCTGAAATAAACATTAACAAGAATACAGGTTGTTGGAGAAGCTAAAAAAGGTGCAATATTCGGAGAGATTGGGGTTCTTTGTTACAAACCTCAACTGTTTACGGTACGCACAAAACGACTAAGCCAATTACTGCGATTGAACAGAACCGGCTTCATGAATATCATTCATGCTAATGTTAGTGATGAGGCCATAGTCATTCACAATCTCTTTCAGGTAAACAGTACAAAATGATCAAAAATTTACCGAAAACGAACAAACCGCTGAAATTTGCTTCGTTTTATGTGTCTTAATTAATACAGCATTTAAAAGAGCTAAAGGATCCAATAATGGAGGGAGTTGTAAAAGAAACAGAGAATATGTTGGCAAGTGGTAGAATGGACCTTCCTTTAAGCCTGTGTTTTGCAACATTGAGAGGAGATGAATTAATGTTGCATCAGTTATTGAACAAAGGTCTAAATCCAAATGAATCTCACACCAATGGAAGAACACCCCTTGTGAGACCATCTTTTTTTCATTCTTAATTTTTTATTTTTTTTTATAAATAATTTTACGCTTATCGGCTTTTTTTTTTTCCCAGCACTTAGCAGCATCTAAAGGGCATGAGAATTGTGTGCTGTTGCTTTTAGATTTCGGCGCAGATCCCAATATTAGAGGTACACCATCCCCCCTTCTTTCTCAAGCATGGATCCCCCCCCCCCCCCCCCCTCCCCCTCTCACCGCCTCCCCTTGATAGGGATTTGGACAGATGATCCGGTCTCGAGGGGATTGAACTTGACCTAGTGTGTAGATTTTCCTGAATGAAATTTGTTTCCGCAGACTCAGAAGGAGATGTACCGTTATGGGAGGCCATGTTAGGCAACCATGAAACAATAGTGAAGCTATTGTGTAACCATGGTGCTAAGATCACATCCGGTGATGTAGGACGGTTTTCGTGCATTGCTTCTAGACAAAACAACTTCCAATTACTCAAGCAAATCCTTGATCTAGGCGGTGACATCACCTCTCCTGATAGCAACGGATCAACGGCTCTTCATTTCGCCGTCAGTGAAGCCAACATCGAGATGGTGAAATTACTCTTAGAACAAGGAGCTTCGATCGACAAAGTAGATGAACACGGATCGACACCACGAGACCTAGCTGAGCAACAATGCAACAAAAATATCAAGCTTCTGTTTCAAAGATTTGAAAATGAGCCGACAATTCTTCCTGTCCCCGAGACGAAACCGGAAGCGGCATAACTGCTGGAGAAAGGGGATACGGTGATATTCTTGAATCTGTAAATCAAGCTAAGATAAATACATCTGCTTTGCATACGAAAGTGTATCGAGAAAGATTGACAGTAAGTTGCCCGGAGAAAGGAGATGTCGGCGGAAGGCTTGTATTTCTTCCACATAGCTTTCGGAGGTTACAAGAGATTTGTCTAAATAAGTATGGGTTCTTGCCATCTAGAGTTTTGAATAAAGGAGGAGCTCAAATTGATCAAATCGAATTAATAAGAGATGGCGATTCTGTAGTATTTGTAAGCGACACACTGGGTGAAAAGATAGCATTATAGTCACAGAGCAACTCCAACTTACCAGAACTACTCTGACAATATACTACATGGAGATGCAATAGAGGTAAACTGACTCTTAACATTAGTGGAATTAGCAGAATTGCTCTGACAATAGCAATAGCCTTGGGTGGAGGAGGTCAAACATTAAATTGAAAAATGCTCGTCTTCAAAATGTTTGGTCTTCATGAGAAAATGAGTTCGTTTATTTCCCAAGTTTTTCATTTCTCAGACCGTTTTTAACATTTTTCTCGTATTTTCTCTATACCGAGGAATGGGTTTTACCTGCCGGTAATGATTCAATAATTGTACGCTACACATGTCCAACATGGATTTGATGTTAAATATAATAATATCCATAAAAAGGGATGTTTTAAAGGCATCAGTCAATTTACCTCAATTCATCGACTTTCATCCGATCAATTACGAGAATCGACCACTGAAAAGTATATCCTCAACCCTAACATCGACTGTTCAAAATTCGATTGCACAGTGACGCCAAAAACAGTAGATTTGGTATTTGATGTCTTTGGTGTCGAGCTAAAATGAAGTAAAAGTGGAATTTCATATCATAAAATAAAAATTTTAAAAAAAAAGTGTACAATTAGGAAAAGTGTTGTGTTTTAGTACATGGTACAAATACTTGAAAGATTCAGATATTATAGTTGTACAATAAAGCAAAAAACTCACATTACTTCCACAATTTCCTCAATGACATATTCTTCTCTGTATCCTTCTTCATCACCTTTGCAACCGCCATTTCAAAATCTTCTTGCGTCACGTGAACCCTTCTCTCCCTTAAAGCAAACATTCCGGCTTCTGTACATACGGCCTGCATAAGAAAAAGAGATTCAGATCATTCAGATCCCCGTATAAAACCATCTGCAGCAAATCTCTACTCAGATCTGTGAAATACAGTATCTCTAAACTGTGCACTACATGTACGGTCTGAATTGTCGAGATATTGATGCGTTTAACTCTGAATAGAGAAAAATGGTGTTTCAGTATGTAAAACAGAGATTCTGTAAAATAGAGAAAAATGGTGTTTAAGTATGTAAAAGAGAGAGTTTGTTAAAAGAAACCGGTACAGTTGCTCTTAGGATAGGTCTTATGACACAAGAACAATCATGCGTTCTCGATGTGGCAAATGGTGAAGATTTTGAAGGGTATACTTCCACAAATTCTGGATAGTCAAGGAGTATTCAGGGCAAAAAAATTATAGGGGCAAGGCAAAATACAAGACAAAAAATACTCACCTTCAGTTCAGCACCGGAAGCACCATTCATCTTCTCCGCGATCTTTTTCAAATCGATTCCACGCATCAAATTCATCTTTCTCGAGTGAATTTTTAGGATATCCCAACGAGACTGCAATGTGCCACAAAATGGATAAATCACTAAGACAAAAGAAAGAATAAAAAATAAAAAATCTCAGCTTTAATAGTTCAAACTAAAATGACAATAAACAAGTCCGTCCACATGCAGATGGCCACACAAAAAATGGCTTTTGAAAAAATAACTCTTGTAATCGCCACACAGGTTTGAACAGTTGATGTAGAAATAGAGATAGAAGAGGGAAAAGAAAGGAAAAATACTTTCTTATTGATAAAACTTCTTATCGGGTAGGATAATTGTTGATTACACTTTATAGAAAAGCCTCCAACGGCTATAAACAAAAACCAGACTGCTTTCTAACGGCTAATGAACAGGAAAAACAGTTTCCTGTTCATTAGTCTTACTAGGAAAGAAAACAGATAAAACAGGCTAATAAAAAACATAATTAGCACTAGATTAACACTAATATAAACACCTAAACACCATCTTTCAATACTCCCCCTCAAGTTTGGTTGTAGATGTTGATGCACCCAAACTTGGAGTGAAGATGGTTAAAGACTTGAGTTGAAACAGGCTTGGTCAAAACATCAGCAACTTGTTCTTGAGTCTTCACATGAACTAGGGTTATATCTCCATTGTCAACCTTTTCCCTTAAGAAATGTCTATCCACTTCAACATGTTTTGTCTTGTCATGGTGAGTAGGATTCTCAGCAATACTTAGGGCAAAAGTATTGTCACAAAGGATTTGAATAGGTTCAGAATTTTTGAACCCTAGTTCATTAAGTACCCTTTGCACCCAGATGCCTTCACAAACACCAAGTGCCAAGGCCCTTAATTCTGATTCAGCACTACTTCTTGAGACCACATGTTGCTTCTTGCTTCTCCATGTAGTGAGATTACCCCAAACATAAGTGCAGTACCCTGTAGTTGACCTTCCATTGGTTTGATCCCCTGCATAGTCAGCATCAGTGTAGATCTTTACCCCCCTTGACACATCTTTCTTGAAGAGGAGACCTTGTCCATGATTTTTCTTTAGAAACCTTAGAACTCTTTCAACAATTTGCATGTGTCTTTCTGTAGGTTGATGCATGAATTGGCTCACAAGCCTACAGCAAAACAGATATCGGATCTGGTATGTGATAAATAGATAAGCCTTCCTACCAGCCTTTGATATCTCCCTTTGTCCACAAGTGAGCTTTCAGACTCATTTCCCAGTTTTAAACCTGGCTCAACTGGTGTTTCTGCAGGCTTGCAACCCAACATACCAGTTTCTTTGAGGAGATCTAAAGTATACTTTCTTTGGGATATGGAGATGCCTTCAGAATTTCTGGCAATTTCCATTCCAATGAAGTACTTTAGATCTCCTAAGTTCTTTATTTCAAACTCAGTAGCCAACATATCTTTGATATTCTTTATTTCATTGTCATCATTTCCTTTTAAAATGATGTCATCAACATAGACTACTAACACAGTAGTCTTTCCAGATCTGAACTTTGTAAACAAAGTGTGGTCAGAATGGCATTGATTAAAGCCATTCTTTTTCATAAAGTTGGTAAACCTTCCAAACCAGGCCCCTGGGGATTGCTTGAGCCCATAGAGAGACTTTTGCAATTTACAAACAGTACCCTTCTCCCCCAAGGTTTCAAAACCAGGGGGAAGACGCATATAGACCTCTTCTTCTAGTTCTCCATATAGGAAAGCATTTTTAATATCCAGTTGGGTAAGAGACCAATCAAGGTTAACAACAATACTCATAAGGATTCTGATGGTATTTAGCTTGGCTACAGGGGTAAAGGTTTCATGGTAGTCAATCCCATAGGATTGAGTGAAATCTTTGGCCACTAGCCGAGCCTTATACCTATTTAGGGATCCATCAGCATTGTATTTAACAGTGAATATCCACTTACACCCCACTGGGTGTTTGCCCTTTGGTATGTGAGTGATATCCCAAGTTTTGTTCTTAATGAGAGCATTCATTTCTTCTTTAAGAGCAGCCCTCCATTCTAGGACTTGTATAGCACCATGAACATTCTTAAGAATGTTGATATTATCTAGACTAGTAGTGAATCCATGAAACTATGGTCAAAGCTTGTCATAAGACAGGAAGTTATACAAAGGATGAGCAGTACACTTCCTAGTCCCTTTTCTTTGGGCAATAGGTCTGTCATCAGTGTCCTCATGATCATTAGGACCCTCAGAGTCATCAGTTTCTGAGGCTCCTTTTGAATCATCAGTTTCCGGTGATGACTCAGATTCAGTACTGAGATCAACCTCAGAGATTTCAGGGTTTTGATATGCAGCTTTCCTTTTTCTGGTATACACAATGATATTTTTATTTGTGGAGCCAGGAGGAGAAGCATTGTCATGATCCCTATATTCTGGTTCAAGAGTAGAAGATTCTTTGTCCTGATTCCTAAGGTTGGGATCATGAGTGTCAACATCTCCAGGAACAACAATGTTCCATGAGTTGTGATACTCATCAAATCCCTCCCCTTGAATCAATGCATTGTAATAGGGTATATTTTCAGAGAACATAACATCCATAGTGGAGTACATCTTCTTAGAAGAAGGGCAGTAACACTTGTAGCCCCTTTTTGTAAAGGTATATCCCACAAACACACACTTCACAGAACTAGGGTCAAGTTTCCCTCTGTGTTGAGAGTGAATGTGTGCAAAGCATGTACTTCCAAACACTTTCATTGGGAGACTTCCAAAGAGCTGTGAGGTGGGGTAGTGTTCCTTGAGTACCCCTATAGGAGTTTTGAACTTTAGAACCGCATTCTATTAATTAAATAAGTAGCTGTAAGGACAGCCTCACCCCATAGATATTTGGGAACATGCATGGTGAACATGATGCTCCTGGCAACATCCAAGAGATGTCTGTTTTTCCTCTCTGCCACCCCATTTTGTTGGGGTGTATCAACACAAGTATTGAGATGTATGATCCCTTTTTCAGCAAAAAAAGTGGTAAGAGATCTTTCAAAGTATTCGGTGCCATTATCAGTCTTCAGTATTTGAATCTTAGACTCAAACTGAGTTCTGATCATGGTATAGAATTCTTTGAAGGTTTCTCCCACTTCAGACTTTTCTTTTAGAAGGAAGAGCCAAGTGACCCTATTGTGGTCATCTATGAAGCTTACAAACCATCTCTTTCCAGATAGTGTAGCTTTCTTAGATGGACCCCAGATGTCACTGTGAATCATAGAGAAAGGTTTTGATGGAGAGTAGCCTCCACTAGGAAAATTAGATCTTGTGTGTTTAGCAAGTTGACACACTTAACAATGTAATTCAGAAAGAATTTTTCCATTAAAAAGAGCAGGATACAAGTTTTTCATATAAACAAAATTAGGATGACCAAGTCTGTAATGTAATAACATAATCTGATTACATATGGAAACAGAGTTGTTATAATTGGCTAGTCCCATAGGAATTTTATCAAAAAACTTGTTAGTGAAGTGAGTCTTGAAAACAAACAGCCCTGAGTAAGCTTCAGCACTGCCAATCTCCCTCTTGGAGGTCAAATCCTGAAACTTACACCCATTAGCATGAAACAAGAAGGCACATTTAGAGTCCTTTACAAGTTTACTAACTGATAATAGGTTACATTGCAAGTCAGGGACATAAAGCACATTCTTAAGTGTTATTTGTTCACTAATGACAACATCCCCTATACCAGAAACTTGGGAAGATGTCCCATCAGCAATCTTTACAGTGTGAGGAGATTCACACTTATTGATTTTGATAAAGAGTTCAGGATTTCCAGTCATATGACTGGAGGCCCCTGAATCAACCAGCCATATGTTTCTAATTATATGATTATTGGTGTAAGCATTGAAGCACACACCTGTATTAGCCATAGTTTGCAGATCCGCGAGAGCATGATTACGAGGAGTTTGAGCGGATAGAAGCCTTTTGAGCCTCAATTTGCTCTTTCTCGAACTCACTTTCGATTTATGTTCCTCAAAGGTAGCAAGTTTGGCGAAATTTTCAAATTCTTAGGTTTCAGATTAGAGGCTTGCCATGGAGTTTCCAGCAAGTCTCCCTTGTATGGCCAGTCTTTTTACAATGATCACAGACAGGCCTAGTGTTCTTTTGTTTTTGATTTTGATAGGACTATGATTGAGAGGTGCTCTTAGTAAAGAGAGCACTATTTTCCAGAGATGTAGGAGGAGAACTACTCAGCATGAGTTTCCTCCTACTCTCTTCATGTTTAACTTCAGCAAAGACCTCTTTGATAGAGGGAAGAGGTTTTTTACTTAAAATTCTTCCCCTCACATCATCAAGGTTGGAGTTAAGTCCCATCAGGAACTTGAAGATTCTTCTTTGATTTTTCAAAGACTTATAAGTCTTTGCATCATCAATCAGAGATCGCCAGAAATATTTTCCAAGCTGTCAAGCTGTTGCCAAGACTTAGACAGAGAGTTGTAGAATAGGGTGACACTGAGATCACCTTGCTTCATATCTTGTACCTTAGCTTCAATCTCATAGGCAGCAGAGATATTCTCATTTTTTGAATATAACTCAGCAGCCCCATTCCATATCTCCTCAGCAGTGTCCATGAGAATAAAGTTCTCAGCAGTGTCAGGGGTCATAGACCCCAGAAGAATTGCCATGACTTGGCTGTTGTCAACCCTCCACTTCTTGTAGTTGGGTTGACCTTTCTCTGGTGCTTTGCTTTCTCCAAAGTAGGAATTCTTCCTTGTCCTCTCAAAGATAAAGTCCGATGGATCTAGACCACTGGAGAGATAGTTATCACCATTGAGTTTATGAGTGGAAAATGACATTATAGAGGGTTCAGTGGTCCAGGAAGAAGAATTTGGGGCTTCTTCCCTTGAGTTAACCTCTGAAGAATGCTCGGTAGACATTTTGAAACAGAAGAATTACAGAGTTTTGGTGTGAACAGTCTCTGATACCATGTAGAAATAGAGAAAGAAGAGGGAAAAGAAAGGAAAAATACTTTCTTATTGATAAAACTTCTTATCGGGTAGGATAAGTGTTGATTACACTTTATAGAAAAGCCTCCAACAGCTATAAACAAAAACCAGACTGCTTTCTAACGGCTAATGAACAGGAAAAACAGTTTCCTATTCATTAGTCTAGGAAAGAAAACAGATAAAACAGGCTAATAAAAAACATAATTAGCACTAGATTAACACTAATATAAACACCTAAACACCATCTTTCAACAGTTGAGAATGTAAGTTGAGCTATTCATAACTACTCATACTCGACTCGCATAGGAATTTGACTCGATTTGGTATTTTTTTGAGTTCGAACTAGACTTGACCTACTCAAATAATTAATCAAGTCGATCTCGAGCTTCATAATATAGTAATCTACTAGCTAACAATCTAACCGACTTTTATTCAATAATAATTTAGATAATTATATATACTGGCTTTATTATTAAAAATATTTAATACAAATCATCGAGTTGTGAAACGAGTCGCGTTTGAGCTTTCCACCACATTTAATTGTAATCAAGTGAATTCTAGAAAAAATAATAGAGCTCATGAGTCGAGTCGAGTTTTTTCGAGTTGTGAGCAAGTCGAGTTTGATCTTGCATTTCAAGTCGAGTTTCAAGCCCGAGTTAATTTAGTGGAGTCAAGCTAGAGCCCTGGTGAGCATCGACTCGGCTCAATTACACAGACAACTTCTTATAGAAATTTAAGTCTTAAGTACAGAAAGCCGATACAACACAACTCGGACAATCAATATGCACTTTATGGTCATAGAAATTCAAGAATCAGAAATCAAAAGAATAATCAATTGCCTCATACCTCTGCATTGGGATTAGGAAATTCAATTTTCCGGTCAATCCTTCCGGGCCTAAGAAGAGCTTGATCAAGAATATCAATGCGGTTTGTTGCCATCAACACCTAAGGAAGCGTATGATGTAAAAACTCTACAAAAATGCAGAGAGACCTAAATGGAAAAAAACAAAATACTTGCTAAATGTTCTTACCTTGATCTTATTTGATGCTTCAAAACCATCAAGTTGGTTCAAAAGCTCAAGCATTGTCCGTTGCACTTCACTATCACCATTGCCAGTTCCTGACTCCATTCTAGCCGAGCCAATACTGTCGATTTCATCCATGAAAATGATAGATGGCGCATGCTCCCTGTACAAAGCCCAATAAAAAGATAAATATGCGTGCCTATCCAGATCAAAGAAAACATGTATATGGACATTAATTAAAAAGTTCATATGCAAACCTGGCCATAACGAAAAGCTCCCTCACCATTCGAGAACCTTCCCCAATGTACTTCTGCACTAATTCAGAGCCAGAAACTCGAATAAAAGTACAATCAGTATGGTGTGCAACTGCTCTAGCCAACAATGTTTTCCCAGTTCCTGGAGGGCCATAAAGCAGTACTCCCTGTGATTCATCCGGAGTAACACAAGATAATGAGCACAATCATGTATGTAAACTATTGCAACAGCTAAAATTAAGTTGAAGTAAATTTACAGCTTGAATGTACCTTGGGTTGGGCTATTCCAAGAGACTCGAATAATTCAGGATGTTTAATTGGCAGCTCAATAACCTGTAGTAGACATATAAACCGTAAAATCCTCATTTTGAAACGCCAATCAATCAAAATTTATATTCAAGATGACATCCATAGAGTAAAGGAATAGAATAAACCTCTTTAATCTCTTTTATCTGCTGGTCAAGACCACCAATCATGTCATAAGTAGAATCAGGCACTTTTTCGACTTTCATGAGGTTGACCAGAGGATCCACCTTGCTGGGTAAAATCAAGTGAAGAACATAGCTGTCATTACGGAGTGCCACTCTAGTTGACGGAGTGATCTTTGTTATATCGATGCTTTTATCAATATCCACCACATATTTGCCCTCAGGGTGAACCTGCAGGAAATATGCAGGTCATCATGAATGCGTTTGCAGAAAATAAATACTAGGGGCTAACACATTAGGTTCATCTATTCAAGGAATGAAGCAGCATCAGTATTACGACAAGATCAAGAACATTGCATTTGGATGGGGATGATTGCATAGTAGGGGGTGCGGTCTTTGGATTTTTTTCGTTTAGCATCATCAATGTGACAAATGCGCGACCTCGGGACAAAAAGAAGTTGACATTGCAACATTACACAATTTAAATTCATGTTGATGATTTAGAGTATTGATGGTATACAACTAGGCCAGAACGTTTAAAATGCAAGTAGCACATTCACAGAAGAAGTAAGCTCATAGACGTGCATGTGCGCGTACACATAGAGAGAAAGAGAGAAGTAACCTTACTTTTACCAAGACCTTAGACTTCCCCATCACTTTGACAACTTCACCCACATAAGATCCAGCCTCCTGAAGCAATTGCAACTCTTCCTTTAGCATTCTCACTGTTCATCAAGACAGAACATTAAACTTCACATAAATATGGAAGACAAACGAAAAACAAACAGATCTGCAGATAAAACCTAATGATAAGAGCCGAGACACTATATATAATTGCAATGTTAAGGATGAAGGAAGCAACAAAACCATAGGCCAAAGTAATGAGACACTGTTGTCACTAACCTGATCAAAACACTCCTAACAATAAAACCAAACACTAAACTAATAATAATAGAAGTATCTAAAAGCACAATTATCAACCACATCCTGGACCCCCAAAAGAATCACTAGTTCTTGAAGATAACTTGAACAAGTTATATCTACTGTAGTTAACATTGGAATAAAGGTATAACTTTTGAAAAGAAGGAATTAAACAAGACCTAAATTAGGTGTTATTTCACACGACTACCGTATACTTCCATCAATAGCAACAACCAAAATACAACCTTTAGTCACTCAAGACACAAATTTCTCTGTCTTAGGAAGTATGATTGACTGATTGAAGAAAAAATACCAACAAAAAAAAAAAAAATTGAATCAAACAACTTCATCGGTACAAACAAATATCAAAACTAATTGATTACGAATTTTTGGATAGAAAGGAAGGGAGCAGTAGAAACATAAATTAAGAAGCAAGATCGAACCTTTGGAGTTAAGCTCGTTTCGTTGAGCTTCGAGACGATTGAGATTGTGAGATTTTTGACGGACCTGCAGCTGCAGATCGTGGATGTGTTGAAGATAGTATTGCCTTAACCCTTCGCCTTGCTTCACCGTCGTTAATTTCGACGAGCAACTACCCTCCGGCAGCCTCTCAAGTTCAGTCTTGTTCACGACATCGGCAGTCGCCATTGATATTTGTTTGCAGGGGTGTGAGTCTAACACCTAGAATAGAATAGACAGACTTTGGGATATGGTTCAGAAGCAAACACTCCGGTCTCCGTTCGGAAAGTGTTCGACACTATGCTCTGCAGTATGATGAGTTGGCTCTTTGGAGCATTGGTAGAGCCGTAAACGAGTTGAGTCAAATCGAATATTTAATATTTGAGTTCGAGCTCGTTTATCAATCAAACATGTTCGTGTTCATTTGTTAATTGAACAAACAGAAAATCATGTTTGGGTTCGGTTCGGTTATAGAGATGTAAATATTCGAGCTCGTTTCTCTCGTTTAGTAATAATTTTCCTTCTCCGATATCTCAGAACGCAGTAGAGCCAAACCAAACAACTGTTGTTTGAATTTGAGCTCGTGATCGTTTGTGTATTAAACAAACACGAAATCCTTAGTAGTATATTTTTCTTTTCAACTTTGAGCAATTGAAATGTATATACATGATATATGACTCGCGAACTTAATCGAGCGCTCGCGAGCTCGGCTCATGTTCGTTCGTTAATAAAATGAGTTTGATTATTAGTTTGAGCTCGATTCGTTATGATCTCACAAACAAATGATTACGAGGTTTTTCGAGCCAAGCACAAGCTTTTTCGCAAACGACTCGATTCGTTTGCAACACTAAGTATGAGTATACATACTCCTATTTTTTTAGAGTATCCGCGATCGGAGCATTTAGCCTCCTATAAATTTGACATGGGCTTTGATCCACTCTCAGAGCAAGAGTAGTGGGAGCTATATGGCCAATTCTTTTACACAAAATGTCAGAATAGATAATGTCTATTTAATTTTACAAATTAATGGTATTATTGTAGAGAGATTTTTTTAGGATAATCTCTATCCCATTCTCTACTTTGAGATAGCGAAGGAGACTATATTCTCAAATGGCCAAACCCATCTTTGTGCAAAAAAAATAGCCAAACACCGCAAAGTTTCCACTTTCCATTTCATTTCTTCTTGATGCTGCTGAATTCCATCCTCCCAAATTATCGAATTGAAAGCAAAGGTCAGGAAAGATTAACCTCACCCTTTCCCATCTGGTCTTCACACCACCGGCCACCGGATTCTTCGCCGGAAGTGGCGTAGTAGTTGGAAGGCATGGCCAAATCGAAGTCGAAGCTGTTGAAGAAAAAGGAGAATAACTAGATGGCACAAAAGCAGTAGATGGAGAGAAGATGATATTGGCATGGATTAGATGGAGAGAAGATGATATGGGCATGAATTCCGGCGCCAGAATCCGACGTCGAGAGTGGTGGATGTGATGAACTAGGTGGGGAGTGAATGAGGAAAGATAGTTACCAATTACATCATCTTGTCAACACATTCCTCAAATAAATTTCTTCTACATTTTCCACCCAATCTTGATGTGCCATGTGGCAATTTATTGTCAGAGGAGATTGAATTATTGGGCAAACCATTACTGTTGCTCTTAGTGGCACTTCAATCATCTCCATATTCCCAAATTAAATTAAGACGCATCCCAAAAATGAAGGGCGTGCTAATATGAATAGTAGCACAATTCCTCTCTCCTTCCAACAACAAATTAATTTCACACATCATAATCAATGATATAAAAATGTGTTATGTATTTAAAGTGATAGGAAAATGATAAAAATGGTATAAAAGTGTGTTATGTATTTTGTAGTGAAACTATTACTACTCAAAACTAAAATGTGAGGTTTGTAAAATATGTGGTGGCAAAAAAAATACTGAATTATTTTCACAAAATTGTTGTTACACATTTAATAGGATAGGTCATACCTATCATTACCGAAAACATAAAAAAGAAAGTTACCCATATTTTATTCAACATTTCAGATTGATATAGTTTTAGATTAAAGTGCAAAATTACAAAAGATGTTATTTTTTATTACGAAAATAACATGCGACATTCTTTCTGTAAGGTTATACGATTTTTTTTAACAAGCATACAACAATTTTTTAAAAGGTCATACGACATATTAAAATCTCACTTTATAAATGTATAATATATCATTCCGATTTTTGTAAACAAGTAAAAAGAAAGGAAAAAGAAGAGAAAAAATGTGTTGATAGTTAAATTAGTTAGTTGAGATGTAAGAGAAAAGTAATTTTGAATAATAGTATAGGAAGGTGTTCCTCAAAAAAAAAAGTATAGGAAGGTGTTATTGGAGTTGATTCTACCCTAAAAAAAATGATTCTATGTCGGAAAATAAAATAAATGGAGAGACTAATAGGGTGTGTCATTATGGTCACACTAAGGCCTAAGAGCATCTCTAATGATATCCCCCAATTACCCATTCAAATATATCATTTTCCGTTTCAGCTACACTTTTTCAACACCCTAAAAAAATTTACTCCAATAAGCAACATCTATACAATCCCCAATAAACAACTTTTTTCTTTCATCTCAGCTAACAAACTTAACCATCAATATATTTTCCCTCTTATTCTTTTTTGACATTTTCCTATTACAAACTAACAAAAAAAAATCACAAATAGAATAAAATGCTTATATTACAACTGGAAAAAAATGCTTAAACTAAATTTTTTAAATTTTTGCTCAAAAAATTATATATTTTAATAAACAATGTGTTTTTCTACAAAAACGAACACAAAACCGTATGTTTTGATTATTTCGTTTACTTTTAACAAACAAAAAAGAATCAACATGTTTTTTTCTCAAAGTTAAAATGTAGTATGTTTTAACGAAGAAGTATTTTGTATGTTTTCATTACAATTTTTCTGGGATTGTTTTCACTCCTATTATTATTATCATCGTCATCATCCTCATTTACGATTTCACAAGTTTAAGAAGTGAATGTGGGCAGCATAGTATTCTTTTTCCATGAATAAATACAATTTTCATGAAGATAAAAAATAAGTATATTTTTAATTGTTTTGTTTTACAACAATTCATCTAACACACATATATCACCTACTATTACATCTTCGGCTTTCACCACATATTTCAATAAGTCTCAATATTTTCTACGATACAATCCACCAAAATCTCAACTATCAAGTAGCTATTATCACATATTCCAACTACCTCCATCACTCACTGTTGTATATAAACTTCATTTCACCACTCCAACAAATACATTCATAATTTACATAATTTTCCTACTCTGATCATGTAACCTCCTCCATTTTTGGCCTTTCAATATCCAAGCACCCAATCCATATGAATCATTCCGTCAAACCCAAAGATGCAACTCTAAGATGCTTTGGCTCGTTGTCGACACAGCTGAAGAGCAAGAGCAAGGGCAAGAGCCTTAGCCCGAGTCCGAGCAACCTCGCTTACACCGACGCACATTTACAAATCGGGATCGTGCAAGAGCACACACCGACCTTGTCAGAAATTATTTTGCAGATGACCCTATTTTCCCACCACGTATGTTCCGGTGTCAGTTTAGAATGCGTTTGCAGTTATTTCACAGGATTCGAGTTGACCTTGAGGCCGCACAACCATATTTTCAACAACGTTATGACTGTACCGGGAGACTAGGATTCTCATTAATTCATAAGATGACAACTGCTTTACGGATTCCGCTCTAGCTGCCATTGTTTAATCGATGGATGATAGAAAAAAGGAGGATGATGGCGGGACCAAATTTTGGTCTGAGAGGGAATTTTTTTCTGCAAAAGTTTTCTCTTGGCGTCACCCAATATAACGAGGCAGGGGTAGATAATTTTACTTATTGGGGGTGATAGAGAGGCCCATTATGGTTTTAAGTCACCCGGAAAAAAAAAAAAAAAAAAAAAAAAAAAAAAAAAAACGGGAGTTGTATCCAGTGCCTATTGTGGTCACTCTAATATTTAGACTAAGATCCAACCCTAAAAAAAGGTAATGGTTATAAAAGACAAAAATGGAGAAAAAATTGCCAAAAAGGATAAGTGGATAGAAAAATAATGAAAGACATACAATGAAAGGGCGAAATTACAGCATCACATTTAACTTTTTGATTTTCACTACCAAACAAATCCATCAAAAATAATCCACTAAAACTTTTTAATATCAAACAAATACACTAAAACAAAAGCAAAAACAAAAAACGTAAGATGGGCATAATCGTCCGGTGAAATGACAATTTGTCATTTTTCACTATTTTTCAATTCCACTAGACTAAATGCCGGTTAATACAAGAAATTTATCATTTTTAACATTTGTTCAAAAAAAAACTGGTAGATGTTATTTGCACCAAATTGAATTTACTGTACACCACGTAGCCTTTACTTACACTAGAATAAATGTCGGTTCTGAAGTCAAAAACTGACTTCATGTAGATATAACGTAAGAATGGACAAATTCGTTTTTTTTTTTCCTCCTACTGGTACTCAAAATGTTGATTCAGTACGATTTATTATAGGTGTTGTGCATTGGTAGAGTTGTCATTGTGCAAATAAAAGCTACCAAAGAAAATTCGAAATCCCGATAACATTTTCATTTACGGTTTTCTAAAATCGAATATAGAATTGACTTGTTTGAAAAGTATTAGGATCGATTTTCGAAAATCTATTGTGGAAATAATTGTTAGATGAATCCACGGGTAAAAATGATAATGTTCTAATTAAAATATGTCTTTTCACAATACCAAAAAAGTATTAATACACAACTTTTTTTCTCTCCTTATGCCTGTCAAATTTATCATTTTTCTATATTTGTTGATTTTGGCAGAATTTCAGGTCGAATGTTAGAAGTGTAAAAAGTTTTTCTAACCGGTATTGAATATATAAACACTTAAAATCTAACTCAAATTGGGTCAGATAATTTGTTGTGTGTGATGTAACAATTTGAGTTAAACTGAATTATCCCCTTAAAAAAAGTTCTGAATTATGCATTTTATGTTATCTATAATTATGTATTTGATCCGGTACAATTTTGAAACAATTTTAATTTTTTTCAAATTCAAACCAATCTATATTAAACGTTTTGATTTTTACTTGTATGAAACTGAGTGAAAAATAGGGGTTTGTGTATTTTTGGTTTGGCTCAGTCGATTGGTTTGGTTTTAGAAATATAATTCACCCCTATTTTTTTATTGAGAACTTAATTAAGACAAACTTTGTTGATATGTTTAGCAAATGGTTATATGGATCCTCTGTTGTACACGTACACACAACACTTGTGTTGCGATAGGGGGAGAATAAAAATTAAAGTAGAGGCTCAGGCCACAACTAAGAGCAACCCTAATGGCTCAAATAATAATTCTCTTGATAATAAAGTCAACAATTTTAGACGAGGTCTCAATTTTTATACACAATAATAGCTTTCAAATAGACTTAAAAAAACATTGACTTCACTTAGATGGACCTCCCCTGTTGTGCTGCAAGGTTACTCTAAGACTCGGCTGAAGGGTTACTCAGATGCTGATTGGGCTCATAGCATTCGAGAAAAGTTATGGTGCAACAGGTATTTTTGAGTTATACCAAGTGGACGATCATGATCACTTCTTATTCCATCTCTCACACACACTAGGAGTGTGTATGTGTGAGTTGGATTAATCATGACCCTCCACTTGGTATAACCTAAAAATAACTGTTGCACCATAACTCTTCTCGTAGCATTCATGAACAAAAGTTACTTGAAGGGTGTGTTGTTAAAGTGATGCATTAAATGTATTCCACAAAATACAGGTTCTCTATTCAAATTATGTGTAGTACAGACTCTCTGATTTATTTTACTATGTAAAGTAGATAAATAGGATGTTTAAGTGTGTAGACGAATAAAAGAAATGTTAAAAGGAAGTGATATATATAAAGTATACTATCCCCTGAATATGGCTTAGTGGTGAACGGGTGAGGTAGTGTAGTGCCTTGCTATATCTAAAGCCGGAGGGTGGGGGTTCGAGTCCCGTAAAGGGCCGGCCCCTTTCGGTAAGAGATCTAATGCAAAGCCTCATCCCCGGAAATGCAGGCCCCATGATTAACCTCTCTCGCGTTTCACGTGGGATCGAGGGTGAGGCGCCTGGTTAGGGGGTTTAACTGCTTTTGAAAGAGCTAAAGGATCCAATAATGGAGGGAGTTGTAAAAGAAACAGAGAATATGTCGGCGAGTGGTAGAATGGACCTTCCTTTAAGCCTGTGTTTTGCAACATTGAGAGGAGATGAATTAATGTTGCATCAGTTGTTGAACAAAGGTCTAAATCCAAATGAATCTCACACCAATGGAAGAACTCCCCTTGTGAGACCTTCTCTTTACCAGCCTTTCCTTCTTAATTTTTTTTATTATAAATAATTTAAGCTTATTGATCGAGACTTTCACCCGGTCAATTATGAGAACCGACCACTGAAAAGTATATTCTCAACCCTAACATCGTCTGTTCAAAATTTGAATGTACAGTGAGGCCAAAAACAGTAGATTTGGTATTGATTTTATTGGTGTCAAGCTAAAAGTATACTTTTATTTTTTGAGGAAAGCTAAAATAAACTAAAAGTGGAATTTCATAGCATAAAAAGGAAGTGTACAATCAGGAAGAGTGTTGTGCTTTAGTACATGGTACAAATACTTGAAAGAGATTCAGATGTTATAGTTGTACAATAAGCAAAAAAACTCACATTACTTCCACAATTTCCTCAATGACATATTCTTCTCTGTATCCTTCTTCATCACCTTTGCAACCGCCATTTCAAAATCTTCTTGCGTCACATGAACCCTTCTCTCCCTTAAAGCAAACATCCCGGCTTCAGTACATACGGCCTGCATAAGAAAAAAGAGATTCACATCATTCAGATCCCCATATAAAACCATCTGCAGCAAATCTCTACTCAGATCTGTAAAATACAGGATCTCTAAACTGTGCACTACATGTATAGTCAAAATACAAATTCTCAATTCAAATCGTGCGTTGTAGGGATATTGATGTGTTTCACTCTGGATAGAGATTCTGCGAAATAGTGAAAATTGGTGTTTAAGTATGCAAAACGGAGAGTTTGTTAAAAGAAACTGATACAGTTGCCCTTAGGATAGGTCTTACGACACAAGAATAAGAATAATGATGTGTGCGTGCTCGGTGTGGCAAATAGTGAGGGTTTTGAACGGTCTACTTCCACAAAATTCTGGATGATCAATGAGGAGTATTCAGGGCAAAAAAATATAGGCGTAAAATACGCACCTTCAGTTCAGCACCGGAAGCACCGTTCATCTTCTCCGCAATCTTTTTCAAGTCAATTCCACGCATCAAATTCATCTTTCTCGAATGAATTTTCAGGATATCCCAACGAGACTGCAATGCATCACAAAATGGATAAATCACCAAGAAAAAGAAAAGAAAAACCTCATCTATAATAGTTTATATTATAATGACAATAAACAAGCCCGTCACATGCAGATGACAACACAAAAAAATGGCTTTTATATAAATAACTCTTGTGCGAAAAGATGGAAATAAACATGTTGAATTATGCTGTTTTTATGCTTCCTGTATATTAGTTCGAATTAGTCCTAATCCTTGTAATTAGGCTAGTTTGTGTTAGGGATCTGTCTGGCCCTGTTTTTACTGTTACTAACTGTTGCATTTATGCAACTTGGCATTTATAGCCGTCAGAGGTCCTTTCTATATAAACTAAGGACCATTGTGCAACTCAATAAGGTTCTTGACTAAGAGTTTATAATTTTCTCACATTTTTTGCTCATTTCTACATGGTTCTAGAGCTCTAAACCTTCCTAAACTTTTATTCAAAATCTATCAATGGCAACTGAGCAATGTGATTGCTCAGATGTTAAGTCAAAGGAGGAAGGCTCTATGAGCTCCTCCTTGAACTCTGAACCCTCAATGCTATCTCTTTCTTCCCACAAACTCAGTGGTTAGAACTTCCTGCAGTGGTCAAGATCTGTCAAGTTGTACATCATTGGTAGCGGCAAAGAGGAGTACAATACTGAAGAAAGTAAGGCTCCTAAGGCTGATCAACCATCCTAGATCAAATGGAGGGTTGAAAACAGCCTGGTGATGTTTACTCTCTTAGGATCTATGACCCTTGCTACTGTTGAGAACTTTATCTTATAAGAGACTGTTGAAGAAATATGGTCAGCAACCTTAAAACTCTACTCAAAACAAGATAATGCCACAGAATCTATGAGGTAGAGGCTAAGTTACAAGATTTTTACACGGAGGCCTATGTGTAATTGATTACTACATTTTGTTGTCAAGATCTTGGCAACAACTTGACAGCTTTGAAAGTATAGCTTGGCATTCTGTTGAAGATGCAAAGACTTACAAAGAAATGAAAGATCGGAGGAGAGTCTTTAAATTCCTAATGGGATTGAATCCCAACCTTGATGATGTTAGGGGCAGAATCATTGGGATGAAACATCTACCATCCATAAACTGTCTTCTCTGAAATTAGGTATGTGGAGAGCATAAAAAGACTCTTGCTAGGTGGGAATTCATCACCTCATATCACATCTGCTCCTCTCATGAAACCAATCCCATGTTTACCAGAAACACTTCTTCTTCTCAATCCCAGAAAAAAAATAAATAAATAAATAAATAACAGACCTTGGTGTGACCATTGTAAGAGAACTGGTCATTGCACGGCAAACCTCATAACTGGAAATCTTCAAAACAGAACCAAGGACAAGAGAGTTCTGGGAAATGTGTAACCATGGAAGAACAAAAACCTGATGCTAGCTTTAGCGAAGAGCAAATTGAAGCTTTAAAGAGGCTCCTGTCTGCTTAGAATGCCCGCACTCAGATCAGTTCATCCATGGCCAGCACAGGACTGTGTGCTTCTACTTATCCTAGTAATTCTCATCTTAAAGATCTCTGATTGTTGACTCTAAGGCTTCCAATCATATGATTGGAAACCCTAAAGTCATTAATTTATTTTCAAATGCAAAGTACCCCACAATGTTAAGATTGCAAATGGTATTGTATCTCAAGTTACTAGAATAGACAATGCTTACATTGACAAAACTATCACTTTAAATAATTTTCTTTTTGAGCCTAACCTGCGGTGTAATTTGTTGTATGTAAGTAGGTTCATTAAGGACAATAATTGTAATGTGATTTTTTGTACTAATGGCTACAAATTTTAGGATTTGAATACGAAGGAATGATTGGCCGCGCTGAAGTTGTGTCTGGTCTCTTCATTCTCAAGACTTGCCCCACTAATCAAGCTACTAATCTTACTTCAAAGGGTTTTAGTAGTATTGTTTTTTATCCTAGTTGTAATGACATTATGTTGCTTCATAATAGATTAGGACATAAGAAGTTGTATCCCGCAATGTTTAAAGGGAAATCTATTGATTCTTTTCATTGTGAAATATGTCAACTTGCTAAACATACTAGAATTGTTCTTCCTACAATCAGGTATAAACCTTCAAAGGCTTTCACTCTCATTCTTAGTGACATGTGGGGACCTTTAAAAACTAAAACCATCATTAACAAAAGATGGTTTGTCAGTTTTATTGATGATCATAGTAGGATCACCTAGTTGTTTCTCTTAAAAAAGAAGTCTGAAGTAGGGAATGTTTTCAAAACATTCTTTGCCAGGATCAAACATCAATTTGATACTGCAAATTAAGGTATTAAAGTTTGATAATGGCAGGGAATATTTTGAGAAGAGACTCAACTCTTTCTTCCCTGAGAAATGTATTGTTCACATTAGTACTTGTGTGGACACACCCCAACAAAATGGGGTTGCTGAGAGAAAAAAACAGGCATCTTCTTGAGGTGGCAAGAAGTATCATGTTCAATATGAAGGTGCCCAAGTTCCTATTTGGGGGGGGGGCGCTGTTTTAACTACCACTTATCTCATCAACAAGATGCCCTCCAGATCTGCATCCTAATACTCATCTCATGAATTGTATGCCTTTTAAAGTGTTTGGGTCATTGGGTGTACATGTTTTGTACATATCCATACACAAAACAAGGGAAAACTTGATCCAGTAGCTATCAACTATCAAGTGTATCTTTGTTGGGTATTCACCATCCCAACATGGGTACAAATGTTACTGTCCTACCTCTTAAAAATTCTACAACTCTAAAGATGTCACCTTTCATTGAAGGACAGTCTTTCTATTGTCCTGAAGTTTAGGGGGGAACTTTTATGAGTATCATGAAACTTGGAATACGGAACATTCCATCCCTAAGGATTGTCAAGGTACGGCACTATTACCGATCCTTACACCGTTGAAGATCAGACCCAAAGTCACCCAGAGAATGTTCGAACTGAAGCTAATTAGAATGAACAAACCTATGAAAATCCTGAACAAAAGGATGTTCCTGGAAATAGTATCATTGTTTACACTAGGAAAAGAAAGGCCGCTTCTTAGAATCATGAAGATGATACTCCTATTTTGGACAGTAACTCTGACACCTCAGAGGATAACCAATCCTCTGAGATCAGAGCTCTGAAAAACAAGAAACATCAGTTTCATCTCAGTCTGAGGATCATGATTCTAACTTCTCAGAGAGTCATGACATTGTAACCTCCAACAATGAAACCATTGCTAGGAGAAAAGGGGTAAATAGTTGTACTTCTCACCCTAAACTTTGTTTCCTATGATCACTTGTCACCCAAGTTTCATGCACTTATACGAAATCTGGACACTGTCCAAATTCCTAAAGATGTGTATGAGGCTATGAAAAGTCCTGAGAGGAAAGGTGCCATAAAGGATGAAATAGATGCTCTTAACAAAAATGGCACTTGGAACATCATCACTCTCCCTACAGGAAAGAAATTGGTAGGGTGTAAGTGGATCTTCACCATCAAATGCAATGATAATGGTTCTCTTAATAGATAAAAAGCCTAGACTTGTGGCAAAAGGTTATACTCAATCCTATTGGATTGACTACTATGAAATATTTGCTCATGTTACCAAGTTAAACACTATAAGAGTTCTAGCAATGCAGTTAATATGGACTGGCAATTAACTCAACTAGAAATCAAGACTGCATTCTTGAATAGTGATCTAGAAGAAGAAGTATATATGCAAATGCCGAAGAAAGGGTGAAGTTTGTAAACTGAAGAAAACTCTATATGGACTCAAACAATCTCCTAGAGCCTATTTGGGAGATTTACTAAGTTTATGATCACTCATGGCTTCCATCATTGTCATTCTGACCATACCTTATTCACCAAATCTACTAGACCTGGGAATTTGCCCATCCTAGTTGTCTATGTAGATATTTTTTTAACAGGAAATGATCACAGTGAGATCAGATAAATAAAGGCATCCCTTGCCAAAGTTGTTGAGATAAAAGATTTAGAAGATCTCAAGTATTTCTTAGGAATGGAAATTGCTAGAAGTGAAGATGGCATTTCCATGTCTCAAAGAAAATACACTCTTGATCTGCTAAGAAACAGGCATGTTGGGTTGTAAACTAGCGAATGCCCCTGTTGAACCAGGTCTCAAACTTGGCAAGGAGAGCGACAGTCCCCTTGTGGACAAAGGAAGATATCAAAGATTGATAGGCAAACTCATATATTTCTCTCATACAAGGCCTGATATATGTTTTTAATGTAGGTATGGTCAGTTCATGGATAGACCCACCGAGGGGCATAAGCATGTTGTGGAAACGCTTCTACAATTCCTAAAAAAGAATCCTGGTCAAGGTCTTCTGTTCAAGAAAAGCAACTCAAAGGAGGTCAAAATTTATACTGATGCCGACTATGTTGGTGCTATCACAAATAGAAGATCTACCTGGGAGTCTTGCACTCATATAAAGGAAAAATCGGACACTTGGAGGAGCATCCAGGAGTAGGGCGGAATCTGAATACTTCCTCCCACGCCTGTTGCCGCCTGGCCCGCGTTAAAGCGGAAAATTAGCAAAGTGGAAAAGACAGGGAAGGGGAGCATTGCACCAGAGATATGTGAAGGTATTTGAACAAGAAGACTGATGACTGAGCTTGAATTTCCTATCTCAACTCTTGTCTAAGTCCTATGTGACTATTGCCCTTTGCATTGCTGATAATCCCACTCAACGTGACAAAACAAAACATGTTGAGTTGGACAGACATTTCATCAGAGAAAAGGTGGATAATGGGGATAGACTTCTGACTCATGTATCCTCTAAAGACCAAGTGGCTGATCTCCTGACTAAGGCCATGAATAATCAAGTCTTTCAACATCTTCATCACAAAGCTTGAGGGGGAGTGTTGAATTATGTTGTATTTATGCTTCCTAAATTAGTTTTAATTAGTCCTAATCCTTGTAATTAGGCTAGCTTGTCTTAGGGATCTGTCTGGCCCTGTTTTTACTGGGACTAGCCATTGCATTTCTACAACTTGGCATTTATAGCCGTTAGAGGTCCTTTCTATATAAACTAAGGACCATTATGTAACTCAATAAATGTTCTTGAATAAGAGTCATTTTCGCCTACTTTCTTGCTCATTTCTACAAAACCGGCTATTGAGTTGATCATATCAGAGGAACCGCCACACGAGTTTGAGCGATTGAGAACATAAGTAAGTTGAGCTATTCAGTAACTACTCGTACTCGACTCGTAATAATATTTGACTCGATTCGGTATTTTTTGAGTTCAAACTCGAGTTGAGCTACTCAAAATATTAATCAAGTTGATCTAAGCTTCAAAATCTAGTAATCGAGTAGCTCGCAATTTAATCGACTTTTATTCGATAATAATTCAGATAATTACATATACTATATTCATTATTAAAAATATTTAATACAAATCATCGAGTTGTGATAAGTCGAGTTCAAGCTTTCTACCACATTTAATAGTAATCAATTGAATTCAAGAAAAAAATAACCGATCACGAGTCTAGTCGAGTTTGATCTTGCATTTTATTAATCGATCGACTTCAAGTCGAGTTTCAAGCCCGAGTTTTTTTAGTCGAGTCAAGATCGAGCCCTGGTGAGCATCAACTCGGCTCGATTACGCATGAAGGTTGCGTAAATATAAGTCATAAGTATAGAAAGCCTATACGACACGACTCGGACAATCAATATGCACTTTATGGTCATAGAAATTCAAGAATAAATCAAAAGAACAATCGATTGCCTCATACCTCTGCATTGGGATTAGGAAATTCAATTTTCCGGTCAATCCTTCCGGGCCTAAGAAGAGCTTGATCAAGAATATCAATGCGGTTTGTTGCCATCAACACCTAAGGAAGCATATGATGTAAAAACTCTACAAAAATGCAGAGAGACCTAAATGGAAAAATATAAAATACTTGCTATATGTTCTTACCTTGATCTTATTTGATGCTTCAAAACCATCAAGTTGGTTCAAAAGCTCAAGCATTGTCCGTTGCACTTCACTATCACCATTGCCAGTTCCTGACTCCATTCTAGCCGAGCCAATACTGTCGATTTCATCCATGAAAATGATAGATGGCGCATGCTCCCTAATACAAAGCCCAATAAAAAGACTAATATGCGTGCCTATCCAGATCAAAGAAATCATGTATATGGACACTAATTAAGAAGTTCATATGCAAACCTGGCCATAACGAAAAGCTCCCTCACCATTCGAGAACCTTCCCCAATGTACTTCTGCACTAATTCAGAGCCGGAAACTCGAATAAAAGTACAATCAGTATGGTGTGCAACTGCTCTAGCCAACAATGTTTTCCCGGTTCCCGGGGGACCATAAAGCAGTACTCCCTGTGATTCAGCAGGAGTAAACACAAGATAATGAGCACAATCATGTATGTAAACTATTGCAACACCTAAATAATTAAATTTATGGCTTGAATGTACCTTGGGTTGGGCTATTCCAAGACTCTCGAATAATTCAGGATGTTTAATTGGCAGCTCTATAACCTGTAGTAGTAATATAAGCCGTAAAATCCTCATTTTGAAAAGCCAATCAATCAAATTTTATATTCAAGACAACATCCATAGACTATAGGAATAGAATTAGAATAAACCTCTTTAATCTCTTTTATCTGCTGGTCAAGACCACCAATCATGTCATAAGTAGAATCAGGCACTTTTTCGACTTTCATGAGGTTGACCAGAGGATCCACTTTGCTGGGTAAAATCAAGTGAAGAACATAGCTGTCGTTACGGAGTGCCACTCTAGTTGACGGAGTAATCTTTGTTATATCGATGCTTTTATCAATATCCACCACATATTTGCCCTCAGGGTGAACCTGCAAGAAATATGCAGGTCATCATGAATGCGTTTGCAGAAAATACTAGGGGCTAAGATAGCCCATTACGTTCATCTATTCAAGGAATGAAGCAGCATCAGTATTACGACAAGATCAAGAACATTGGATTTGGATGGGGATGATTGCAAAGTAGGGGGTGCGGTCTTTGGATTTTTTTTGTTTAGCATCATCAATGTGACAAATGCACGACCTCGGGACAAAAAGAGGTTGACATTGCAACAACATTACACAGTTTAAATTCATGTTAATGATTTACAGTATTTATGGTATACAAGTAGGCCAGAAGGTTAATAATGCAAGTAGCAAATTCACAGAAGATGTAAGCTCATAGACGTGCATGTGCGTGTACACATAGAGAGAAAGAGAGAAGTAACCTTACTTTTACCAAGACCTTTGACTTCCCCATCACTTTGACAACTTCACCCACATAAGATCCGGCCTCCTGAAGCAGTTGCAACTCTTCCTTAAGCATTCTCACTGTTCATTAAAGACCGAACATTAAACATCACATAAATAAGACAAACGAAAAGCAAACAGATCTGCAGATAAAAGCTAATGATAAGAGCCGAGAAACTATATATGATTGCAATGTTAAGGATGAAGGAAGCAACGAAACCATAGGCCAAAGTAATAAGGCAATGTTATCACTAACTCCTGATAGTAAAACCAACACTAAACATAACTAGAAGAATCTAAAAGCACAATTACCATTTACCAACCACATCCTGGACCCTAAAAAGGATCATTAGTGCTTGAAGAGACTGTAGTTAACATTGGAATAAAAGTATAACTTTTGTAAAGAAGGAATTAAAGAAGAGCTAAATTAGGCATTTTTTCACATGACTAATGGGTACTCCAACTAGAACTTGGTAGTTCCATCAATAGCAACAACCAATATACAACCTTAGTCACTCAAGACACAAAATTTCTCTGTCTTCACAACTATGATTGACTATCAGACGCTGACTGGAGAAAAAATCACACCAAAAAAAAAAAAAAGAATCAAACAACTTTATCGGTACAAACAAATATAAAAAGTAATTGATTACTAATTCTGGGATTGACAGGAAGGGAGCAGAAGAGACATAAATTAAGAATCAAGATCGAACCTTTGGAGTTGAGCTCGTTTCGTTGAGCTTCGAGACGATTGAGATTGTGAGATTTTTGACGGACCTGCAGCTGCAGATCGTGGATGTGTTGAAGATAGTATTGCCTTAACCCTTCGCCTTGCTTCACCATCGTTAATTTCGCCGAGCAACTACTCTCCGGCAGCCTATCAAGTTCACTCTTGTTCGCGACATCTGCAGTCGCCATTAATATTTGTTTGCAGGGATTTGAGTCTAACCAACAATAATAGAATAGACAGACTATGGCTATGGGATATAGATCAGAAGCAAACTTTACCGATCTCCCGTTGGAAAAGTGTTTCGATGCTATGCCTCTGCAGTATGACTTGGCTCTTAGAAGTACGAGTACACTCTCATTATTTTTGGGAGGAAGGAATATTCTGAGGAAAAAAAAAAAAAACGTAAATGGAGTGCATAAGGGCGTTTTTTTGGATGTTATAAAGACAAAAACAAAATATTTGGACAAAAATACCCTTGTTACTTTTTACCCTCTACAAATAAGAATATCAAAACAAGAATGTATTAAAATGTCAGAACATCCAATGAAAAAGTAATGTGGTCTAAAAACAAGTAATGAATGTACCAAAAACGTCAGAACATCCAATGAAAAAGTAGTAATGGTCTAAAAACAAGTAGTAAAACCCTTATTTGTTAAAAAAATAAGTAATGTACACCAGTAAAATGTCAGATCGGAATAAATGTACCAGAACATTAAAATGTCGTAACGTCCAATAAACAAGTAAATGTAATTAAAAGTAGAATAACCCGTAAAATGGCGTAAAATCCAATAAACGACTAATAATGACCTTTCATAAAATAGATAAAGTACATCAAAAAATGTAGTAACGGGCAATAAATTAATAGTAACAGCCCATAAAATATATAATGTACATCAAAAAATGTAATAACGTTACAAAATTAATAGTAACATCCTTAAACCCGAAAAAAAAAAAAAAAAAAAAGACTGCATTCTTGGCCTGAAATTGGACTTGGGCGGAGCAATGGTTGCAGCCGATAATCCCAAACCCTAATCCCCAAATCGATCAATCTGCTTCAACCTTCTCGTGTTCTTCTTGAATGAGACAACGTTGGAGAGATGCCATTCGGATTGGAACTCGATGGGTGAACTCACCGAGAGCGATGAAGCGGCGGCGAGCGATGAAGCATCCACTATGTCCGTCCGGCGTCTGAAAATTGAAAAAATTGCGCAACGATTTGCGAGAGGCACAAAATGTGCAACGATTTGAAGCACAAAATTGAAAAATTGCGCAAAAGGGGACGAGGAGGCACAAAATCGCAACGATTTACAGAGAAATCCATCTTGGCGACTCCTAAAGCGGTACCCGCCGGTGACTCGTCTTCTTTCTCGCACTCTCAACCAAATCTTCAAACTCGTCTTCCGATGTTCAATGCCTGCAATAGATTGTTTGTCAAAAGTAACAATGCAAGCGGTTGATTCTCAATTAGATTGGGTCTCAAAAAATGGGCTTCAAGGATTTGCGTTGGATGAAGCTTTTAGGGTTTTTTTTTGAAAAAAGGAGGTTGCCGGCCTTATTTGATGCAGAAAACAAATTGAGAGATAATTAGGAAAAAAAAGGGTATATCGGTAAGTTTACGCATGTTTTGTCCTTTCTAATTACTAGTTTCCTTGGAGCCTCATTTATTAATTAGTTTGTCCTTCTGGACAAAAATCTATATTTTTTGGGTCTTTATTCTATTGTATCATACTTAAATGAGAAAAAAAAAATTATATCTACTTGTTTCACCATCTCTTTTATTTTAAAATCTACTTTTAAACCATATTTTATCTATAAAGTTAAATTTTTTGGTACAAAGTTAAGAAAAAAATATTACAAATGCTTGGCACTTTCGTTGAATGAATAAAACTGGTTGTTTCTAAAAATAAAAAAATAATAATAATAAAAATATTGTTGCCAAATATTTTTTACTACCAAAAATATTTTATAATTTTTTTAGAAGATTAATAAAATTAAAAATAAATAAATTAAAACAAAATAAAATAATAATAATAAGAACATCTTCATCGTATCTTTTCATTTTCATCTTTATCTTTTCATATTCATCTTCATCTTCAAATTCAAATTAATTTTTCCATCTTCTTCATATCTTCATCTCCACCTTCATCATCTTCAAAACAAATCAATTTCCTATCACCAAACCTATTTTTCTATCTTCTTCTCTTCAAGCCAAACTCATTTGCATATCACCAAACCCATATTCCTATTTTCTTAATAAATTTTCAAAATGCAATTTTTGAAAATTCAAAAAGGTTTACTGAACAACATTTGATTGAAAATTTTGGATTTGGAGGTGGATTGGGGAATTAAATCACGATTTTATGTCGCTCAAATCAATTCTCATTCAATTTGCTTGGAACCCCAATTTCTCCTATTTGAGGTTTTTGATTCCATTGTTTGATCCATCCAAATATTGGTTTACAACCTCCAAAGAGGTTTTTTTTTTTATTTTGGTGGGATTTGATGTAGATGAGGATTGAAAATCCAAAAATCGTCAAGGTAAACTTCTAGGGTTCTTTCTCTTGATGATAACCTAAGGGTGCTCCTTTGATCCAAAAAGATACTAACAAAGGGGGTGGTTTGGGGGATGATTTGGACTGCACTTGATAGTGATCAAACTACCTACGTAACCAATGTTGGGATTGGAATCAAGTCTCCGTAGTTCCTTAGGGTTTGTTTATATAGAGGGGCTTGTGCCCTAGAATTAGCGTGTGGCATGTCCATGAGGGATCAGGTCTAACTGCATTTAGAAGACCGGCCCGTGTCGACACAAACTCTCTTCACCAGATTCTTGTTTACCACAACCTCGATGACCAGTCCTTCGTTGTTCGGGACCAAGGAGAGTGGGTCTTTCGATCCGTAACTCACTTCCTGAAAAGGAATATGACCTCCTCGATTCATCTGTACGTCCCCGGCTCGGGCGGTCTTGTTGCCTGCGCCAAATGCACTGCCAAGGCCTCCCACAATAGTGTTGATGGTGTTGATCGGCCGGTTGTCCACATGCTGATCCTTATCTGGAGACCGATCTCTTCTTCGCTGGGGCTCTCCCTGCCGATCGACGACGGTCTCGGTTGTAGTTCCTCTGCTGAAAATCCCGGCGTCCTCGACGCTCGCCATACTAGGGTCGCTCCACTGCTTCATCCAACTTCCCTTCTGCAATTGTTGCATCCACGTCTCGTTGGAAATCTCTACAGTTGTCCAGGTCGTGCCCAGTGTCTTGATGATATGTTCAAAACTTGCTTTGAACCCTTCTGTCTGGGGGGATTCGCAGTGGTGTAGGGGTCTTTGCTAGCCCCTTTCTTTCCATGATGGCGAGCACTTGTTCGTGGGGCCTGTTTAACACTGGGAAATCCCGTGGCTGCAGGGCACTCTTTCTCTCGAGATCGTCCGCCCGATGATCCGAGCGCCGATCTCCGTCGACCTCCTTCTCTTGTCGGAAGTATCATCAACCTTATCTTTCTTGGATTCTCGACTTTTCCAATTCTCATTTCAACCAGCTGGCCTCTTCTCCTGACAATGTTTAAACGCCATCTCCATGCACTCTCCATAGACGCGGGAGTTTCTTTGCTCGATTTGGCATAAAGCATGCCTTCACGCAGCCTCCTGCCACAAAGGACGCGATCCGAACGTGGTCATCGAAGATCCCGTGCACTTGGAGCGACTCCTCAACCAAAACAATTGAGATCTCGGTGCGGTTTTCGTCCTTCTTCTCGCTTGAGAGAGAATATGTGGGTAGCATTTTTCTGAAATGGTTTCATCGAGATGAAAGCATTGAGGAACATCTTTCCTAAGGTATCAAAGTTGTAGATGGATCTGGGCGGTATCTTCACGGGCTCGGCCGGTGAGCAATGCTGGAAACGCCTTGCACTTCATTTCCTCAGGAGCACAGTCGAGATTCATGTGTGTGAGGTACTGGAACAAATGGTCCTGAGGGTCCTTGGTTCCGTCAAAGGGCTCCAACTTTGGGATCTTGAACTTTGTCGGTCGGGGGTAGTTGTCGATCTGTTCGGAAAAAAGGGATTCGAGAGCCAGGAGTGCAGATCTCCTTCCGAATATAGCATCCAGCGGCGCGAGCTGCCTCCATTGCCTGTGGTACAACCAACTACTTTCTCAGATTCGACGAGGAGGACCGGTCATCTTTCCTGTTTCCACTGCGGTTTGGTGGTGAGGACGTTTGCTTCAGTGATCCATCATTTGGATCATCTTCCTCCTATGGCTCCTGTTCCTGGGAATTTTCCCCAGATGAACCTCCGTTCTGTTGATTCTGATCTAGTGAATTTACGTCAAAGGGGTCTTCTTCTTCTAAACTCTCCCAATCTTCGTCATCCTTGTCCTCTTCTGCCAAGACGGTGTTGAGAACAACTTCTTTTGTTGTGTCATCTAAGGCCGTGAGTTGATTTACCAGTTCCTGTGGTTGTGTCAAGAGATATTTGCTCATGCTGCTGGTTCAGGTTGTTGGCATCTAATTCAGTGGCATTGTTGGCACCCTTCCCGTTAGCAGCTTGTTGTCGTGTAGTCACCATGGTTGATCATAGAGCCTTTCCCGAGATTATCAATTCAAAGGGACCTCATTCGGCGCCAATTGACAATCCAAAAATTGTCAAGGTAAACCTCAGGGTTCTTTATCTTGATGATAACCTAAGGGTGCTCCTTTGATCCGTAAAAAGATAGTGGGGTGTTTTGGGGTATAATTTGGACCGCACTTGATAGTGATCAAGCTGCCTACATATCTAATTCTGGGATTGGAATCAAGTCTCCGTAGTTCCTTAGGGTTTGTTTATATAGAGGGGCTTGTGCCCTAGAATTAGTGTGTGGCGTGTCCATGAGGGACATTGATTAACGTATTCCCTAAGGAAAAGGTTATGGCTAGATGATCTCCTTGATTTTAGGAGATAATTATGGTATTTAGATATTCGTTATTTAAGTGATAAAGATTGAAGCCTTTAAGATTTAGGATTCTCTCCACAGTCACGTGGGAAATACTACTTGAGATTGACCTTGGCCGATATAGACGGCCCGGGCTGAACTGGTCGACCTATGAAGGCCGGGGGAAGTGGCCGAGCTAGCATTAGCTCGGACCCTTAGGTTCATGAAATGATAGGTTTGAAAAAGACCTAATCCGATCAGTAAGATCGGACATGTGCATATTGGAATACGAGTGTTGGCCGACCTCCGATGTGTCGTCTGTTCGAGGTCCTAAGTATTGCTGGATCTAATCGATTGCCGAACTACCCTAGCCCGGTCATTGGGGTAATCTTCTCAGTTTTTCCTCTAAACTTAAGGTCAGACCGTTGGAGAGGCGCCATGTAGGTAAGTTCAATTCTAGGCATCGTCAAGGATGATTATGAAGAAAAAAAAAAAGATGTGGAGATGATGATGATAATGGATTGGTGAAGATTTTGTGAAGGATTTGTGATTAATATGATGAATTGTGGGTGATGAATATGATAATTTTGGATGGAGAAGATGGGTGTGTTGGTAGGGGTGTAGGATGTACGGTATATTTAATTTAAGAACCAATATATAATGAAAAATAATCGGTATGGAAGTAGTATAAAAGTGTGGTGTAAAGGTAGAAAATATGATGTAAATAATGAAAAAATTTGCAATTCATTGTGGTACAAAGGTAGATTTTGCTTTTTGGTGTGATGTCAAAAGCAAAGTGTTGTAATGATAAATCACTTGTGGTGCGAATTAATGTCTCATTATTTTTTAAGGGCCTAATATTTAGACTAATAAAATCCAACCCCCAAAAAAATGGTAGATGTTATTTGTATTGAATCGAATTTACTGTACACCACGTTAGTGGGGCAGATCCCGGATTTAGATATGGGGTGGGCTAATGGACTATATCGAGTTCGTCGGGTGGACTGAATTAAGAATTTCTTATGGATCAAACCCGACTACATAGATTTTATAGTGTAATATTTTCTCCATCCGGGTGGACTTAGCCCACCTATGTCCATAAAAAAGGTCTGCCCTTAGTTACTTATGTATCCTACTTGAATACAGTCGGATCTGCTATCATAATATGACTTTATGTAGATATATCGTGACAAACAATTTTCGAAAAGTCAGTTTTCTTTCTCCAACACCGGTATCCAAAAGGTTGCTCCGATACTGGTATCCAAAAGTTTGATTATGTGTGTTATTGTAGGTGTAGTGTATCGTGCAGTTGTCGTGGTCCAAATAAAAGCAATCAAAGAAAATTCGAAATCTTGATAACAATTTAATTTTCGGTTTTCAAAAATCAATTATATAAAACTGACTTGTTTGAAAAGTAGATTTTATGATCAGATTTTCGAAATGTATATTCATTATAGAGTGGAAATAATCATTAGATGTGGTCACGGGTAAAAATGATGTTGTTCTAATTAAAGTAAGTCTTTTTACAATACTAAAAAAAATTCTTAATACACAACATTTATTTATCGCTTTTGCCCGTCAAATTTATCATTTTTCTACATTCGTTGATTGTAGCCGAATTTTAGGCCGAATGTTAAAAGTTTAAAAAGTCTTTTTGATCGGTATTGACTATGAAAACACTTAAAGTCTAACTCAAATAAGGTCTGAATAATTTGTTGTGTGATGTAATAATTTGAGCTAAAAAGAATTATGCACACTACTAATTTATGTTATTGATATAATTATGTATCCAATCTGGTACAATTTTGAAACAATTTTAATTTTTTCAAATTCAAACCAATTTATATGAAACATTTAGATTTTTACTTATACGAAAACCGAGTGAAAAAAGTGGTTTGCATTTTTTTTCGGTTTGGATTGACTTGGTTCCAGAAATTATTGTTCACTCCAACTTTTGTTTGAGAACTTAATTAAGACACATCTTGTGGATATGGGTAGGAAATGGTTATTGCAAATAGGAATCGAGGTTGTACACATACACGTTGGTTGTGATAGGGGGAGAATAAAAATCGACGTCGTTTCTGGTTTCAAACTAAAAAAACGCTTTCACGTTATCACAGCATGCAAAAGAGCTAGCAAAACAAGGATCCCAATTGATGCAAATATCACTTAAAAATAGACAAACTATCCAAGATTGAAGCAAATATCACTTGAACACAGACAAACTATGTGCAGTAAGTATTTCAATCATCTATTCATAATAAATATAGGAAGCTTATAGAATTGCGCATCCAATGGACGACCAAGAAGTTTATAGAATTGTGCATCCAATGGATGATCAAAAAGTTTTGGCAATTAAAAACGAGGTCGTTTTTGGTTGAAAAATAAGGCAAACCATTCGCCATCTCATTAACGGGTTGAGATCACCTGTCCGATTTCGGTGTCTAATATCGGTATCCAAGTAAAAACTACGTCGCTTCATGTGTGTTTTATTTATTTTTGACAAAATTTAAGAAAAAAAAAAAACAAAAAAAAAAAACAATACCCAAAATTCGACAATCATGACACGATCGTTAATTATACTCTAACCGGAAGACACCCAAGACACGGTCATAAGAGTTTAGAATCCCGGAAGCATTAAGATTTGAGAGACCCAGTTCAAGGTATTAATCCAACTGGACTAATTTTAACCTAGATTATTCATTTTCATGATAGTGGATTCTACGGGCTACGAACCGGCAAAATCATACCGCTTACCACTATATCAAAACCAATAAATGTTGACGTATTTATCGTTTTAATTGGCAATCAACTAGATAATTGAATTAACTATCCTGCAGAAAGAACTAATTAAATCAATTATACGCCCGGAAAATGAATAAATATCAAGAAATCAATGAGGATAAATCAATTAGGTCTCACATTCGAATCAATCGAGATTTCAATAACATTTTAAGTGAAAATAAACGAAATTAAAAACTAACCGTTATGGTAGAAATAGCAAAATAATTCATACGTCTGTCGTTATTAACTTCCACCATTCCACTTAATAGTCGGTTCATAAATATATCATTCTGTGGTTTCAGTTCTAAAAAGAAAAACAAAAAAAAATATCTCTCCTTTCGAAACTCTCCCGCTCACTTTATTTCTCTGAACCACCGTTGTCTCTGTACTTCTGCTTGGGCCGGAAAAGTGATTACTTCCGGCGAGGTAAAAACTCTTTACCAAATACCCAAGAAACTACCAAATACTTTTCAAAATTGTAGAGAAAATGAATTCGGATTCGGACGCCATGGCCAGCCAAGAAGCTACTGATCAAGAAAAAGGCCCACCTCCCCCGAAAACCACTCATCTGGCGCTGAAAACGTCCAAGAAAGTCATCCCTCAGCCAATTCGCCAGTAAACCTGGCAGTTGAAGAAAATGAAGAGGAAAACCATCCCGCCGCCGTAAACATCCACCAGACACCACCGGTGAACCTTCCACAGCCCATTCCCCATCATTATTCAGCAACATCCCCAAATCCCAACTGTAAATGGAGTTAGGTTTTATCATCACACGGTGATCACCAGAGTTACCGAGCAGTAAGTCTTTGGCGAATTGGAGTACGGGAAACGCTTACGTAACGATCTAGAAATCTATAAAGATTGGTAGTTGGGATCGGGATTGAGTGGCGAAGGTCGATTGAAAGAGCCATGGTTGCCGTTTAGAATTTTCAATCGGTCAACAATGCATCATTGTAACACAAATTTCGTATTTATCCCTAAAATACGAAGAAAGAAAACACGAAAAATGTAACAACTAAAATTTTATTAATTTATAAAATAAAGTGGTACAATCTCATGAATCATTTGATTCTCCTTTTCTTGTTGGTGTTGATTAATGCTCTCTCGGATATACCGAGTGCTTTTAATTTGGTGTTGATTGATGACCTTCCGGATATAGCGGAAGTGCTTTTAATTTGAGTTGATGTCTCCGGATATAGTGGAGGTGCTTTGAAGTTGATGAAGATTGAAAGGAACTTTTGGGTTACCTTCAATCCCCTTGATGAAGAACTTCAAGTCTTTTCTGTTGATCTTCGAATGTTGGAGACGCTTTTAGATTTTCTTCTTTTGAAGAACTTCCGCCCCTTTTTTTAGAAGATCTCTCATGCTTTTGGTGTTTAAAAGATTTTATGATTTATTGTTTTCATATTATTTCCTAATATTTAATGTAGGAAAATAATATTAAACAATTCCAATTTCATGGCATATGTAGTGTGTAACATATATAATGTGTCACATATATATTCTTTTTTTTATATTTACATAGCCATTGAAATCAATTTAATCTCTAATATTAATTTAAGAGACTTTAATCAATTATCTATTTTTACATTATTCCAATATAAAATAAATTTCAACTTAGGAATGTATTATGTGATATATAATTTATCATATAAAATTTATATATCTACAATCGTTTTTCATATCTTAAGCTACGCTATGCACAATAATCCCAATAATCCAAGGCATGCGAGATTTCCTGACGAATTCATAAGGTTCTTGGCTAATGAGAGGTTCACCTTCGTAGGAGTCGACATTTTCATGATTGTGAACCAGCTGCAGGTTGATTATGGCTTAATCGTCCGAGGCACACCGGTGGACCTGCTCCACCTTGGGGAACTCAATACTGGAGACAATTTATTCGGTCTAAATGGGTTAGCGTCTCGAACATCAAGTTATACACTGCACTCTAACAACGTTTGTATCCTTTCCGGTCGCTATTCGGCTCAATGCGTTTCTCTTTAACCCAAACAGACATTGAATCCAGGCATACATGACTCCGTTTAAGTTTCAGGTTCGTTGAGTGTCAGGTTTGTTGACTCCGTTTGATTTGTTGACTCCGTTTCTGATTTTTTGGTTTTACGGAAGGTGATAGAGTATAACCGAAAAATATCACCGAAATTCTGTGATTGCGCGCTGTATTTTTAATTCTTTTGTTCACAAATGGCTGAGATTACATTATTACTTTTCTGTCTATTATTTCTGTGCCTATATGCTTTTCCTTTTTAGGAGAAAGCCTAGTCCTAATAAATGTATAAATATGAATCTTTTGATTGTCGTCTGTTATTTTCTCTTTATTATTATTATTATATTATTATTCTATTTGATTCAAATATTTTATTAACTTTAGTCATCGCATCAAAATGAGACCGTCTACTTCACAAATCAAGCAATTTGATTTTCTAAGTAATCAAGCAATTTGTGTCTTTCTTTTTTTCTGATGTTCTGTGTCTATTTTGCAAATAACCAAGGCCTCCTATTTATAGTGGTGGATGGAAGCTATTGGTTGATTTTCATTAATTGTGGAAAATATTCTGATTGATTTTAGACAATCTTTGAAATATCCCACATTTATTATAAATCAATAAAATCTTCTAATTATATTTAAAAGATTTTATGATTTATTGTTTTCATATTATTTCCTAATATTTAATGTAGGAAAATAAAATTAAACAATTCTAATTTCATGGCATATGTAGTATGTAACATATATATAATGTGTCACATGTATATTTTTTTTTGTATATTTACATTGCCATTGAAATCAATTTAATCTCTAATATTAATTTAAGAGACTTTAATCAATTATCTATTTTTACATTATTCCTAGAATTTTTATAGAAAATAATATAAAATAAATTTCAACTTAAGAATGTATTATGTGATATATAATTTATCACATAAAATTTATATATCTACAATCGTTTTTCATATCTTAAGCTACGCTATGCACGATAATCCCAATGATCCAAGGCATGCAAGATTTCCTGACGAATTCATAAGGTTCTTGGCTAATGAGAGGTTCACCTTCGTAGGAGTCGACATTTTCATGATTGTGAACCAGCTGCAGGTTGATTATGGCTTAATCGTCCGAGGCACAACGGTGGACCTGCTCCACCTTGGGGAACTCAATACTGGGGACAATTTATTCGGTCTAAATGGGTTAGCGTCTCGGATATTAGGTGTACAAGTACCAAGAAGATCATGGGTAATTCTTTCCGATCGCTGGGAGTTTCCGGAGTTCACCGAACATCAAGTTATACACTGCATTCTAACAGCGTTTGTATCCTTTCTGGTCGCTATTCGGCTCAATGCGTTTCTCTTTAACCCAAACAGACATTGAATCCAGGCGTACATGACTCCGTTTAAGTTTCAGGTTCGTTGAGTGTCAGTTTGTTGACTCCGTTTGGTTTGTTGACTCCGTTTCTGATTTTTTGGTTTTACGGAAGCTGATAGAGTATAACCGAAAAATATCACCGAAATTCTGTGATTGCACGCTGTATTTTTAATTCTTTTGTTCACAAATGGCTGAGATGACATGATTACTTTTCTGTCTATTATTTCTGTGCCTATATGCTTTTCCTTTTTAGGAGAAAGCCTAGTCCTAATAAATGTATAAATGTGAATCTTTTTGAATTTTGATTGTCGTATGTTATTTTCTCTGTATTATTATTATTATATTATTATTCTTTTTGGTTCAAATATTTTATTAACTTTAGTCATCGCATCCTCTCCAAAAAAAAAAACCTTTAGTCATCGCATCAAAATGAGACCGTCTACTTCACAAATCAAGCAATTTGATTTTCTTAGTAATGAAGATGAGGCATATGTTTATAAAAACGTTAGCAAGAGTGCATTCGTTTTCCTTAGACATATATTAAAGTGTGTCAACAATTCGACATATACGTGGATATATATTATTGAGTATGTACAATGAATGACACATTTGTTTTATAATTATCACCAATTTGTGAAGGTTGTATAAATCATGATGGGTTCTTCATAAAGTAGATATCATGTTAACTCACCTTGGAGTGGATGCATTAATATCATTTCATTTCGTGAAACAAACAAGTCATAAATGTCATTGTAAAAGCGGAAATTTTATTATGGTCTTAGACCATGTATTACTTGGTGATCCAGGACCAATAGAAAAGCAACAAAACACACAAGGGTCTATCGTGTAAAATATAAATACCATATTTTTATATTTTTACCTTTCTTATAAAAAATTTCATTGGTGGACCAAGTGTGACATGATGATCCTAGACCACCATAAAACCACCGTTGTAAAAGACCTCGAGTTTAAAGAAAAACACTTCAGTTCAATTACATCTTCAACCCTTAAGAGTGAGCTTATGTCGATTCAATTTTTTGGACCATCATCAATTTGATCTTTGCATGGAAATCTTGAGCCTTCTCATTGACCAACAGGTTCAGCAAGGGAATTGGAAACCTATTAAACTTGGCAGACAAGGCCCCCCTTTGTCACACCTGTTCTTTGCGGATGATCTGATCTTATTTGGAGAAGCCACAGAGAATCAAGTCGATACCATCACAAAGAAGGCTTAAAAATTCGCAAAATCTCGGCGTAAAAATCAGTACCCACAAATCCAAGTTTCACACTTCTAGGAATACAACTAATCAAGTTAAAGTTCTTCTCAGCCAGAAACTGGACATGCAACATACTGAAAATCTTGGCAAATACCTTGGCATACCTCTCATTCACTCCAGAATTACTAAACAGAGTTTCAGTCCAATTCTAGACAAGATGAGCAAGAAGATGGCAAGCTGGAAGATGAGGGTCCTATCTAAAGCAGGTGGACTGATCCTAATCAATAGTTCCCTCGCAACCCAGGCTTACTATACTATGCAGACCATGAAAATTCCTATGAGGGTACTACAGAACATGGATAGACTCTGTAGGGACTTTTTTTGGGGCAATAACGAAAGGGAAAAGAAGATGCACTACCTGGCCTGGAACACTCTCTGCCGTCCCAAGGAGGAGGGAGGCCTAGGAATCAAAAAAACCACACCTGATGAATGTGGCTCTTTTGGGAAAACTAGTATGGCAAATGTTATTGGATGATCAGTCTCTATGGGTGCAGGTTTTGATCAGTAGATATGGTAGTCCATTTGAACCACCAAAACCCACGGACTCCCTCATATGGTGAACTATATGCTATGCAGCCAACATCCTTAAGCAAGGTTTCGGTACAGCGGACAATGATATTATCTGGACGGAGGCACCTGATTATAAATACTCGGTTGCATCAGCATATACGACACTCAATTTATCTACCACCCATGCAACGGAGGAATGCTGGCAACAAGGACCGACTCGTCTGAGCTTCTTGCTCGGCAAGCTACGCATAATGCCCTACCTACCATGGAACTTCTCTATGACAGACATGTGAGTCCCTCCTCCGATTGCCCCCAGTGCCATCAAGCAGCGGAATCTACCATTCATGCCTTAAGAGATTGTGCACCTAATAAGTCTCTTTGGAAATCGCTAATCCCCCAACAGTTTTGGCCCCGATTCTTTGCTGCTGAAAATACTAAAGAATGGATAAATGATAACTTGCAGAAAAGAGGTGATATCAAGGACTGACCCTATCTCTTCTGCGAGACGATCTATACGATATGGCATTGGAGAAACAAAACTCATCATGATGATGATGCTATGAAGCCCCCGGTGCATATTTTAATTTCTAACATTGTTAGTCGAGTGCGTAACCTCCGTCTAGCTTGGAGTGAATAATGGCTCATTGCCGGAAACTGTATTTCCCATTCTTGTAATTTTTTTTGAGGGGCTTTATCCCACGTTTGATTGAATAAAATGGCTCGTTTCTAAAAAAAAATAGAAAAGAATTGAACCTTTGACTAACATCTCTAATCCTTCACTATTTACCACCAAGTTAACAAATATTTTGTTATACTAGTGGCGGCAACGTGCCCCGCACGTTTTTGGCCCTCGTTGCCGCCGTTATTTTTGGCCCTCGTTATGGAATATAGTTAAAAAAGCAGACAAACATTTATGAATGGAACATCAAAAACATAAACATCACAAAAATATACAAGCTATGGTAAAGAAGCTCAGAAGCACAAGGAACCTGTAGTCTATCCTCTGCATTAAGAAAACGAGTTCCATACTCCCTCCAAATACGAGGCTCAAACTCAGACATAGGAATATCTTTCATCTTTGCAATGCTCTGAGCATCATTGAGGTTTAGAATCTCTTCCAATTTGTGCCTGGAAAATGAAAATTTGATCAAACTCAAAGTTTGCATAATCCATGTTCCATAATCCAGAATAGCCTTGGACCATTAATTTTTGGCTAACCTATGAAAAAATAGTTTGAGAATACCACGACTTGAAATCTCCATTGAATTCTTCAGAGAATTTTCAAATACAATAAATTATGCTAGTGTCATTTTCTAAAATGGAACAACATCCCGGTTGATTTCAAAGGCAATATATACATCAAAGATTCAGCAGCAATGCAAGGTTGAGGTGAAGAATGTCTAGTAGAATCATCAACATCAAAGAAAAGGTAAATTCTATCTTACAAAGATACAACGGGCATGACAGAAATGCCTCTAGTCCTTTAGGCCAAAAAATTAGGTGGTAGCTCCTAAACAGGAAGGGGAAAAATGGTGGGTAGAATAGAGATAAGGTGAACAAATCATACCACGCCACATGGGGACAAATATAGCTTGAGAACAAAGTGATGCCGACATGCCAAAGAATCCCATTTGCAATAGCTGCCCGGTAGGCTCATGTAATTTGAAAGGTTCAATCATCTTGAAGCCAAAGAACTTTTGTAGTCTCTAATGCAAATGAGAAATAAAATCCTAGTAGAATTGCCCCAAGAATTACGGTGCCAAAACCTCTGTAGAGACCAAGAACTCCATCTGCTTTTCAATATGCTTTTGAAAACAGAAATCGATCCCTTTCGATAACATCCTTAGAAGGAACTTGTAACCTTGTCTTCACAACCGAGATAGATAAAGTGCAAATCAGTGATACCAAGAAAATTCCAAAGACCGACAACATAAAACTTTGTTTTGTCAAGCCTGCAAGAGAAATAGTGGAAAACTTCATAAGCAAACATCGACTTTTTCCGTCAAAAGGCACAACAAGAAAAAAAGAATAATAGTGACACGAGGTGCAAAAATCCTTCAATAGTGTTTAGCATTAATACGCATTAACACGCAGATTCATAGATGACGATGAAGTCCGTAAAATGGCCTTTGTAATCGCTTCCAAGTCTAACAACGAAATAATCGTCCCCATCACACACACACCGATCGCCTATTAAACATCTCGTACATAAGAGCCTCAGAATTTGGGAAATCCAGTTAAAAAACACGATCCTAATTGCATCTCATTTCTGGGAAAATCTCCGAAATATCAAAGCATTAATGAAGCTTTCTTCCCATGTATAAATCGCATTTCCTTGTACAGTCAGTAGAAAAAACTTGTTGATAAACATTCCTTCAGCTCTCAGTAGAAGAACACTTGAGTCTAAAAAATTGCATACGGCATAAATGCACTCTCTACTTGAAAGAAAAACATTTCTGCAAGCATCTGTCCAAAAATCATGGTCCCATACATCAGCATAAAGTGGAATACTAAAGAATGATACTTCATACGGTAATTAACATAAACATCTAAAATTAACAATCATTCATTTAGTTCTGAGCAGAAGAACACTTTTGGTGAAAAACCTGTATATGATATAAAACATTCCTACGAGCACATGTTCAAAATTATAGTCCGATACAACAGCTTAAAGTTAAAAACAAGGAAGGAGACTTCATAAGGAAACTAACGTATACATAAAAAATTATCCATTTTTGTTCAGCCTTATTCAAGACAGATAGAGGCCTGGAATTCACCTTCAAACCGGGCAAGGTATCTCATAGGGTACCTTGTTTTTACAACGTGATTTAATTTACAGAGTTTACATCAAAATAATGCCAGAACAAGTTCACAGAGTTTACTGTACAGACAGTATTTTGTCTACGTACCTTAGTGCATAGTTTTGCAGCTTCCTTGTAGTCTTTCAGCTTCAGCTTACAAGATGCGTTATTCAAATTGCAAGAAACTTTCAATGCTTTAGCCCGTTTCTTCTCATCCTCACTCAAAGAAGATTCATACTCGATATATTTTGCAGCCTGTGTGCATCACAGTAACAAAAAGCATAAGATTTCAATCATATGATGAGACAAACAAAAACAAAAATCAACAATCAACATCACACCGAAAGAAGTAGTAACTGGAGAGATCTTTAAATGTAAACACCAGATGAATTGTTTACCTTCTCGTATCTCTTTGAAGCTCTTGCAAATTTTTTGGCCTTAAATAACCCGTTGCCTTCTTCTTTCTTCTTTCCTCTTTCCAGCAGCTTCGATTTTCTCTTGGGTGTTCATATCCCATGATTCTTTATCCTGATAAATGTTTATTGAAACAAGTCATAAATATAGAACAAAAACTATCTAATAGTTACCAAAATACGGCATCAAGATGCATAAAATGACATTCAATTTAGTATAATGAAATTTAACTTACTTTCACAAAAGACACCAATTCAACTTCATAATACACGGTTGAGTTTGGTGGAACAATCACCAAATTTTGTTTTTTGATTCGACCAACCAAAAGCATATTCCGGTGAAATAGTCAGCAAACCAATTTCTCCTTTCTTCATTGTTACCACGGCTCGATCCAATCCTTCAATAACTTGCTCTGAAACGTATTATAATTCAACAAAATATAAGATCACTCAGTGTTAAAGACATCATAATTCAAATAGAACATGCTTGGAAAAATACCTTCATTTGTTTTAAACTCAAATAGGTCGTCTTCACTATCACCGTGGCCCTTCTTAACAAACACAAAGCCATCACCCAATTTTCCAAAGTAAGTTTCACTGCAGAAGAAAGATGAAATAAAACGATCATTACATAACAAAATATGGGTATAAACAAGCTTGTAAGGAAATGGTTAAATAAAGACTAACGCTTGACAACACTCCTTCATTTGGTTTCTCAAATCTGTCCCTTCCTTCGTAATCTTTTAGTGACTTTCTTGTCATCAAGAATATTAGAGACGCTCTTCCACGATATTAGCTCCAGGTTCACATTCAAAGTAGCATTAGGCGGGACAGCTGCTGCATCACCCGAAGCAGCTTTGCCTTCTCACCGAAGCCATCTGCGGAAATTCAAGACGTATTTAGCACGTAATACTTGCTATAAATCAGAAGTGAATTTATAATATACGTGTCAGCACATACATTGTGGTTTCACAAATAAAAGAACTCGCTCCTTTCTTCATGGTCTTCACAAATTAGCAAGGGCAGGACAAAAATGACCTGTTTCAATGGCACTCATCAACAAAACGAACCAAAAGCCTCTGGTTACATCACATATAAAAGTCAATCAAGTACTCACCTTCCTGAACAGTGAACTCAACTTCATCTGATTTTCCCACCAATGTACCATCCTCAAGTTGAGCCTCGTATTTCACTGCCACAAAACAGCTTAAGCTAGAGACTGAAAGACAACACCAAAAGTAGCATAAAATCAAGCTACATAAACACATATTACATTTTGACCTTGTTGATTGAGAATCGTATCTGTGGCTACGGCTAGTGCCTATATCCCCAGAATTTGACCAGAGGAAGGTCCCGAAATTCCATGCCCTTGAAGAAGAAGAACCTTCACCATCTGATGCAAAACCGCGTAAAAAAAATGTGTCAAATAGATTCGATTCTTTTACTAACTTCAAAAATCCAAAAATGAAAACAACAAGCACACTTGTAGATGACAATCATATATACAAGAAGATATAGCAAATTCTGGGTCTTTATTTTTTGAATTCTTTTTTTAGGATTTTCAAAAAATTGACATGTAATTGAAAACTTATGAATAAGATCACTAGTAACAATTCCCCTATTTATTCATTCCAGAAAATTGCAATTCCGAAAAATGAGGACTCAAAAAGGTTCAAGGTTTGAATAGATCAGATCTCAACTTTAAAAATAAATAAATAAATAATTAGCTAGAATTTCAGATGCAAAATTGTGAAAAATTACAAGTAAAAAACGAACCTTTGATTTTAAAATGACCTTAACAGCAACTTCTTCACCCTTAAGTTCACCTTTTTTACACTTAGCTCTACAAGTATACCCAAAATGCCCTGTGCCTACTTCCTCTCCTACCTCATACTTACTCTCCAAATTCTTCAAAAATCCAAAGCTTTTATTCAACGCCGCCATACTTTCCGACTCACTCCTTCCGGTATAGTTGCCTCATTCGGTTTAATCGACCCGCGTCTCTTAGCTAACAACGACTTGATATGCTTCGCGAGACGGTGTCGAAATGGCCTCTTAAAAACCTCAACCCAATTCAAATGCAACACCAACCTGAGACTAAGCACGAAAAATTTAAAATGCAACAAATCTAAAATAGATATATTTGAAATTCATAGAGATTTTGGGAAGAAGAGAAAAAACATTTATGAAATTTAACACGATATTAACCAAGTCATGAGGAATAAAATCAAACCTTCACAAAACCTCGTTGTTACTTCTATTCCTTGCTTTTCCAAATAATTCTTTGCATTTACGGCGACCATCTCCGAAATCGGATTGAAAAGAGAGAGGGGGAGGTGGTGGTGTGCAGCAAGGTGGCGGTGAAGAGTGTGGAATTCTAGAGATTAAATGAAAGGCGTGGAAATTAAATGGAGGCGGTGAAGGGGCCGGAGGTGTGTAGAAGGATGAATAACTACGTAAAATGGAATGTTCATCACCGCCCACCGTTTCGATCCATGGCAGCTATTTATAGCAGAAGAGGATTATCACAGAAGAATTCAAGCGGTGGTGGAGCAATGGGTAGAAATCCAAGCGGTGGTGCTTAGATGATGTAAGCGCACTCAGAAGCCGGGAACCGAGGTCATCATTTTCATTTGCCAGGAAACGACGCCGTTTTTTAGGCCCAGGGAGGAAAAAAACCCTATAGCGACGACCAAAACGTCGCTAAAACCGGACGACCAAAAAGGCCGCAAAAAGTCGTACTACCAAACAGCAAATTTAAATAGATACTCCAAGTGTGATAAAAGTTGGTACTTCTAGTACATATATTGTGAAAAGAAGACAAAAAAAATTTTCCACATCCAATCGTATATGATCAACACTAAATAGTATAATAAACTTAACAGTCAATCACTTATGATAAACATCAAGCCTCATATCCACCAAATTTGATATTCTACTTATAATCAATATTAAACACCACAATAAAGTAAAATAGGCATCAAATTATATAAATTTCTTATAATCATCATCAAATGTCATAATTAACTCAAATAAATTTCATATTGATGTTCAATTAGTTATAATCATCATTAAATGCTATTTTAAATTTAAATAAAAATTATTTAACTATTCAACCAAGTGTAATTATCTTAAAAACCTTGATTGATTAAACATCATATTGTTTCAAACGTCTACTTGATCTTCAAACACTCTTAGCCGTCATTAAGAGTTGTAATAAGTTTCAACGAACATCAAATTGATCCTCAACAGTTAATAGACATCGTCAAACGTTGAAAATAGCTTAAATATACATCATATTCATATTCAATCACCTAAAAAGCATTAAACCATAATGAACATAATTAGATAACAGACTGATATTCAATCGCTTATAATCAACATTAATTGCGCTGAAAAAATCAACATTAAAAGTCTATACTGCACTTAAATTATAAACGAGCATCAAATTGATGTTCAACAACTCACAATCATGAAACAATATAATTAATCAAATAAACCTCATATTGATCTTTATTGATTATAATCATCGTCACACACTACAACACAATTAACAACAAATTTGATGGTCAATCATTTATATTTATCATTATACAGTATAATAAACTTTGGTTAAATTATAGTTTGTGTACAATCACTTATAATGATCATCAAACACAATCAATATAAGCATCATATTGAATATTAAACATCAAATATGATGTCCTTACAGTTATAATTATCACTAAGCATAATACCAAGTTCAAGAACTTATAATGATCATCAAATACAAATATTAACTCAAATAAACATTATATCAAGTTAAAACATCATATTGATGTTCATTATATCAAATATATTAATTAACTTAAATAAACATCAAATGGATGCTCAATCAATTATAATCATCACCAAACTCTATAAATAACTTAAATAACCATAAAAGTGATGTTCAAACACTTATAAAATTAATTTTTTGGATCTATATTTCAATGATATAAACATCAAGTATTCTTTATTTAAGGTATATTGCAGCTTTATACTAGCATAATCTGATATAAACATCATACACATAGTGTATTTATTAAAAGTATATATCATTCAAATATTAATAAAATATATCAATAAACCCTTTACCCCATTTTAACTTCTTATTACGATAATAACGACGTTCATACCACTCAGATAGTTATACATGGGCGAGACATTAAAATTAATATACTTAAATTAAAGTATCTTCATATTTATATCACTTCAAAACTTATAATATAATTTATTTAGCCAATTTGACTCTTTTATGTCTATAGTTTATACGTTTATCATACACAAACAACTTAATTTCAAATTTTCATGAACTTTGAATATCGGCTCGAGCAATATTAAACATAAAAATATACAACTATTTTCTTACATAAATATGTATGCATTATACAACTTATTACAACTCCTTAAACCATAATGAACTGTGACTGAACCGTTAATTGTCCGTTTTTTCTTTCAATCGGTTTGTCGGCATCCGGATCTATGTTGTGGCACGACAAATTGTTGTGGCTAAAAATAAAAAATTGTGGCAAATACCACGACGCGTGGTGGCAAATAAGTCGTGGGCAATAACCTGTTTCTAATGTATTATCAGACACGACTCATGTCGTGGCGAATATTTTCTACCATTTTAGCCACGACACGTTGCCAACATGTTGACATGGCTACTATTATTTGCCACAGCAGGTCGTGGCTAAAACAAGATGACATGACATGTATTATTTGTCACAACCTATCGTGGCCAAAAGTGGATGACGTGGAACATGAAATTGCCACAACGCATCGTCCCTAAAAAAAACCTGATTGTAATTGCCCCGACGGGCGTCGTGGCTAATACTACTTGTTTATATGAAAAAAAAACACCGAAAACAAGAAACCATCATCCCTCAAATTATACGATACAAAAGGAAACCACTTGAAATCAATGTAATTGTAACAATACAATGCCAACATAACTTGAATCCATGTAATAATTGTAAATGTACAATAGCAACACAATTGACTAGTTAGCATTTGAGTCAGGTATATCATCCCTATCAGAGGTAGTACCACTCGATGTCGGTTTGCTGCAGAAATAACAATTCAGAATCTAAAATGCTTGTGTTTCAATTGAATGGGCATTGTGCTGGGAAAGCGCAGAAGGAAGGTAGATGCTGTCAACTATTTTGGAACTGCCCGAACATTTGCCTTCTCAGCATACTCCTCTTTTGCTTGCTGCAAAAAAGATTCCACCAAGTGCACGTCATCTTTACGGCATATCAGTAAGACAGATGGCTCTTTCAGCCTAAGCAAACTCTAGAATGAAGAAAACGATAGAGAGAAAAAAAAACAAGCAAAATGTTGCGTACAACACTCTCATACTAAGAATGCTACACAAACCGCAATCAATGTTCCCTTTTCTTTTTACTCGTCAGAAGTTTTTAACCATTTATTCTCACGATCCATCAGCAATTCGGAGTTAATTGAAGTAATGTTGCTGAAAAATAACATTGAATAACTATCATGAGCAGATAAAATCAATTATATGCATCCAACAAATTCTACCACTCAATTTTCTAGTGGCTTTGGCAGCAATAAGTTCCACCTCTTACTCTCCTTTTTTTTTTTTTTTGCCATTTTTCTTCACTGTAGGAAACGAGATGGTTCTTTTTTTCCTACCTTTTTTGACATCTTGATTTCTGAAAATTTTGTACATCAAAATACTGGTTCTTGAACTTTTTATCTTTTCCTTTTCAATATGGAACACACATTATTTTCTGTTTGATCCATCACAACTGATGATGGTGACATCTATCACAGGAAAGTGCAAGATTTACTACCTGAATAATAAGATTTTTCAGAAGATGTTTATAGCTATTGTGGTCATGGCTAACTCGCAGGAGCTCCTCCGATGCAGCCTTGTTCATAGAGTTCACAAGGTCATCTTGAGCTTGAAGAACCTTAATTCTAGAAGCATGCAGCTGCATGGAGTACTCACTGAAGCAAAGAGTCACAAAAACAACAAAATTTCCCATGAGAGTGACAGATATAAACCATAATAATACTAAAACAGAAGTTTAAGAACCTTCCATAACCCTCCAAGTTAAAAGTTGTGGTTGCTAAGTAAAAACCAGCAGCAGCAAAAGACTAATACTGGAGAGTGGAGAGTGTGGGCAAGTCATTTCCATGGGTTGAGTGATGATATGATAATGGTGAAGGGGTGTCTTTGTCAGCGCACTGTTTTGTTTAAATACTGGTACACCTCTATTATTTATCCTGAGGGGGTCCTTTGTTGTTCATGGTCAAAGAAAGGATATGTTTTGTGTTTCAGACATAACACAAAGGGACGTTGATGTATTTTACCAGTTCAATTTAGAACACAACCATGGTTAAGTTATCAGATAAAAAAAATACAGAATGATAGGAATAAGTAGCGTACCCCAATAAGCCACGACCTTCCCATGCCCCAGGCGTAACTGCTAAATTTAACAGGACACCCTGCCTCAAAACAGCCATAGGTACAGCATGGACCTGATTTTTATCTGCTTCAACTGCGACCCGTTGCAACAAGTCCTTTTGTCCCCCAGTTGTAAGCCATCTTGTGCTACAGGAGATGTCACGGTTATTTCATCAACCATTGCAAAAGGTCTGCTTTTACCAACATCATTATCCTTGCAGGAAGATGGAGAACTATCTTTATACACTAAGGAACCAGAAACAACGGTACCCGTTTCACCTGGAAATAGACACAGCAAGTAACTTTTTCGGAGTATTCCAAAGAAAACTAAAATAAAACGAAACAGAACCTAATTCTCTAGCAGCTTTTTAGCATGGTCAGGTGAGTGGTGATGGAGATTTATGTAGGCTAGTTCAAAGTAAACATTCATTGATTTTGTTTAAACATGCGAGGGTACAATGCTTATACACAATGGCAATTGCCTACTTCACTCAAAAATATGAGTATGCCACTGCTTGTTACTTGGATCCTATTCAGTCTCATTAGGGGCGGACGGTACTAATCTAGAGTTAATTTAGGACAAGTTGAGTAAACAAAAGCAGTTAAATATATATAATTCATCCACAGCTGTTTTCTTGAAACTGCTTTAATCAGTATTTATTTCCACACAAGAAAATATTGTTTGCAGTAAGGAGACAATCAGTATCTAACAGTTCTTCATGGTTCCAAATTACAAGTCGAAAAGAATTTACTACTATAATACATTCAAAAATGTTCAATAGGAACATGAAGCTTGATGAGATTTCCCAAAATCAAAATAAAATAACCACATTTCAAGCCCTACTGAATCGTGGCATGTTTTGGTGAGGTGTTGTCTAAGAATATATGTACAAATTTTAACACATAAAGAAACAAGAATTATAACAGTCATACTTTATTCAGAAAAAAACATGAATAAAAACATAATCTTACTTGAGTCTTGAAGTGGTTCAGTCCCAATGACACCACCGAATCACCTCACTCTCAATTTTCACCAAGTTCTTGTACAACCCAAAAATCCAACTAAGCTAGATAAGAATAAAATAAATCAGATAATACAAGATCTAAATCACTTCATAACCTAACCGGACCATTCACCCTCACTGGAGCCAAAATATACGTTTGATTTTTCAGTCCCATTTAAAAAGACTGAATCAACTCATCCGAAAGTCTAAACAAGCTACCTGATCGACGATTTTGAGATCAAGGATCCTCTTCTTGCAGCAGCGTCAGGCGAGCGGTGGCCGCCGGAGGGAGGAAGAGGATGACGGAGAAGAGGAAAGACAGAAAAGTAGCAGGGTTTTTTCCTATGAACGCGGTAGAACAGTCGGTCGATGCGTAAGTTTTGGACCATTAATCAATTTCAAAAAAAATCATTTGTGGTTTTTTTTCTATATGTAGGGGTCTATTTTAAAACACATTCCTATTGATTGTAATGCATCAAATAATACATCATGACCAAACTAAAATTTATAATGATATAATAATTGTCTTATTATAATTTTTCGATAAAATAACAGTTTTTTTTATGACATGGCAGGCCACATCATTGTTGAAATTGTATTAGAGTATCTCCAGTCATAAATAAACATTTTAAAAGGTTTATGATTGTGCCACGTCATCCAACTTATAAACTTTTTCTCTTACAATCATAAACCTTTTTACACTGCCATATCATCATGTAATAAACCTTTACATAAACCTTTTACAATTTTACAAAAACATTTTCTAACTTTATAACATGGACCCGCTTTATAAATATTTTATTATAACATGAACAAAATTCTTTTAAAAATAAATAGAACAAAATTGTGTTTAATATGCGTTAAATAACCCGAATATTTCGGGTTCGAGTCTTAGTGTGCACAAAAATATGCGTGCGTGTGTTTCTTTGTTATCCGTTATATAAAAAATATATGTTTATTTTTTTCACTATTATGATTAATTTTAAATATTGATGCAATTGACATATATATATATATATATATATATATATGTTTTATTCTGTTTCCTACGCATAAATGAGACAAAGGAATAAAAACAAGAAGACTTTCCAACGGCTTATGGAAAGAAAAAAAAAAAAAAAAAAGGAAAAAGTTGCATGTGTCAGTGACTCGGTATTGAAAAAAAAGGTAAAAAGAAAATTTATATCCAGCTGGCCACACAATAAACCGGTTTGTGCAGTTAGAGCTTTTGTAAAAACTTTGCAGAGTCATTATATCTCCAATAGTGATAGAGCTTTTCAAAAGGTTTATAAAGCTTTTAATAAGACCCATCGGAGATATTCTTAGGATGTCTCCAACAGTAGGTTTGTTATTTTTCTAAAGCTGTAAAGAAAGGTTTATACCATTGTAAATATGATGACTGGATAGAGCTTTTTTCCAAAGCTTTAACTGCATTAACCGGTCCATAAAATGCCAAGTGGATATTTATATATTTTTTTAATGCAGCAAGTGTTAGACGCATTTTCTTCATCTTTTATCTTATTTTATTATTTTCCTTCAGACCGGAGGGGGCAAAAGTAGGGAAATTGGAAAATCAGGTCACTGTAACTTCTGATATTTGTTTTCAGGTCAAACAGATACTGATATTTTTTTTTTAGGTTCACCGTCTAAATTTGGAGGAAATCTTTCAAATACAGTCAAAACCGTCCATATTTGGATGCATTTTGTCCCAATCCATCCAATGGACAAAATGGACGGAATCCGTCCAAAATTCGGACGCGATCGCCCTAATTGGTGATGCAATTCGGCCCATTTTTGGACGGTCGCGTCAAATTTTGGACGGATTCCGCCCATTTTGTCCAAAACACTAAAATCGTCCCAATTTGGACGGTATCATTTGATCTCTTCGTCCAAACAGTGGACGCACCGTCCAAATTTGGACGGAAACATCCATTTGGACGGAAACGTCGATTTTTAAACCCTTATCAGGCATTCTTCCTCATTTCACAGCCGTTTCAACATAAACCTTTGGAAAAAGCGCAGTAAAACAGCCGAATTTGGACGATTTACAGAGCATTTCAATCCTTCCATTTATCAGAGCAAATTTGGACGATTTCAATGGCTAATCCTTCGTCTTCTCAGAGCTTAGAAGCACCTAATGTGAGTGTTTATGGTTTTTATTTTTTGACCTTCTTCCAATTCCGCTTTTGATTTCAAGTTATTTGTTTTTGTTATTTGATTTTGTTGGGTAATCATACATATGATTTGAATTCATATCATATTTGATTTTGTTATTTGATTCGAATTAATGGGGCTAATCCTATTAAATTTTGTTATTTGATTGTGACAGGATTTTTACGGTTTATGTCACCATGAATATCATGTTATTTGTTCGATTGGGATTCAACAGTGTTATAGGGTTTAGGGTTTAGATTCAAATTCATATATTGTATGATTATATGTATGTATGATGAAGTGCTTTTAGAAATCGAAATGATATGTACGAATCTTAGAATTCGTATGGATATGTATGAACATTAGTAATATGTAATTAATAGTCTAGGGTTTATGGTTTATTGATGTTCATGTAAAATTCGAAAATTCATGTATAATTTAGAGAACGTCATGTTTCATGTTCAATAGTGTGTTATTTTATTGTTGGGTTTGAATTCAATTCATGTACGGTATGATTAAATGTATGATGAGGCATTTAGAAGTAATTTATGATAGTGTAAGAATATGTATGATAGTGTTATAATTTTTTATTTGATATTCTAGTGTAATTTTTGATAGTATAATGTAAGATTCTATGATAGTAGTATTGCTAATTATTTAAATTTGACAATGAGTAGGACTGATCACAGGGAGTATAAATGCCCTTGAAATTATCGGTAACAAGAATGTGATTTAAAAAATTGAAATAAACGACAAATTAATGTCGTTTGAAAACACATGAACGAATATTTCGAATCGAATTCCATGGTACGTGGCGTCACCAAACTGCACCTTAAACGGCGCGCGTCAAGGGACGGACCTTTTCTAGGTTAGACGGATCCTAACCGGCGATTAGTACCGGTCAAATTGTAGTGATAAAGTGGTGAGTCGTGTCGAATCCTCGAGGAAAAAAAGTGGTAATTCTTTTAAGTGTGGTTAAATACCAAAGAGCTGCTATTAACTCGATCTAAACCGCAATTTTATAACACAGATTACTACTACTCTAACCAACATAAAATAAATGCGTAATTTAAAAGTTATTCTAATATAATATATATAGATATATAAATATATAGATACCAAAATATAATATATAACCGCATCAACCAAAGTATATGTAATCAATTTATATGATCTTTTCAGTTAATGGAATGTGTTCGATCTTCCTTTTTAGGTCCAATTGAGTGAATGAAACGGTGTACTCCTAATGTCAACAATTCCTCCTCACACGAGCGTATGAAATTGTCATATGTCAAAAGTCATCAGTCCAAGGTCCACAACTGCCCCATGCTAAACTTAGTTAGTCAAAACAGGTACCGAGTACAAATCTACCCCGGATAAAAGAGGTGATTCCATTTGTCAAATGGCCGATGTTATTCAAGAGGCTCCGGTTGTCAAGCGGATCGATTTAATACAAACGATGTAGTTTCAATTAAACTGTGATTTTAACATTATTAAGATCTCGAGTACAAATTTTAATAAGATTTGTTTTATTAGGACAAATCTGCCCCCGGGTAGGAAATAGGATTCCGTTAATCAGACGGCCATTTTTACCCTCCGGTTTTTCTATTTTTACTCATATCCTGACTTCTCTGGTCAGTTCATCGCCAGGTTATATGTAGTATTCATTATGATTGATTACTTCATTCCGAATATGTTATCATTACGTAGCGAAATAGAAAAAGATTCATTTTACTCAATTTTAGTCATTTTTATTTTAACATCATTCCATTACCGAAAAGATCAAAATAATATAATTACATAACTTTGGCTAGTTATTAGATCTAGCCTAATAACATTATAAAAACTAAAAAGAAGAAAATGACAAACATAAACATAATTATTATAGAAATTACCCGATTACAATCACGACTCGTAAATCGCTCTTTTCCGGATTTTACAACGATTTCAAAGAACACCGAACCTTCGAGAATTTCCCGAACATTATTACCGTATTACTACTACATTATTTTGGCATAAGGCCTATTTACAACTATAAAAGAAAGAGGGAAAGAGTTATATATATAGAATATGGTTTATATATATAATTTGGTACACCTCCAAATGAACTCTCTCGATGCTCCCTTTTATAGAATTTTCCTTCCTTCCCGGACCGTCCTGAAAATTTGCCGGATCGGTCCGTGTAATGATGCTAATCATTTCAAATTGTCCTCAAGATGTTCCCCATGTTACACATAATCATTACTTGTCTTTGTGTAATTATATATATAATTATATATAATTACACGCTTAATCTTCTAAAAATCGTAACTTGAATTCTCGATATCGTAATGACATAATCGAACTTCCGTTGAAAAGCTCGTTAAATTCTCTACAACTTTCATCAAGACCACTTCTTCGTAAAACATACTCTCGATGAGCCATTTGTATTATACGTCCTTTTTCGAGATTTAGAAACAATTATTCCTCGATCATTTATATCGGTGACGCTTTATAACTTCCTTTCACCGACTTGTATTGACTTCAAAAGTGTCGATACTGGATTTCAGATTCATATTAGGATTCCGCAATGAAATAAACACAAAATACCCGTGTAAAATAGACACAATATTCCTAAGTTACTAAAACCGGTACAAAACTACAACTTTTATTATAAATACTAACTTTTACTACTAACTATACTAAACTACAAAGATTAATATTTTATACTAATTATATCATAATTTTAGATATTTTACATAGAATTTGTCAACAAAACATAATAAAATCAATGTAAATTCAATCATATAAAATAATACATCAATTACTTCCCCACTTAGCTTTTGATCGTCCCTCGAGCAAAAATAAGCGATAATATATAAATAATGAGATAATATAATTGATCGATTAAAATTTCAAAAGTAATATATATCGTCAATATTACAAACATATAATTTATAAATTTTATAGAAATTTAAGAAAGGGAGATTATACAACTTAAATGAATTAAGTATCAAATATGAATTAGATGGAAACATGCATGCAATAATTCAGAAATATAAATAAAATATTAGAAATACTTTCTATCTAGATTATTACGAATTTCTGGAATCATTAACTAAGTCAAATAGAAGACACATTGGCTTAATATATTAGGATAGGACATTGGTTAATCGAAAAGATAGAAAAGGAAATCAAAAGAAAGATGTAAGTAAATGCGTCGTCACGCCTTCACATTCTTGATCAAAAACAGATTCGATTAGTAACATCCTTTTATTTCAACTATTTTTCGATTTTCTCTTCTTTTTTTTTTTTTTTTTTTTTTTTTTTCATACATTAAGAACTAAAGCGTGAGTGTGTGTAAATAATCAAATTCACAAGCATTGCTTCATCAAGATTGATCGAGTACTACTCTTTCGATCTAAAATTACGAGTCCGGTTTCCTTAAACACGTAATCATTCTTGAGATCTTTTGATTCGACTTATGCCTTCATTCTCAAGAATAGGACATTTCGAGATAATCCCTAAATTTGGACTACTATCATCGACATATATTTTTGGTCGATCAAAGATAGGGAAGATACTTGATATTCGATTTATTCTGTGTAAAAATGGTGCTTTAATTCTTAAAAAAAAAAATTTTCCATAAAACACTAACATATCTGAACTCATTCCAATCTCAGCATATACCATTTTTCTCAACTCTTAACTTTTTCTCATCATCATCTCTCTCATAAGACGTATAAACTCGAAGAATGTCAAAGAAATGTAGACCAAAATAAGCTAAGGATCGGAAATTTCTAGTTTAATCAAAATGGCTAAAATTCCGAGTGAGGTCTTGATCACTCTTTAAAAGGCTGAGTGGGGTCAAAATTGGAAATTTTATTCAGTGTAGGTTATTTGGCTTATAGTTATATTTTTGTGGTGCCAAAATCATCATTCCTAATTTTGATTCCAAATTCATAATTAATCTTAAAAGAAAATTATCTAAAAATTTATTTATAAATATAAAATTACTTGAATAATTCCATAAAAGAAATATTTGATAAAAATTATTTAGTTATACATACTCAAAATCTTAAAAATCTTATAAAAGATATAAAACATATTCATTATATATCTAATATATTTTACTAAATCAAAGATTAATCCTCTCGAATTATATCATTTTTATTCATATATTAACCAACTTAAATTATTCAAGAAAAATTAAAACTAAGAAATAAGTAATTAAAGTACTAATTTATATGAAAAAGGTTATATTTTATAATTATTTTTTAATTTTTTCGAAAATTTTAATGAAATTTTCAAACCTAACTCTACTCCCCACTTACGAATTGACATCGTCTCCGATGTTCAATAAGTATGAAAAAGTAGGTTCGAAAATTAAATTAAAATTATAGATGATCGTTATAAACATCGATAACACACATATATTAAAATCAAACAACATATATATTAAACAAAAAGAAACTATTACAGACTAAAAATAAAACAAACTTACTATTAACTTACTAACCTTAAGCAACTTTAACTTATTAAAGCAAACCAAACTTAAACTAAATTAAATAAAACCACTAACAACTATCTTAAATAGTTGACGAACAACCCGGATTCTCTACCGGTAGCAATCCTCTACGACGACAATCACGAGACGGATATATCTCATCGAAGCAATTTCGGGGACTTCATTCAAATGAATACATAACCTTGAAATTAACCAAGCAAAAGGCATCGGCCGTCCATTATTATACCGCTCCACCGCAAAGTTTATCGCCGTCCTAAAAATCAAAATCCCCAGTCCACATAAGCTCCAGCTTATCAATGCAAACAATGAAGTATCGCACTATCACTAACCCATGCAAAGTCACTAGTCGGATAGACTCGTGAGTTAATGAAGTGTTTCCATGCTCTCGATTTGATGAGCGGTAGAGTGAAGTGGTAGAGTCGTAATTTTGATCGAACTCTGGAAACAGATATGGAAAAGCTTCCGTGACATAGTTAACAACATGACAAGAGTTCCCTAATCCCCATTGATATTCATAATGAAGATTATGGATTTGATTGAAAATCGGTATCTCGTAGATATGATTGATAATATGAGGTGACAGGTGAATAAGTGTACCACGAACAGATATAAGCTGTGACGGATCTACCGTAGTAACAGTAGAAAGAGCTGAATAAAATTCCCTAACAATAGAAACATTAATTCTTCCTCGAGGTTGCTTAACAAATTTTTTCCATCCTTGAGTCTGAATTAAATCCCTTCCGAACTGATCAATTTTTTCAAAATTGATACCCCTTTCCATCAATATAGGAGAATTTGCAAACCTCGCATTCACCAACAAATTAACATTTGAAGCACTAGACTCCGGGATAAAAACATCAACTGCGTCTCCGGATCGTATGAATTGACCGATGGTGATGATCGGTTGGACATTTTAGTTGAAACAGATGAAAAGAAATCAGAGATAGAAAGGTAAAAGTAAAAGAGTGAATGTATAGATTGTTTTACTCTCACTTTACTCTCGGCTTAAATGGACAAAATTGAGAGTGTACGTGGTCGCACATTAGAACTCTCAACATGACTCAGCAGCTTTTATTCCCGGACCGATCTCGAAAATGGCGGACCGGTCCGCCTTAAAATATTTTTACCGTATGAAGGTTGTAAAATTCAAGTTCGCTTTGTGCACTTTAATAGACTTCAAGCTATTTTAAAAGCTATAAAGATGATTTAAAGTTTACGGATAAAACGACACACCTAATACGACACGCGAATAATAAATATATTTTTAGAATTTTGATTTTTATTATATTTTTTATGAAATATTTAAATACTATTAAAAATAAATCTACGACTACGACAAAATATGATTAATGAAATCGAAAACTTGTTAAACTAGCAAACTTATCAACTAAAATTAAAATACGTAAAATAAATTAAATAATCATAAAATGTTTAGAAATGATAAAAGTTGTTTAAAATCAAACAATGTCAACATCATCATCGCCGCGATGTAAACTGATCATTCATACTTGGAATCGATGACGTATCGGGTCGTGGAAACGTAGTCGTGATCCGAATCGAATCGCCGAGATCCATCGAACTCATACTTGACGCGTCATCCTTGCAAAATCTGAAAATCCTCCCGGTAGATGTAACGACACCACGAGAACTCAGTATAAAAGACACCACGACCACTAGGCGGCTTCCAAAAGGATTTGGCATATGATGAAAGCTCGAGATGGTGGAATAGGTGCTATCCATTCTCGTAACGATATCACGGGTTAGATTGACGAGGCGGATAGGCGCTTCTATCGAAAGAAGGATCAAGATGCATCCGCTTTCGTGTCTCAAAGATCCTCTACGTAAATCATCACTCCACGCCTACTCGCCGAAGAAACAAAGCCATATTAGCTTTGTCCTCGGGCTACATCCGATACTAAGGATTGAAACATATCGTATGTAATGGTGTTTGGGAGAGAAGTCTGCTGCTTGCTCGTAAAAGATGAAAATGTCAAAACTGGTGGGGCCGGTGGAGCCGGTGGAGGGTACTACGTCCTAACTATCGAGTCTATCGAACCCTCCGGAGACCTCCTCGGACTAGGGCCTATCGAGGGACTCATCTCGCCATCATCAACTTGTCGTTAGACAGAAAGAACTCTGATCTACGACATAAATCGAAATAAAGCCAGGAAAGTACATGTGACTCCCTGCCTTGGCAGTAACAATAAACTCGAAAACCCTTCTATACATAATTTTCCCACATCCACCTTAACATCATGAATCATCGCCCCAAGTAATGCATAAATCCTCTTTACCAAAGCGCGTGTGTTTGGTAGTGGGATAGAGTATGGCTCAAAAATCTTTTGATTGCCCTCGAGATCTAAAAACATTTCCCATAATTAAATCTGTTGTCCACCCACTCTGCAGTAGCATCAAACTCCTCTCTGAGCTCTGTAGAGGCAATCTGCTCATACATAGCGGGATCATCTAATCCATAAACAACTTTCTATAATCTTCTTCATCTGGAAAAACTTACTCCTAAAAACAAAGATTAATCGGTTCGGACTAAAAGAAACATGTCTAGACCTAAGGGAATAGACTTCATCATACTACCCTCGGTGGGTGTCAAAGTAGACAAAACCGCATAAAATTCTCGCCACTAAGGTAGTATTGATCTCTCCCATCCTCTCGAGTGCAAAATCCAACCATTGGCGTCTCTCGCAAAAATACGCCTAACCTCCTCTCCTAAGTCATCAAAATCCAAGCCTCTTTCCAACACAACTCCACATTTACTATAGATATTCCTATAAGCATTCTTAGCTTGAGGTGAAGTCAGAAAACAAAACTAACGATTCTTCTTCCGGTGTTAAATCTCTTAATTCTACGATCGGTACTTCTATTGGAATATTAGGCTTTCTTTTCTTAGAGATTTTTCGACTGGATGAGGCCATTCTACGATATTGAATTGGCAAAACAACAATAAAATCAACAGAAAAACAACACAAAATAAAATGTCACAACACACGAAAAATTCAAAACAGTTGAAAATAAATCTAAAAATTATAAAAATTATGAAATTGACAACTAGAGTAAACAAATTATACCTTATAATGAACAAAAACCGTGAAAAGTGGCCGGAAAAGTCGTATAAGCCTCCGGGATGAAATGGAGCTTGTGTTTGATCTTTTCAAATTCTTCACTTGTGTTGAAGAGAGAGATAAAAATAGAAAGAAATTGAGTGGTAGTGTAGTGTGGGGTGAATTTGTGGTAAAGTTTGAAAAAAATTTGATTTAGTGGGGTTTGGGGGTGGGCGGCCTGTTTTAGAACAAAATAGGAGAAATGAAGAAGAAGAAATTTACGTTTCCGCTTTAGGTTAACCTTGTCCCGGACCGGTCCGGATTAATGGCCGGATCGGTCCATGTGCAAATTTTTTTTTTTTTTTTTTTTTTTTTTTTTTAGATTTTTGATATAAAACCTATAAAACTCAATAAAAACTTAATAAAATTTATAAATTTTATAACAATTTCTTAAAATTTATAAAATCTTTATAAAACTTATTTAAAAGTTTATAAAAATTCAATAAATTTATATTAATTCTTATAAAATATCTAAAAACTTAAAAACTTTTTATAAAATTTTATAAAACTCCTTAATTTTATAAAGATCCAATTTTATAAGATTTTCAAAGTTATGCAAAAATTTTATAAAACTAAAAACAATAAAAGACTTGAACCTACGGGGTTTCTAATTCTTCAATTTCTACAAACTCTGAGATTTCTAACATACCTTTCAAGCAAACTATATCCTAGAAATGTAGCGTTTGAATTAAGTCTTGAAGTCCATCGGGATTTTCGGTTAACCACCTAATCGTTCCTTCTTAATTACATTCAAACACTCACTCGAGATTGAGTTATATTTTTCCCACATTGCCCACTGTGTTCAATTTTTCCACAGATTCTCAGATTTCCTTAAAAACTTAGCCCTTCTCTTTATCGAGCTTCTTGACGTACTCATTACAAACTTCTTTCAATTTTTTCTCTCTCAACAATTGCTTGTTCTGCTCAAAAACTAAGGCTTCATAGTAAAGCGATATCTCTATTAAAACCAAACTTTAAAAGCAAAACAAAAATTCCTAATCTATCTAAAAAAGACATCCAGCTTCTTTTACGCTCTATCCGGTAAAAGACGAAACTAGTTTAGACATATAAAAGTAAAGATAAAACCTGGTAATTTGATACTTTCAACTTTTAAGAACCTTCGCTTTTAGTCTTTCTGAGGGTCGATCAAAGAACATTACTTCATTTATCGAGAGATTTCTTCACCTTCCGAAATAGCTTCACCTCATGACCATTGGCTATAAAAGTTGTATTCCCATCGCTTAGTTCAACAACTCCAGGATTTATAAACTCGTGTTACTTTAAATGGACTCATCCCATCTTGATTTAAGCTTTCACGAAACAACTTTAAACGTGAATTGTACAATAACACTCGATCACCTACATGGAACTCACGACTATAGATTCTCTTATCATGGAACGATTTCGTGCGTTCTTTGTAGATTCGAGCATTTTCATATGAATCAAGGCGAAATTCTTCTAATTACATTAATCAAGTAATCTATGATCACCGACGACCTTAGGATCGAAATTTAAAAATCTAATAGCCCGAGAATGCTCGGTGTTCTAATTCTACTTGAGATGACAAGATTTACCAAAGACTAATTTGTAGGAGAAAACGACCAATTGGAGTTTTAAAAGTCGCTTCAGTATGCCCATAACGCATCATCTAATCTAACCGCCCGCTTTTACGGTTTGAATCCACTGCTTTTTTCTATGATTCTTTTAATCTCTCTATTTGACACCTCTGCACGACCACCGGTTTGCGGATGATAAGCGCGTTCTAATTTATGCGTTACACCATATTTTTCAATTAACTTGGTAAATGGTCGATTGCAAAAGTGCGAACCTCATCACTAATGATCGCCTAGGAATGCCATAACGTGTAAATATATTCTTTTAAGGAATCGTATAACAACTTTGGTATCATTAGTGGGAAGAGCTTCACCTTCTACCCATTTCAAACATAATCTACCATTACAAGAATAAATCTTTTTCCAAAAGATATAGGAAAGGTCCCATGAAATCTATACCCCAAACATCAAATAACTCACATTCTAAAATAGGTTGCATAGGCATTTCATGTTTTTAGATACATTTCCCCATTTTTGACAAGACTCACAAGATTTAACATACGATATCGCATCTTTATAAAGTGTAGGCCAATAAAAACCACATTGCAAGACTTTAAAAGCGCTTTTCCATCCTCCATGATGACCTCCTCGCCTCACGATCATGACAAAGCGATAAAACACTTAAAATTTCATTATCGTGCACACATTTTCTGATTATTCCATCCGAACATTTACGGAAAAGATCTGGTTCCTCCCAAGAATAAAATTTTAAGTCATAAAAGAACTTCTTTTACTGCTGCCAAGTCCAATGAGACGGAATGTAATCACGAGTTAAGTAGTTAATGATATCTCCAAACCAAGGTGAATTTTCCTTAGAAAATTCTTTTCTTTAATAACTGCATGGTTGAAGGCATATCGATTCTAAATGAGTTGTTCATCAGAAATGAATCCTTAATTTCATTTCCTATCTCTTCCTCGCTTTCCATTCTACTTAGATGATCCGCTACTACATTCTCACTTCCTTTTTTCTCTTTAATCTCAATATCAAATTCTTGAAGTAGAAGAATCCATCTAAGAAGACGTGGTTTCGCATCTTTCTTACTCAAGAAATATTTCAATGCTTTGAATGGTCTCAGTATAAACTATTACCTTAGAGCCAACAATATACGATCTAAACTTATCTAAGGCAAAAATTACAATATGCTTCTTTTCTCAGTAGTTGCATAGTTTAGTTGAGTCGCATTTAACGTATGAGATGCATAGTAAATAGCTTTGAGAATTCTATTATACCTTTGACCTAAAAACAGCTCCTACAAATTAAATCGCTTGCATCACACATAATCTCAAAAGGTAAATCCTACCTGGTGCCACCAATATCGGTGCCGTAATCAACTTCGCTTCAGGGTCTTAAATGCTTCCATACATTTATTATCAAAATTAAAAGATACTTCTTTTTCAAGCAAATGACTTAGAGGCTTTGCTATCTTTGAAAAATCTGCAATAAATCTCCTATAAAATCCTGCATGTCCAAGAAATCCTCTTAACGTTCTTAGATTAACTGGTGGAGGCAATTTTTCGATTACCTCGACTTTAGCTTTATCAACTTCAATTCCTACTTCAGAGATTCTATGTCCTAGTACAATTCCTTCTGATACCATTAAATGACATTTTTCCCGCTTAAGCACTAAATTGGTATCCTCACAAATACAAACACTCGTCTAAGTGTAACAAACAGCCATTAAAAGAGTCTCCGTAAACACTAAAGTCGTCCATAAAAATTTCTAAGAATTTCTCAACCATATCAGAAAATATAGACATCATGCATCTTTGAAAAGTAGCCGGAGCATTACATAAACCAAACGGCATTCTTTTATACGCAAAAGTTCCATAAGGACAAGTGAAAGTAGTCTTTTCCTATCTCCTACTGCAGAATGAAAATCAGAAATATCCTGAATAACCATCTAAGAAACAAGAATACTTATGACCACTTAAACGCTCCAACATTTGTACTATGAATGGAAGTGGATGATGATCTTTCTTAGTATGATCATTTAGTTTTCTAAAATCAATGCACATTCGATATCCTGTAATTTCCTTGTTGGAATCCATTCATTCTTATCATTCTCTTTCACCGTGAAACCTCCTTTCTTTGGTACAACTTGAGTTGGACTTACCCATTCACTATCCGATATAGGAAAAATTATTCCCATTTCTAATAGCTTAATAACCTCTTTCTTAACGATTAATCAGTAAATTCGGGTTGAGGCGGCGTTGCGGTTGAATACAAGGTTTAGCATCTTCTTTCGTAATTATCTTATGAACACATATCTCGTGACTAATACCTCGAATATCAAACATCGTCCATCCAAAAGCTTTCTTATGCTTTTTCAACATTCCTAGTAATTGATCTTCCTGTTGCTTCGTTAAAGTTGATGAAATAATAAGCGGTAAAAGGTTATCATTTTCAAGAAAAGCATATTTCGATTTAAAGGTAACGGTTTCAATTCCAGATTCTTAGGCGGATCTTCTATTGATGATTTAAGAACCGGTCCTTCTAGTTCTAATTCTAAATACTTATGCCATGGTGGTTTAAAAGTAAAACTTCCTTTATCTAGAGAAAGGATTATCTCTTTCATTTCAATGTCTTCCTCATCTTCTTTATAGATAGATAAAGTTAAACATTCTTCTAATCTATCTTCAAAAGTTGGTAATCGATTATCATAGATGTAATGAGTATCTTCTATAAAAGAACATGATTACGTGATGTGTATTGATGGTTCATAGCTTTGAAAATATTGAAAGCAACTTCATCTTCATTGACTCTCAAAATTAATTCTCCTTTACGAACATCGATTAAAGTTCTCCTCAGTAGCTAGAAATGGACGTCCTAAGATAAGCGGCGCTGAAAATCCTTCTTCCATTTCCATAACTACAAAGTCTACCGGAAAATAGAACTTGTCTACTTTAACCAATACGTCCTCAATAATTCCTCTAGGGTACTTAATCGATCCGTCTCGCCATTTGCAGAGTCATTTCGATCTTAGTAAGCTTTCCTATGCCTAGCTTTCTATAATCCTCATAAGACATGAGATTTATACTAGCTCCCGTATCACATAAGACCTTCTTAAACAAAAAGCCTCCAATTTCACACGGAATCGTAAAACTTCCAGATCTTTTAGTTTAGGTGGTAACTTATCTTCTGCAGAATTGCGCAAACATTCTTCATTTAGGCATATATTCTCATATTCCTCTAATTTTTCTTATTTGATAGTATCTCCTTCAAAAACTTTCCATAGGTAGGCATATTTATCAGAGCTTCGATAACAGGGATATTAACATTAATATGACGAAAAGTATCAAGGAAACGAGCATACTTCTGATCAGTCTTAATCTTTTTAATTTGATCTTTAGGTGGAAAAGGTAAAGACTCTAAATCTATAACCTTTGGTTTCGAAGTCATTTTCTCTTTTCCTTTATCCTTTGGAGTATTACTTGATCGCCATGTTTCAGGTTCTTGACTTTTTTCTTTTAATTTGTTCCCTGAATCAATCTCTACTTCATACTCCTTCAGTTCTTCCTGTTTCTCATCCTTGTTTTCTTTATCTTCTACTCTAACATGTTCCTTAAATAGATTCCTTAAATCTTTATCCATGGGGTCTTTCAAAATTCTAGGGATTTTTACCCATTTTTCACCTTCCTTCTCAGGTTCCAAACTTCTATTCCTTTTCAAGAATTTCTCTATGATTTCTTCTTCCTCATCAGTAAATTCAAGTTCATCTTTAGTCTCTTCATTGTTATCTAAATCATTTTCTACTTCATTATTCCCAAGTTTTCTACTCCATTACTACCATAGAGTTTCCTACTTCTCGTAACTACAACATTTACCTCTCTTGGGTTTCTTTCAAGATTACTTGGTAATCCTCCAGAGGTCTCACCGTTGTTACGCTCACCTTCCCTACTCAAATGATCTTCCATATTCCTTAATGAAGCTTCTATCGTTCTCATTCGTATCATGTCCACTCATAGATGTTTTCATTGTACTCATGTCCTTACTTGATCGAACCTATAGAAGTCATCATTGTTTCCATATTCTTAGCTTGAGTAGATACTACACCCATCATATTTTCCATCGCTTTCTCCCATTTTCAATCCTTCTGCAGTTGAGTTGAACTTTGAGTTCTTGGTATACTTTGAGTGGTATGTTGAGGATAGGATCTTGGTAATGATTGTAAATTCGATTAGATGTATTTCCTTGATAAACTTGATTATTATTCATATTCTTATACTCGAATCGATACGGCGGTTGTCCTGGCTTACTAGGGTTTTCGGACCATCTAAAAGTTGGGTGGTCTCTTCTAATAGCATTAAATGAGTTTGAATATGCATTATTCAAATTCCTATCTTCTTGAAGAAAACTCACTTCCTCTTTTGAATATCCTGTTGGTTCTTCTTTCCTAATGACACATTATCATAATTTGAGTATTCGGTTGGAGTACTATTTTCTCAATTTTGATTCTTACCTTGTTGTAATCCATCAAACTTTCTACTTAAATTCTCCAAATGTGCTAGAACTTCCGTGATTTGAAGTACATCCTTCGCAAAAGCTACTTTTCTAGTGCTAGAGCCGGTTTCCCACATTCTATTGTTTTTGGAAATCTTTTCTATAGCATCGTAAACTGCTTGAGCTTCACTCATCATTAACGAACCACCACATGCATGATCTACATCTCACACGTGAATCTTTTCTTAATTTACTTGCGTAAAAGTTGAATTTGCATATCTAAGGAATAACCATGATCGGGACAAGCTCTTAACAATTTTTAAACCTTTCCCACGCATTCCCAAGTGTTTCTTCGGATCCTTGTCTAAAATTAGCAACCTCGACTTTTAATTCCAAATTCCGTCACAGGTGAAATATTGTTTGAAATTCAGTTTGAATATCCTCCCAACTAGTTAACGAGTGGTGTGGAAGAGACATAAACCAATCTCGGCTCTTCCTTTTAAAGAAAAAGGAAACATAGTCATCCTTGTTAATTCCTTATGAGCACCTTGACTTTTGGTCAGTATTGCACATTCTTCAAACAGATAGAGATGATGATGTGGATCTTCATCATCTTCTCCTAGAAATTGGGCTCTTGCGTCAATTAAACCAAAAGATGAGACTTAATTTCAAATTATTCGCTCCTTCATTCGGTAAAAGTATGGGATTATTAGTCCGGTTTCTCCTTACGCTTTGATCACGAGATAGGTCTCGGTTTGGCGGATTGTTACGATTATTCGGTTCCGATCTTGATTGTTCCTATTATTATTATTCTGATTATTATTAATATTAACAGGTTTTGTCCATGCCCTAAAGCATGATCTAGCCTCTGCTCGCTTGTTTCATCACTACCTTCACCATTTCTTTATTTTTATTAGAAGATGATTCCGTTGGAGATTTTCCAAGGAGTCCTAAGCTGGGTTGACCACGTTTACTCTCTATCCGCAACTGCCTTTCGTAAGCGTTTATATCAGGCTTATAAGGAGTAAGTGAGGCTTTACCGCTTCTGGTCATCAACTAATTAAAATAGAAAATGCTCGAGTTTTAAAGAAGAAGAAAATTGGTACTAAAAGAAAGTAGATACCAACGAAAAATAAAAAAAAGAAATGTGATAAGAAGAGTGTTGGTTTATCCTCGAGAATTTTTAACTAATACAAGTAGTAACCATAGACACAAAAAAAAAATAGCGACTTTGTTTCCCCGGCAACGGCGCCAGAAAGCTGACGTCACCAAACGAGACCTTAGAAACGGCGTCAAGAAGGGACAGACCTTTTCTAGGTTAGACGGATCCTAACCGGCAAAGGTACCGGGTCAAATTGTAGTGATAAAGTGGTGAGTCGTGTCGAATCCTCGGGGAAAAAAAGTGGTAATTCTTTTAAGTGTGGTTAAATACCAAAGAGCTGCTATTAACTCGATCTAAACCGCAATTTTATAACACGATTACTACTACTCTAACCAACATAAAATAAATGCGTAATTTAAAAGTTATTCTAATATAATATATATAGATATATAAATATATAGATACCAAAATATAATATATAACCTGATCTAACCAAAGTATATGTAATCAAATTATATGATCTTTTCGATTAATGGAATGTGTTCGATCTTCCTTTTTAGGTCCAATTGAGTGAATGAAACGGTGTACTCCAATGTCAACAATTCCTCCTCACACGACGGCGTATGAAATTGTCATATGTCAAAAGTCATCACCCAAGGTCCACAACCGCCCCATGCTAAACTTAGTTAGTCAAAACAGTGCAGTACAAATCTACCCCGGATAAAAGAGGTGATTCCATTTGTCAGATGGCCGATGTTATTCAAGAGGCTCCGGTTGTCAAGCGGATCGATTTAATACAAACGATGTAGTTTCAATTAAACTGTGATTTTAACATTATTAAGATCTCGAGTACAAATTTTAATAAGATTTGTTTTATTAGGACAAATCGCTTCGGGTAGGAAATAGGATTCCGTTAATCGACGGCCATTTTTACCTCTCGGTTTTTCTATTTTTACTCATATCCTGACTTCTCCAGTCGGGTTCATCGCCAGGTTATATGTAGTATTCATTATGATTGATTACTTCATTCGAATATGTTATCATTACATTAGCGAAATAGAAAAAGATTCATTTTACTCAATTTTAGTCATTTTTATTTTAACATCATTCCATTACCGAAAAGATCAAAATAATATAATTACATAACTTTGGCTAGTTATTAGATCTAGCCTAATAACATTATAAAAACTAAAAGAAGAAAATGACAAACATAAACATAATTATTATAGAAATTACCCGATTACAATCAATACTCTGTAAATCGTCTTTTTCGGATTTTACAACGATTTCAAAGAACACCAACCTTCGAGAATTTCCCGAACATTATTACCGTACTACTACTACATTATTTTGGCATAAGGCCTATTTACAACTATAAAAGAAAGAGGGAAAGAGTTATATATATAGAATATGGTTTATATATATAATTTGGTACACCTCCAAATGAACTCTCTGATGCTCCCCTTTTATAGAATTTTCCCCTTCCCGGACCGGTCCTGAAAATTTGCCGGATCGGTCCGGTGTAATGATGCTAATCATTTCAGCTTGTCCTCAGCATGTTCCCCCATGTTACACATAATCATTACTTGTGCTGTGTAATTATATATATAATTATATATAATTACACAGTTAATCTTCTAAAAATCGTAACTTGAATTCTCGATATCAGAATGACATAATCGAACTTCCGTTGAAAAGCTCGTTAAATTCTCTACAACTTTCATCAAGACCACTTCTTCGAAAAACATACTCGATGAGCCATTTGTATTATACGTCCTTTTTTCGAGATTTAGAAACAATTATTCCTTGATCATTTATATCAGTGACGCTTTATAACTTCCTTTCACTGACTTGTATTGACTTCAAAAAGTGTCGATACTCGGGATTTCAGTTCATATTAGGATTCTGCAATGAAATAAACACAAAATACCCGTGTAAAATAGACACAATATTCGGTTACTAAAACCGTACAAAAACTACAACTTTTTATTATAAATACTAACTTTTACTACTAACTATACTAAACTACAAAGATTAATATTTTATACTAATTATATCATAATTTTAGATATTTTACATAGAATTTGTCAACAAAACATAATAAAATCACGTAAATTCAATCATATAAAAATAATACATCAGTACGCCTCGGCCTGATGAGGTTCTTAGAATTGCATGCTTTCCCTAGGGTGTTTTCGATTCCTTCTGATCCGCTGTGTCATGCCTACTCTCTAGGCTTTGTATTGAGGCTCCTGGTAGGTAGCTCGTAGAAAATTTCATTATGTCTGCTCAACAGAGCATCTTTTCCTGTCTCCAGCAGCCTGGTAAATCCTCAGCCGGAAGTGAGGCACCCGTTAGATTGAAAATATAAGTTACGCTTACGCCGGTCCGTCCGGCATCCGTTCTCCTTCGTCATCATCAAGTATTCTATGACGTTGGTAAAAACAATTTTATCTTCTTCTCTTACCCTCCTAACGTTACAACACAAAACAACGATGTTCAAAACAAAACAGATGATAAGACATTTCGGTTATATATATATATATATATATATATATATATATATATATATATATATATATATTTGCAATATATTTTTTGCAATTAAATAATCATGTGTATTTATAATCACTCACAAATTTTTCCACATTTGGGACACACGGAGAATATATTCATCTGCGTGATAAGGTGTTTGATACCAAATTGAGGTTCCATTCGGAAAGAAGAATCTATGAAAAACTACAATCCGAGTTGGTGTTGTATCCTGACGGTAATGATCGTACCTTGTTAACTAGACTGGGAGAATCAGTGTTTGGTCAATTTATTACTTGGTATCGTGATAACTGGGCGTTCAAAAGGCGGCTAATAGCATTCTTGTATTTCCAAATGGTTTATCCCGACCGCGACGATGAACTTCATTTTAAGATTGGCGAGAATAGGGTGAAGTTCGGCAAAAGAGAGTTTGCAATGACAATGGGGTATAGATTTGGAGATGCAAACCTTCAGATTCATCCAGTCTCAAGGTGTTTTGTGGAGCCTTGTGAACTAAGAAAGTGCGCCAGGACTGTAACGTTGGCAAAAATCTTAGCAGCGAGGAGGACAAGGCAATGCGACACTGAAACCATATATCGGATGGCTTTAGTGTATGTTATTTATGGCTTATTAATCGGACAAGACCCTGGAACTGTAATACCGAATCATATATTTTATATCGTCGAGGACCTAGAACTGGTTAGAACTTATCCGTGGAGGGAGTATTTGTTTAACAACTTCATGTGGAACTGGCGTAAACAGGTACAACACCTACAGTTACTTGGGCCGAAAAGTGACGAGAAGGCCTTTCAGCCAACGATATCCAGTTGTCTATATGCCTTACATGTGTGGGCTTTTCATGCCATTCCAACCATCGCTCTGAAGGGGAAATTCGCAATTTTGAGAGAGGACACATGAACGATCGTCCTAGCATGATGAGGTGGAAGTTTTGAACGGCGGGTGTATTCCGTGGATCGGCATCCAAACAGCTTTCTTTGTATGGGTAAGTATCGTATTTTCATTTTTATCAATCCACATTTTAAATATATTGTATCTAAAATCGTGTTTTTTTCATGTATTCATTCAGGAAGGAATGCCCGGTGATGTTCTGAGAACCCCCGAAGATAGGGATTACGTAATTTCACTAGGGTTGCCGGCGGCGGATGTTACGGTTGTACCTCGTCAATTACCGATCCCTCCCATCAGAAACACACCACCCGTCCTTCCCGTCAGAAACACACCGTCCCGTGCCTCTGGTCAACACATAGAACGTGAGCGTCCCGAAATTGATGAAGAGGACGCTTGACGTAGCCAGTCGAGGCGTACAGATTATGCGTCTACCTCCGTGAACCTGCAATGCGATGGCACTATAACCCTAAATGTGCAGGCTGAAGCACTGAGGCCAGTAATTACTCAAATCATCCAACAAAAGCTGGATAAAACTAACTCGGAGTTGAGTGTTGTGAAGACTGAGTTGGAAAAAACCAACTCCGAGTTAAGAGATGCAAGTACCGAGCTTCAAAAGACTAAATCCGAGCTAGGAGATGTGAAGGCTCGGTTAAGTGAAACGATGCGTGGGTTAGCTGAAGTTAAGGCTGAGTTGGGATTTTTTAGAGTTGAACATTCAAAATTTGTCAAATGGGTAGAACTCCAGGCAGCTAGACATGTATGAATTATCTTGCACATAAGAATTTGATAGCCGTATTTATATTGTTAACACACGAATCTGAATTATTAATAGGCTGGTAATCAGTCATCCTAGTCCCAGGCTGGCACACAGCCACGAGTCTCTCAGGGTGGTTCTGCAATCCCACAAACTAGCCACGAGGCGATACACCTCGAGGCCACGATCTGAAACCCGCTCGTAATCGGAGAGGCTGATCAACAAACACCTCCCATGCGACCACACCGAGGTCGTTGGATTCACCACACCGAGCCTGCTCGTTTTGACAAGTCGCCTCCGATGATAGTCCGCCTCCATGAAGACTTCACCCCGACGATCTAATAGGTAATTTGTATTATTAACATAGGTATTTTATTGTTTGTTATCGTTAATTGATGATCTCGATTATATTGGTATAGATACTCCCGAGGCTACGACAAGGGCCGCTACTGACACCAGTCAGGCCGCTATATTTGGTAAGTTATTTGATTTTTCATTTTGAACCTAGATATTACATTGTGAAAAACTATCTAACTCGAATCCCATATTGTTTGTAGGAAGTTAATGTATATAGATTTATTATTAACATTAAAAATCCTATTTTTTTGCTGTCGTTAATTGATTATCTCGATTATATTTGGTATAGACACTCCCGAGGCTACGACAGGGGTAGGTACCGCCACCAGCCAGGCATCGGTTGTGGAGCGTGAGATCGATTTTAGTAAGTTTGTAGATTTTTAATTTTGAAACTAGAAATTACATTGTGAAAAACTATCTAACTCGATAATTAATGTATTGAATATTGTTTAGCTGCTGATCCAACTGATATTCAATTGGGGAAACGAAAGGCTGATGATGCAACTGACATAAGATTGACAACCCGTCAGACTACTAACCAACCATGATATTTAACTGATGGGTTGCACGTAGTCAGTCTGTCGTTCTACATTTTCTTTTATCATTGAAACCTTCAAAACATTATTGTTTTTTGTTTTTACTTATTTCGATAAGATGAATCGGAACCAAAAGCAGATCTGACACCGCTTATCCCATTTCATTTGCCGCAGATGATTGAAGAAACAAAATGAATTATATACATATTCTTCTGGTAGGATTTTATTTTTCATTCTGTGTATTTCCATTTACATCTCACCGCTAGGCTTATGCATTTTCGCAAATGTTGTGTCTGTAACTATTACGAATTGAAATAATTCTAGCAATAAAGTTTTACATGGATTTTAAGTGTTTCAAGCAAAGCAATCTCAACAACATAATCCTTTATTTACTCCTTATGAGTTGGAAGAGTTTCAGCTCTCCCACAGGTAGTAGGTCTTCTACTTTTTTATTATTTCAATCAGTTTGGGTGTTTTATTGGCAATTTGTAGTGTGTTGGTGGTACTGCATATGCTCAAATATCCACACAATCAACCAAATCTATTTACACTCTTATAGATGACTCTCTCACGATTTCTTTTCATTTTTTTTGCTTTTCTTATGTATGCACAATGCAGGTATGGCGTGGTGGAGATCTTATGTATGCACAATGCAGGTATGGCGTGGTGGAGGACAGATTCATTTCATGATCACATTCTCAACTCCTCTGACGTCGGTCTCTCAAACCGCCGAGAAATTGTCATGCTCAGGTCTGCTAAAAAAATTATATATGCAATTCACTGGCTCTTGATAATAAAGGCTCTCCGTTTCAATCAACTTATTCTGGAATTTGTTAGTTTTTTTTTTTGTTTTTTTTTCCAGCTTTCATCCATGCTTTACATTCTTTTTACCTGATCTTTTAATTTTATTTTGAGATATTCTTTAGATATTCTTTAATCGTATTTGTCAGAACGTCTTGAGGACTATGAGTACGTTTTGCAAGAGAAACATTTGTATTGGATTGTAAGATTCATGTCATTTGATACGATCTCTCCACTGTTATTTTATTCTAAGAAAATTCAACAAATTAGTGTACTCCATTTTTCCACTTCGAGTCCAGGTATTTGCAATGAAGTATCAACACAAAATTGGGAGACAATTTTAAGGCATTCAATATGCTCTTATTCTTCTAAAAAAATGCTATTATTATATTTCTTTTATTTTTGATAGGGCATGCGTTGATTATTTGATGAAATGCCAGTAATTTTATGATGGGCTATACTCTTTCGGCCTCTCTACTCTTTGAGTTTATTTGCTAAAACACCAAGCGACGACGTTTTGATGTTAAACGCTTAAACCACATACGTAGTGCTGTGGATGGCTTCAAAAAGTATAAGGAGATAACAGATCCTGTGAAGCATGATCAAGTTTCTGGTAAACGACAGAAAGTATCAGGAGAAGTAAGGTACAGACCAGAGGACCCATTACCACTCGTCATTAATAATGAAGGGTTAGTTATTGAAGCTGTCATTAGTAAGAATTGGGTGAAAAGGATTTGTGTAGATACAGGAAGAACTGTCAACATTCTATACTACATGGCCTTTCAGGCCATGAAGTTGAAGGATTCAAACCTAATTCCAGTATCCACCCCTCTATTTGGATTTGCAGGCCCACCTATCCATCCTATGGGTATGATTACATTGCCTACAACCTATGGCAAGTTGCCTACGGGCAGGACCCTAATGGTGAACTACATTGTTGTTAAGGCATCGTCGGCATATAATGTTATGGGCCAAGACCACCGCCTTGATGGCCTTATAGTTGGGTCGGCCTGTTTTTGAGTCTGAAACTTGGTTTGTGAGTTTTACAATATTTTTCGTATCTTATAATAAAAGTCTTTTCACCAAAATAAAAAATTAAAATAATGCGAGGTAAATGTAGTGAGTCAACTCTAAGCAACTACAGGTGTTATATATGAACCTGCAATGATGTTAAACAATATCCATCGTTTACCAGCAATTATATTCTTTTTATTTTATCGATCTTTTTGGCAAACACCATATTTAATTTTACCTATCGTTTACCATCATGAAAGTGATATATTTTAATATTTACCAACATGCAATATATTTATTAGCTAGCTGCATCTTGACGATACAATACAATGAATCTGGGGCTTTTGACCTGCCAAAAATAATATCACATTAGTATTTTTTTATATACATAGATACATATTTTTTTTATATATATATAAAATTGATCCGTTGATTTATTATGTGTCGATTCACTGTATAAAAGAAAATAAAAAGAACTCAATCTGCAGCCCACTTTGCAACTCGATCAATGGCTCAACTTTCTTCAATTATTGATGGAGAGTAAATCCATGTTGTTTATATATCTCCGAAAATTACAAACCGATACACTAATAATTTTTGCTAACAATCTTAAGACATAATCGTGTATATATCCGGTAATCTGTGAATAAAGTGTTCTATGAATATGAATAAATTTTATACAAATTGTTTCTTTTTGAACATTGCCTATTTTGTTTTGGAAAGTTTCTATAATCGGTAATAAACAGATTATAAACGGTAATAATACGACTATTTTACCTACAAGAACAACCGTGATACATTGGTAATTTTCTGGTCGAGATATCCGGATCACACAGTGTCATTACGTGATAAAACTTTGTGGTCTAGATTTCTTCACAAGTCTAGTCAGACTAGGTAAAAATCTCCCCCACAGTTGTAACAAACTTCATCGATCCTGTACACTTGGTTTTAAGCAGTAGTATTTAAGCAGTATCACCCAAGTCCCCTGGACATAACTCAGTTGGTGAGGAACTTGGGTGCGTAATTGCAGCCTTGCTGGTTCGAATCCCGCAAAGGGCGAATTTATACCCTGGCCTTGGGCAGCCCATGATCCCAAATTTCTTGAGATCACGATTTACATCTCCACACATCCTGAGGGACCGGGGGTGTGGGGACCCTCGGGGGTAGGGTTTACCCTTTTTTAAGCAGTATCACCCAAAGAAGGAAATCCAGTAACTTTTCCCACAGCAACAGTCTTCTCTGCAATGCGAACCAAAAACAATTTTTAGTACAAATAAAGAGAAAGTAGAGGAAACCATCACTCACTTAAAACCAACAACAAGATCTAATCCGCGGTTTTCTTATTCTAACCTTTGGTTCGAAGAGTGAACCGTCCAAGTTGAGCAAAATCTTTATATTTCTCGATACATATCATGTTGTGCACCTGCCAATTGCATAAGAATTACGGCACTGTCAAAACATTTAACAAACGCAACAAGAATTAACAACAACACCGTAAAATCACAGGAGAAGGAGAAGGAGAAGATCCGGTGTTCAATTGAATATCTGACCTGAACGAGACAAAGAACAACCGCGCCATTCTTAACAAAAAAAGGATCCTTTTTTATAGTCTTTTTGGTTTTCGGATCAATCTGTGCCACCAATTTCGCAATTTCACATTCCTCAACTAGAGCATGAATATGCAACACAGCCTTGTAACCAGCAGTAAAAATCGCCTGGTATATAATATAACCCCGTCCAAATAAACAAGATATAATTAAATGTTATAAATAAAAAAAAAAGAGGGAGAATGGAATAGGCCAACCGACCGAAAAAACTAAAAACTAAAACGGATACATACGTTATCCAACAACTCCAATATCTGAAGCTGTGCATAGAACTCTGACACAGCATGTATCGGTTTTGCTGCGAATTTTTAAACATGATAAACACACGAGATAACCGACTCGATGGATTAATGACATGATGCAAAAATATAATATAAGACACCAACACTTTTAGTAGCAGCAGTCATAAGAGCGGTCCGAGCGGATTTAAATACAAATTAGTGAAAAACACATACCACAACTCGACAAAACAAAACCGGACAGTATTTCATCCTCCTCGACTCCTGATACCCTGACACGCAAATTTTCACCAGGTCCGGCACGCCTAACTTTATCTTCATCACAGAATATGGCAAGAACTTTCACATCAGCCTGCACATGACAATTTGCACAAATGAAAAAACAAACAAACAAACAAGAATATAGTACACGCCACGCGCGAAAAAAGGAAGAAATAAAAAACTAGCAATTAATGGGCTAAAAACTTAACCTTGTTTGGCATGATCAACAAATTATCCCCCTCGCGAATGCTTCCTGATTCTACTTTCCCCATTACAACGGTCCCCATATCCTTGAATTTATCAATGATAGGCATTCTGCAATATTTCAAACATTTAAAAAAAAAAAAAAAAAAGAAAATAAAAAGATGTTAATCCGTGCGGGTACTCAAAATATTGCACCTGAATGGAGCTTTAGGATCACGTTCTGGAAAATCAATTGTATCAAGAGCTTCAAAAAGGCACGGACCACTCCACCATGGACACACACTTTTATCTACTCTTGTTTTCATGTTAAAACCCTTGAGTCCAGAAATGGGAAGAAAACGAACATCTGTCAACACAAATACATGTATTAAAAGGCGATTAATCCATCACCAAAACTATGAATATATGTATTCAGTAAACCATAATTCATATGATACTACCTTTTTTCACGTTATATCCCGATGAGATCAAGAACGGAACCATTTTGGACTCAATCTCATCATACCTGGAAGAAACTGAGGAAATGAATAACAGGGGACATATTAAAAATAAACTAAGATTTTTCTCTTTTTGATGAAGAATCACACCTTTTTTTGACCAGTTAACAGTGGGATCGTCCATTTTATTGACAACAACAAGAAGCTTAGACACACCAAGAGTTTTAGCCAGTTGAACGTGTTCACGTGTCTGTCCATTTTTCTCGTATCCGGTTTCAAATTCCCCCTTTCGAGAAGATATCACCTGGAAGCATAACACAAATTCAAAAAAATATATATCGAAAACAATATCCATTCAAATATATCTTAGCAAGATAAGGGAGAACAACTCACCAGCACACCTATATCAGCTTGAGACGCGCCTTTAATCATGTTCGGGACATAACTTTTATGGCCCTGAGAGTATATATAAACAGATAATAAAAACACACTAACACTTCACATACATGAATCACCATAACAAACAGTGTTCAATTACCATTCTCTCCTCCCAAAAGCTTAAACTAACGGGGAGGTACGTAGATAATTAACATTTTAAATGAAATAGAGAAAATTGGATATGAAGCTAAAGGAACCGAAATTAATTTACCGGGGCATCCAAAATGGTGAATCTTGTGGTTTCTGTTTCAAAATGTGCTCTCCCAACTTCCACTGTTATTCCCTATAATTAAATTGACAACATAAAGTATATAAAAAAATAAAATAAACAAAGTAAATGCAGAAATAAAGAAAGAAGAAATTAAATCAGATGGCTACCTTAACTCTCTCTTCTTCGTTTGTATCCATAATGTAAGCCATGTACCTAAAAGAACATGGGGAAATAAGGAATCCAACAGCCGGAAAATCGGGTTGTGATAACGATAAATATCATTGAATGAATGAATGAAATAAGCACACCAGCTCTCTCTGGAATTGTCTTTTGCATCTTTCTCGAATTTCCGAATGGTGCGATCATCAACTTGACCACTTAAATATAATATTTGACCACCAATTGTTGATTTACCAGCATCTATATACATAACATTTGAATGAAACATAAGCGTATGCGAAGAAACAAACGGATATCATGACTAGAACCCTAAAACCCTAAAGAACCCTAAACCCTAAACCCTAAAGAACCCTAAACCCTAAACCCTAAACCCTAATTATCTGTTCAAATTAAAAACTAGAATGCTGCACACACATAAACATATCTTGTATATATAAGAGTCATCCTCCTTACCAACGTGACCGATGAACACAACATTCAAGTGGCGTTTCTTGATCTCTTCCACGTCATCATCTTCTTCAGCAATTTCTTGAATGCATAAACAAAACAAGGGGAAAAATAATGTTGAGTTGCACTTGCAGCCATGTTTTTAATTAGGCAAAAAGCTTTAATTCACTCTAAAGAAAAAATTATATCAAAGCCCTTTAGTTTCAATTCTTAAATTTGGATTAAATCTCAGCAGTAAGACAAGGGACATTAATTCTCTATTTAGTTTTAGTTTGTTGATGAAGAAAAAGGAAACATATACATTGTTCTTATTTATGATCGATCATGCACATGGATTCCAATTAGAAAGCTATTCGAAAAGATCATATTCATATGGCATAAACCGCAAGCGAACTCAAAATCTAATACCTCACTTGAAAAAGAAAAAGAAAAAAAAAACAAGATTTTGATTCATCCTGCAGTAGCTTCCAAAAACCAACATAATAATAAATAAATAAAAAGACAGATTGGCAATTTAAATTTTATAAAGAAAATCACGTATATATAAACAAAAATAATGCTTCTAAGCTTCCAAAAAAAAATAAAAATTCGGCAACCAATTGTTTTTAGTTTTTGCCATTATTTTTCATCAGTCAAATAATCGATTACAACGACATAACTATAAAATCAATTACCTTCTTCACAGAATGTGTTTGACGAATCTATACGTGAATCCACCATACTCGCAAGTTTTTTTGGTTTTTTTTTTTTTTTTTTTTTTTTTTTTTTTTTTTTGACGTAGTAATCGCCACTTAGCAAACAGGTGTATGATCAATAGCCGACGTACTGGTGACTTAAGGCCCAAAGGTACGTATTAGCTACTACGTAGGGTTTTAGCGTAAGGAGTAGATATATAGACTATTGAGATTATAATGGTAGAGAAAAATATTTTTCCGTTGATTGACGGATAGAGTACATAGGAATATTTATAGTGCCAAACTAACTTGTTCTCCAAGTATTGGTTTGACTGACTTGTTCTCCAAGTATTGGCTTGGTCTTGATCTCCAAGTATTGGATAAATACATCCAAGTATTGGTTTGACTGACTTGTTCTCCAAGTATTGGCTTGGTCTTGATCTCCAAGTATTGGATAAATACATAAATAATAAATCTAATATGAGGAAATTCCATAATTGGTCCCGTAATTTTTGGGTGAGTATCGATTTTGGTCAAATCTGATTCTTATTGATCGATTTTGGTCCCGTAATTTAAAAAAACAAATCAATTTCATGACATTTGTAATTTCAGCGACTTTTTAAATTTTCCGACCAGTTTGGCACATGTGCTGCTGATTGGACAACGCTGACTTGCACAATTTTGCCCCGTCGACAGATAAAAATTTTTAATTAACATCCTTGTATATCGACGATTATATTTCAGCGGTTCTTCCTTGTTCTTTCTCCTGAATCACGCCGCCTCTTTCCATGGAAACTCAAAACTTTGAAGACTCTGTCAATTTAAGAGACAAGCAAAAGACATGTACTTGCATTATCGAGGAAAAACTCTTGAGTATTGGTTTAGGTTTCTTTGCTTTTTTTTCAAAAAAAAATTCAGTTGCAAAAACAACACAGAATCAAGAATAAAAATTTAAAACATGGCACAAGAATCAATTCAAGCTTGCCAAGAGATCAATGTAAGCTCTTATATGTGATCTGTTGTATAAATATGGCTTTCAAGGGAACAACAATGTCAAAACAAAAACGCAGGAAACCGTAGAAAAACGTATGCTTGATATAACGTAGAATCGTGATAAACACTTTTCTACAAAAGTTATTTGACCCTTATAAGATGCCTTGGGTTACACAAATACTTTTGTGAGATAAGACTACGTTTTCCTTCACTTTTTGGCACCAAAAGAGAAGAATACTTAAGGAGTTTTGTTGAAGTTGTTTGACTCTCAAAGATGAAGAAGAACTTGAATGATTTCATTCTATGCCCTCAAAATGATCAAGTTAGTTGGTTAAAAAACGTTCTAACCTATAGACACCTTTTTGGAAAGGTGTTATTTGGAAGAAACTGTCGAAAAACACCGAAAATACACACCAATTCACAAAATCGAGTCACAGGCGGGCGCATGTGGTGGCTGTGAACACCGTAAATCGAAATAGAACTCGTCCAAAATTCCTCTTGAAAAAACTTCACAGGCTGGCGCCTGTGGCTGGCCTGTGACATAGTTTTTCCAAGAGCGAATTTTCGTGTCTTTTAAGTAGCTTTTCGAACTCTACTTGATTATTTACATCCGTAAACTCGTAAACACTTATATGAGAGTGCACTCCGCACCTTCAAACCCACAATAGAGTGTTTCGAGTTCACCCATCTTTGTACCAAACCCTTAATTACACAAATGGACATGGTTATACTTAAATCACCAACAATCCTCCCCCATTTAAGTGTAATCCTTGGTTTAGCTGAACGTATAATTAAAAATAATAATTTTATATTCAATACATAAATAAAAATTAAAATATGACATCCGTGGTTATTTCTTTATTTTAGTGGCATCCGTAATTAATTCTAAAATATTCCAAAATCCAAATCATGACAATTTCATAAGAAAATATTAATTTTGTTTAAAACTCACCGATTTTTTTCTAAAAACACCATCTTCTTAAATACCCGTCCGGTCACGGTTTAATGGTTCAATTGCAGGCTGATGGTTTGACCCGCAAGTTGCCACAACTAAGCGGTTGGCTTCCTTAATTGTTGCAATGCATGAATCGGTCCGGTTCCATGTCCGGTTCACCGGTTTGACTGCCGGTCCGGTCCGGTCAAGGGCGGAGCCAGGAATTTTATCCCGGGGGGGCTAGAAAAAATTTTCAATGGACCCATTTGGATATAAACTCTTCTAGTCTCATCTTGTTTATTGATAGGATGTTTCCGAATCGGAATACGTAACCCAGGATCCCTCTTAAGATTTAGTTCGATGGGGATACTATCATTTTCAACTCTTTAGAACTTAGGAGGAGGGGGATTCGAGATGGAATGAGGGATTTCTTCAATAGGATTTGAAGGAGATGGTGCGTCTCTTTTCGATGTTTCGGTTTTTCTAAAAGAATGAGAAAAACGTTTTTTCTTTATTTCGTTCTTGATGTGGTTGTGTCATTATGTTTTATACCCTATAAAATTAAAAGCGATTCAATGTCTCATCATAAAAAAAACACGGTTTCAATAAATAAAGAGACATTATTTTTTAAAAATAAGAAAACATAAGAAATTAAAGCACCTTTTCGGCTCAGAATAACCTAACTCTCACCTCTAAATTTCTTCACTGAATAACTAACTAAAATTTCTTCTCTGAATAATTATAAAGAAAAAAACATCAAGTCCAACTGGAGTAGTGAACTCGTTAATTAGCACATATTTGGATCCAATTGTCAGCAAGGTTTTCATAGCTGATCTTATACTAGAAACAGTTAATTTGCTGCAGATTAAAGTCCAATTACTTGACACATAACAATGCAAACTTGCTAGATTTTGGTGAAAACAAACCAAAAAAAAAATCTAAGAGATTACTCACAATAAAACAAAATCAACCAAGAATAAAGAAATTAAGAAGCAATAGTCACTTATTTAAACATGTTAAGTGTGAACTATCCATTCTATAGCCAAAAAAAAAGATAATTAAAGTAAAAAGTATATTAAATTGTCAAAGCAATTGATATTTGATAAAGAAAATAACAATTGATAATATAAATTACCTACAAAGATGCTATCTGAATGGAATATAAAGATGATGATTGATGAAGCTCCATTTTTTTCCACAAATCTGTCGAAGCAGTTTTACCAATTAGATCTTCATTTTCTTTTTTATTTCATAAGAATGAAGCTATGATATGGTGGGTTAGTAACTTAGTATGATATGGTGGACAGGTGGGCTGAGCTGGTGGGTTGAAGTGGTGGGCTGGACTCAATTTAATTAATTTTATAGCTATATACCTAAAAAAAATAAAAAAATTCTGGGTGGGCTTAGCCCACCCCTGTCAATGCATATCTCCGCCCTTGGGTCCGGTTTTGATTAATATGATATTATGTATTATATATATAACATATACGATACTTTCAAATGGATGTTTGACTGAATACTCGCTATTGTAGTTTTGTGCGGTTCAGTCACGGTTCATTACGGTTTAAGAATAAGTTGTATAGCGTACACAAATTTATGTAATAAAAATAGTTGTATAAGTTTTATGTTTTGTATTGCTCTTGTTTCTAAATTCAAGTTTATGAAATTAGTTGTCTACGTGTATGTATATATATATATATATATATATATATATATATATATATATATATATATATATATATATATATGTATGTATGTATATATATATGTATATATTATAGACATAAAGAGTCAAACTGGGTAAAGGGATTATATTATTAGTTTTTAAGTGATATAAATGTAAAAATACTTGAATTTAAGTATTAACTAAAATGTCTCGCTCATATATAATGTAACGTCAATGTCTCGGATACCGAGTCCTTATCCGGACATATGTCGTTCGACACGTGATATTTAGAGTAAAGCTTAAACCTCCACGTAAGTCTCATGTCATATCAGAGTAATTAAATATTTGCACGGAAAAAACAAGCAAAGGAAGATTAAAAAAAGGAGATACTTAACATACACGTGTTCTTGTCATGTTCTTTGTTTGACCGTTCATGTTCCTTACTTACTTAATATAACGCAAGGGCTTGGTGTAAGTTAATAGTGTTTGACGATGATTACAATTTACAATTATAATTAATGATTATAAGTGATTGAATAATTGTTTGATGTTAATTCAAGTTAATAGTGTTTGACGATGATTATAATTAATAAAGATCAATATGAGGTTTATTTAATTAATTATAGTGTTTCATTATTATAAGTCGTTGAACATCAATTTGATGTTTGTTTAAGTGCAATATAGATTCTTAATGTTGATTATAAGTATATAACTGAATATCACTCTAATGTCTAATTATGTTTATTATATAGTTTAATGATGTTTATAAGAGATTGCATATGAATATGACTTATATTTAAGCTAATTATAGTGTTTGATGCTGTTTATTAACTATTGAAGATCCGTTTGATGTTCGTTGAAGCTTATTACAGCTTTTAAAGACGACTGAGAGTGTTTGAAGATCAATGAGACATTTGAAACAATATGATGTTTATATTTGAAGTCAATCAAGTGTTATCATATTTAATGATAATTACAATTGGTTAATAATTAATTAATGTTCATTTATATTTGGTATAGCGTTAAATGATAATTATAATTAAGAGATTTATATAAATTTGATGTTTATTTTACTTTATTACAGTGTTTAATATTGATTATAAGTTTTTTTTGTTTGGGAATATTGATTATGAGTTGAATATCTAATTTGGTGGATATGGTGTTTATTTGGTCATGCATAATTAAGTTTATTATAATATTCAATTATGATGATATGCGATGTCGAAGTGGATGAAATGAAGTTGCTTTGTGGTTAATAGTGATAGAGTTTAGTTTTTGATAATGGGTTCGATTATTGTTGACTACATTTATCTTTTTTAGTTTTTACTTGAACAATGTAATTTTTTTTTAAAAAAAGGCAACGAAAGAGTTAAGGGAAAAAGACACAACGAAAGAGTTTTAAAAAAAATACTCCCTCCGTCCCATTTTATTTGTCATGTTTAACTTTTCGAAAAGATTTAGACTAGCGTATTTAATGCTTTGATGGTAAATTCGGCCACCGGAAGGAGGATTGCCCCCTCAATCGTGACAAGCCGGATTCATCCACAGGTAATGCCGCTGCAAATAAAAGGACTGAAGAAGGTCCAACTCCCGAAAGACCATATGGACCATTGTTAGAGTATAAGGGGTATTAATGGTATTTAGTATTTATGTTGCTCTTAGGTTATCTGTTGATTCTGTAAGGGTATTTATACCCAGAATATTTCCATAATTAATTAATCCACTTTTGCATCATTTCACTGTTCGCACTTGGTATCAGAGCGTGATGGCTAACGCCACTGCCGCCACCGCAGGCGATTCAACGCCGGTGAGCTCAACACCTCCGATAGTTGCTTCTACGATCCTACCCACGTCTTCTACTAGCCAAATCCAAGCTTCTTCCATCACTATCGGCTCCATCTCCACTCCAGTTACATCGTCAATCTTTCCGACCACTCTTTCTGGTTTCTCCAGAGTTAGCGCTCTTTCATCGCTGCCTTTTCCCCAAATCCCTATCCATGATCCTCACTATTTGCACTTGGATCCTCCTTATTCTGGTCTTAATAGACCAGTTTTGCCACCGTTGCCGGCCTTTATGCATCCGACTTCGTCACCATCTCGGCTGCTGCAATCTACACCATTTGGAGGTCACCTAAATCAAACTTGTACCGTGAAACTCGATCGCACCAACTATTTACTCTGGAAGTCCAACATTCTTCCCATTATCAGAGGACACCGTCTTGATGGCCACTTATTGGGCACAACTCCTTGTCCTCCTCAATTTGTTCTTTGCCACCGTGGGTCGATGATCTAATGCTCTCTATGATGATTAGATGGCAACCGATCAATTGCTCATGGGATGGTTGATGGCGCCGATGACCGAACAAGCCCTAGTTGAAGTCATTGGTCGCAACACAAAGACATGAACTCCTGGTTTACTCTTGAATCAACTGCTCAATAGCAGTCGGAAGCAAGAATGCTTGAATACAAAGGGCCCTAACCGAATCGATAAAGGGACTAAGCCTATGATGGAATATCTAGCATTGATGAAATCCTATTCTGACGGTTTGGCTGCGGCTGGTGTTAAGGGTGAAATTTATGATTTATATGACGTTATTCCCGTAACAATATCCTTGGTATTTTAGTACTTTTTATAGAAAAGTGTTGGTTTTATCGAATTATTGAGTAAACGAGTTTTAAATGTGTTTAAATGCAAAATCGAGATATTTACGTGATTTTATCGGTGTTTTATGTTTATCCGTATGATGTTACATTTTGCATGTTTCTATCATGTTGTTAGGTACGCTTTGCATGATGAGTAAGGAGCTTAAACGATGATCACATGAAGATGGAAGAGTTGAAAGATGTTTAAGTGAAGAATCATTGAAGAAACCGGAACCAGGCACTTCATGGGAATTTTGTCCACACTTGTAGGCACTTTCAGGAAAGTTGTCTTGATGAAAGTTGTAGAGAGATTGAAATAGCTTTCAACGCATGTTGAATCACCTCATTCGGAGCCCTAGAAGTGAAGTTATGAGCAAAATACTGGAGCTGGGTCCTGGACGGGCGTCCGGATTAATTACGAGTTGAAATAATATTCATGGACGGGCGTCCATGATAATGAACGAGCGTCCGGAGCGGCATCTTGTAGCAACCGACTTGATTTTCTCTATATATAGCAGCGCATAATCAACCCTAAGACACACAATTTCAACCCTAAACCCTGTGGGAGCAGCTTGGCTGCGTTTTTTTATTCTATTTTCTTCCAGCTTTATGCAATTAGATTCATAGATTAGATTAGCTACTTTTCATGTCTTTTTATTCATCAATTTCAAGTCTCACGAAGATGATAAGAGGCTAGACCTCTTTTGAACGAGCGGTGTGAAGCCTATCCGTCAACTATTCAGATTCGAATCGTGATTGTTTTGTGAGTTCTTTAATACAAGTTGTTTCCTTTATCATGTTTACATTGTTTATTGCGAATTATATCGAAAGATGTTTGCTTTTGTGTTTGTTTTATGTGATGAAAATCATGTTAACTTTAGAACACCATGATAAAAGAGTAGATCTTTAATCTATAAAACGAAAATTAATAGGTTAGATTTCTAGGTTAGAAACGTTAGAGTTTCCACCTTTGTTTTGAAAAGCGTTAATCTTTAAATCGAAAGATAAAGATTGATAGGAGAACCATCTAAGAAATTAGAGGTCGTACTTAGATAAGGCAAATCACAACTTGATTAGAATCACGAAATAATCTGATTAGGATCTGAATGTTGATAGGATAGGTGGATCAACTGTTCGTTCGTTTGTTATAACTTGATTCAAATCTCTTGAAACTTGAATTGTTTAGCTTTAGTTTACTTTTTCTGCACTCTAGTTTAGTTAGTTTATCGCTTTCAATCTTTCCTAGCATTGGATTAATCTCCTCTGTCTAGTTACTTTTATGCAATATTTGTTTAGGTTAGTTTTCGTGACAATAATTAGTTAAAAACAAAAGCTAGGGTTCACAACAGTCTAGTTCCCCGTAAGATCGACCCGGCATTAGCCTCCACACTACGATCCTTGCACTTGAGGTTAACCGGTTTATTACTTGTTGTTTTGTATAGATAAAATCCGGGACAAGTTTTTGGCGCCGTTGCCGGGGAACCGGACGGTTGTCTAGTTTTTGTTTTTCATTAGTAATTTAGGTTAGGTTTTTGTTTTTATTTCTGTTTTTCGTTGGTGATTTAGTTGTTTTACTTATTTGTTTTTTTTTGTTAATTAATATTTGTTCTTGTTAGTTGTAGTATAGACTTTTGTTTTTGAGTTTTAGTCTCTGTTTTCTGTTATCGTTTTTTTTTTTTTTGCTCTCTGTTCGAATCTGTTCCAGTTGGACGAGCGTGCAGTCATCTGACGCCCGTCGAGCTTCTTCCTCAGAGGGAGGGCGCCCGTCCGATTAATTGGGCGCCCGTCATCTCCGCCTCGCCATTAGTTTTTATTTTTATTTCAATTAGGTTTTCTGTTTTTTTCGTAGGTAAGTGTCGTAGATAGGTTTCTAAGGTTGAATCATCTAACTCCACGTTTTTAACGATCAAACTTTTGGATAAAAAGGGATCGTTTTAGCACTCTTTAGTATTTTGGCCAAAACTTTCGGCTCGAGTGTCCGTTTGGCGCGCAGGACCCCAATTCGGAAAGCTCGTTCCGACGCCGACGACGTGTTGGACGGCCCCGACACCGTTTTCGAGGTCAAAATCCACTGTTTTCCCTTCCATCTTGGGGTTAGAAGATTTCAACACATGTTTTTCCCTCTTTTTAGTGTTTTATGTTTTTTCTGTTTTAAATCTTTCGTAGGTTTAGGTTTCTGATTACGTATCCCTTTAGGTAGATTTTTTTAGTTAGATCATTAGGTTTTAGTTCAGGTTATTAGGGTTTAAGGTTTTTATTTTTGTGATTAGTTTCTGTCCCCTGTTTTTCTCATCTGTTTTCTCAAAATCCCCCTCTGTTTCTGAATTCGTTTCTGTTCTTTCTTTGAAACTTTGCATCTGGACGAGCGTTTATTCGTTTGAACGCTCGTTCACTGTAATTTTTTCAATCCTGTATCCGAATTCGACCCTTGAACGAACGTCCATAAATTTGGACGCCCGTCCAAGGCGACTCTGAAGGATCAGACGAGCGTTCAATTTTTGAACACCAGTTCAGTCCAATTTCAAGACAGACGCTCGTCCATTTGTTTGGACGCCCGTCCGTCCCTTTCTTCCTCAATCTTTTTCTTTTCCCCTCTTTTCTTTTCTTTAGGTTTTAATTTTAGATTTAGGTTTTAAATTTCTTAGTTTAGGTTTTATTTTTTTCTTTAGTTTTTAGGTTCGATTATCTTGAGTTGGGTATCGGTTTATGCAAACTCAAGTCGAAAGGAGCCATTACTCTTTTCACTGACCTCGGCGGACCATAGTCCGACCCTTTAGAGAAGACTTTGTTTTACCGATCCTCGGACGAAGGAAGTTCAACCGATCGAGGATATCGAACGAAACCTAATAAAGGAGATCGAAGATATTGTTATAATGGCGGCGAAAGATCGACGTGCGTTGGCGACTACGCCATGCCTGTGCGATCCTTCATCAACCCGGCTATCGCCCTACCACCATTACCGCGACAAACCTTTGAACTAAAACCCGGTCTCATGCGAGATGATGCAAAGATGCATCAATGTTTCACGGGTTCCTTCAAAAATCTCACACACACGTACACACATTCACGGAGATATGTGGTACGACACGCATTCAAGGTGTGAGTGAGGATGTGATTAAACTTACACTGTTTCCATTCTCTTTGAAGGAGAAGCTAAAGAGTGGTATAGCTCTCTCCTACGGAATCCATTACCACAGGCCGCATTGGAGAAAGAATTTTAAGTCAATACTTTCCACCGCCAAGACAAATTGAGTGTTTAAAGGGAAATATACAATTTTATCAAACGGAAACATAATCTTTCTTTGAGGCATGGAAGAGATTTAAGGCTCTTCTTCAGTAAATGCCCCACCATGGGTTAGACTTGCAGAGGCAAGTCAATACCTTTTTCAGTGGATTGACCGAGCTCACTAAGGGCATGGTCAATAGTTCATCAGGTGGGGTGTTTTTGAGGAAAACGCCTCAAGAGGGGTGGGCATTGTTCGAAGACATTGCCAAATATAATTATGCCCCCTCCTTTCGAGCTGTTCAGGCACCACCACCTCCTCCTAGGATCGAGGAGGTGAAAATGCAGAACGAGATTGCCATCACTGGCAAAGCACTGCTACGCTTACCACGTCTCCAAATCCGAGTTATCAGACTCCTTCATTTTTACAGAACTCTCAAGTTCTGTACTGCGAGAATTGTTCTCAGACTGGCCATATGGTTGGCCAGTGTCAATTCATGTCCCCCAATTCTTATCAAGTCAATGCTGTCCAGAATCATGGGCAGTACAATCCGATCACATGCCAGGTATGTGATGATGCGGGCACATCGCTGCTGCTTCGTTTACGTCCTATGATCGGACGAGACGCAGAGATCAATGCCTTTAATGGCCAGCCAAATCGAGAGGTTTGGAAATCAATTCAGCCCAAGGCAACTTTCAAAACCAGGGTTTCCGTCAAAATCAAAATTTCAATTTCAACCAAACCCTAGTTTCAATCGAACCCGAACTTGAATGCTCCCAATCTTAATCAAAGGTTCAATCAAAAGCGGCCTAACTATTCAAATCCTTCATCTCAAAGTCAATCAAGCCACTTTCTCCCGAAAATGTTCAAAACTCTCAAGGTCCATCTCACGTTGATGATCCGAAGCTAGATTGGACTCTATCGAGAAGGAGTCAAGGAGCGAACAATAACTTCCGGAGGAGCAAAATAATAATATCCAATTGTTGATGAATTCGATCAAGCACCTTGAGAAGCAAATGGTGACCCGGACAAAGAAGCTTCTAGACCATCGTAAGGATGCCCAACTTCACGGAGAGAAATCCCAAAGGTGGTCATGTAGCTCATATCTTGATTTGAATCTTGGCCAATGCACTGACTTGGTTCCTTCACCTCCATACGGTGGAGGAGAGGCCAGTGCAATGAACTTAAGAAGTGGTACTCAACTGAGTGGTCCCCCTAACCAGGGAAACCACTAGCCCCTCCTGCCAGTGATAAGGCAGGAGGGGAAGTCGAGCACCTACGTTCCCCTGTTCTGCAAGGAAGTCCTCAGGTGGCTGTTCCCCTGAGAAGTGAAAAAATTAAGGATCCTCAGGTGGCTGATCCCCTGAGGAATGAGAAATCAAGTGAAAGTCAGGTGGCTGATCCCCTGACTAATCAAAAGAATGAGAAGACGGTTCGGTGGAAAGATTTGGAAGACAAAGCTATCGGTGCATCTTCGAAGAAAGTCTTTTCTGAGGATGATTTGAAAAAGCTTCCATTTCCACCGAGAAAGAGCAACATCCCATTGAGCGAAGATAAGAAGTATGAAAAAGTGCTTAATTTGTTGAAAAATACTCAGGTTAATCTTCCATTGTCAGAAGTTTTGGTTGAGATGCCTAAGTATACCAAGTTCATTAAGGATGTTGTATCTTCCAAAAAGAAATTATCAGAAATGGATCAAGCGGTTGGTAAAGATCACACGCGATGGTCAATTATCAAGACTTACCAACCAAGAGGGGCGACCCAGGCAAATTTGTGCTCACATTGCAGATGGGAGGCCTAGTATTCCCAAATTCCTTATGTGACCTGGGTGCATCCATCAGCTTGATGCCATTGTCTGTTTGCAATCAGCTTGGGTTACAAAGTCTTCTAGAACCCACTACCATGAACTTGCGTTTATGCAGATAGATCTTCTAAGAAAGCGAGAGGAATCCCGAGAGACGTATTAGTTCAAATAGATAGGTTTACCTTTCCAGTTGGTAGTGCGTCTTAGATATTGAGAAAAGTGCAAATGTCCCTTTGATTCTTGGAAGACCTTTTCTATCTACAATGTAGAGCCCTCATCGATTGTGATGGTGGGCATGTGACCATTCGAGTTGGTGACCGGAGGTGAGCTATAGTGTTTCAAAATCTATCATTGTACCTTCGGATCTCCAACCGGCTTTTCCGTTGATGAGACTTCGATGATTTTGATGACTTTATGGATAAGCAAGTCATGGTCAGTAGAGAATTTGAATATGAGCGATCGATTGATAATCCGAATAATCATGGTGTGGTTAATCTAGACCAGCTTAGCGGTGATTTTGAGGATGAGCTAAGAGAAGAAGCCTTGGCGGTAGGACCACTAAGTAAGCTCAATGATGTTGAGTTGAAGAGTGGTGATCTTAAATCAAGTCTAGAGGATCCTCCCGTAGATTTGATGCTGAAGCCGTTGCCTAAACATCATAAGTATGTGTTTTTAAGAGAAGGTGACAAGCTTCCTTTGATCATCTCTCGCCAAGCTATCTCGTATGTAGGAGCTTAAATTGTTAAACGTCTTGCGCAAAAATGAAAAAGCCTTTGGATGGCGGTGGGAGATATCCGAGGATATCTCCCGACATCTATATGCACAAGATCAAGACGAGGAGGGTGCAAAACGAGTTAGACAAACCTCGGAGAAGGCTCAACCTCACATGCAAGAAGTAGTCAAGAAGGAAATCATTAAGCTTCTGATATGGGTATCATATACGCCATTGCCGATAGTGAGTGGGTGTCCCCGACTCGTAGTCCCCAAAAAGGGGGAATTACTATTGAGAAGAATGAGAAGGGAGAGGAGATAGCATTGAGGCTAGTTACAGAGCTATAGAGTCCAGTATTGACTACTGAAAAACTCAATGAGGTCACAATGAAAGATCATTTCCCCTTCCATTCATTGATCAAATGCTTGAGCGTCTAGCGAGGCACGCATTCTACTTTGCTTCTGGATGGATATTCGTGATACTTCCGAGATACCCATCGATCCTGTTGACCAAGAGAAGACCACTTTCACTTGCCCTTATGGTACATTCGCTGACAAAGCGGATGCCATTTGGTCTATGCAATGCCCTGCTACCTTTCGTGAGGTGTATGATGGCAATCTTTGACGGGCTAGTTGAAAAGTGCATGGAGATTTTTATGGATGATTTCTCGGTCTTTGGTCAATCCTTCGATGATTGCCTCAATAATCTTGATCAGTGTTATCTAGATGTGTGGAAAAGAACTTAGTGCTTAATTGGGAAAAATGCCATTTCATGGTAGATGAAGGCATAGTCCTTGGCCACAAAGTGTCGACCAAAGGTATAAAGTAGATAGGGCCAAGGTAGAAGCCATTGAGAAGATGAGTTATCCTAAGAATGTACGCGAAGTCAGAGGTTTCCTCGGACATGTCGGTTTCTATAGGAGATTCATCCAAGATTTTTCCAAAGTAGCCAAGCCCCTATCTACTCTGCTCAAGGAAGACGTTGAGTTCAATTTCGATGAAAACTGCAAGCAAGCGTTTGAGGAGCTCAAGAATCGGTTAATATCCGCTCCAATTCTTATATCGCGATTGAACTTGCCCTTTGAGCTTATATGCGATGCATCCAACTATCTTGTTGGTGCGCTTTTAGAACGATGAATCGAAGGAAAGTTCCACTATCTATTACGCCACCCACACGTTGAATCTTTCGCAAGTTAACTATACGACTACCGAAAGGAATTATTGGCGTAGTGTTTGCTATGGACAAGTTCCGTAGTTACTTGCTAGGTGCTCAAGTGGTCGTGTGGACTGATCACGCTGCTTTGCGGTATCTGATGACTAAAAAGGATGCTAAACCGCGCCTACTGCGTTGGATACTGACCCTACAAGAGTTTGACGTTCAAATTAAGGACAAAAAGGGCAGTGAGAATGTAGTGGCGGATCACGTTTCTAGAATGTTAAGTGAGGAAAAGGGTGATCCTGATGATATAGATCTTTACTTTCCTCTAGAAAACATTATGTTGATAGACGGTCGTCCTCCCCCGATGTTCCATGGTACTCTTCCATTGTGAACTACCTTCATGCCCGTTACCTTGATCCCGAAATGTCGTATCAAGAGAAGAAGAAGTTCTTCTCTGATATGAAATATTTCGTTTGGGATGAACCTTATCTGTTTAAGATCTGCAAAGATGGTTTGCTTAGGAGATGCGTTCCTGAATCTGAGCAACAAGAGATTATCGAGCAATGCCACAGTGGACCCACTGGTGGTCACTTTGGTCCTTGGAAAACGGTTGCTAAGATATTCCAGTCCGGGTTCTATTGGCCTACGATCTTTAAGGATACAGAAGCCTTTTGTAAAGCTTGCGATAGGTGTCAGAGAACCGGAACTCTGACAAGGCGTTTTGACATGCCCTTGAAACCCATCTTAGAGTGCGAAGTCTTTGATGTATGGGGCATCGATTTTATGGGACCTTTCCCATCATCTTGTGGCAACAAATACATCTTAGTCTGCGTTGACTATGTTTCGAAATGGGTGGAGGCAATTGCCACTCCTCACAATGATCATAAAACGGTCATGAAATTTCTGAAGAAGAACATCTTTGTGAGGTTTGGATGTCCACGTGCCTTGATCAGTGATGAAGGGACACACTTTTGCAACCGACCTTTGGAAAAAGTCCTCGAGAAGTATGGTGTTCGCCATAAAATCGGCACACCATATCATCCGATGACTAGTGGTCAGGTTGAGCGAAGCAACCAGAGTCTTAAGAAAATCCTGGAGAAGACGGTGAATAGTCATAGAAAAGACTGGAGTCTGAAGTTGGACGATGTACTTTGGGCATATAGGACTGCCTATAAGACCCCTATGGGTACATCGCCATATCAAATGGTCTACGGGAAACCATGTCATCTGCCTGTCGAGCTAGAGCATAGAGCTTATTGGGCCACAAAGTTTTTAAACTTTGATGCCCAAACTTGTGGACAGCATCGACTTCAGCAGTTCCAAATCGACTTCAGCAGTTACATGAGCTGGACGAGTTCAGACTTCAGGCATATGAAAGTGCCAGGATCAGTAAAGAGAAGATGAAACTACTCCATGACGCCAAGATAAAGAAGAGAGAATTCCAGGTCGGCGAGCAAGTTCTCTTATACAATTCTAGGTTACATTTGTTTCCTGGGAAGTTGAGAACACGTTGGTCCGGTCCTTTTGAGATTCTCCAAATCATTCCCGAGGTGTTCTAGAACTACGCGTTATCCGCACCAACCGCTTTGAGTTAATGGTCAAAGTTGCAAGCACTACATTGGTGAACCTAAAGAAAAACCTTTGATTGTTAAATTTCTCGATATTCTCGGATGTGGTGTTACAGAGGTCAATGAATTTGGCGAGTTTTCATCCGATTTATTCTCCGAGGATGACGGTATTGGTTCATCGCCAAGTTCTAGCGGTAGTTGGGATATGGAGGAGTATGAAAAGAGCAAAAGCTTAAACGTCATCGAGGAATCGAGAGAAGAAAGAAATCAGCCATGGGGAAGATTAAACGAGTTTGGAAGGCTATAAAAGATTTTACCCCATGTGTTAGATCTTTGCTTCGCGCAACCACACTACGGACCGGGGCTTAAACGAGGTAGTGGTGGCGAAAGGTTAAATGGCCTCGATCCAGTGAGCTTCAAATGTGTCGAGCTAACGACAATAACCATTAAGCGCTACTAGGAGGCATCCTAGATATCCCTTATTTTATTAGTTTCTTTCTTTAGTTATTTTTCCTTGTTCTAGTTGTTTTAATCTTATTCGGATTGTGTTGTTTTTGTCCGTCAGCCGTCCTAGGCTTATAAAGGGTCGAAGTGTTGTTTTGCTTACGATTTCCTCTTATCTTTATCTCTATCACTTTTGCGCGATATGATATAATCCCTTGTATCCCCCGAGGTATTTCTTTGTTTTTCAAGTGTGCAGGATATTTTCGATAGCGATTGTGAGCTTTAGACGATTTCAGTTTTCCGGTGGATGGTCCACAGTCTACTGATTTCCTCAAGCATTTCTGGATCTGGACCATGGCCACTTCCAGACTTGCCACTTTCGAACTACAATCAGCTAAGTACTTTCTTTTTTTTTTTTTTTTAATTCTGCACACCATGAGGACATGTTGTCATTTAAGTGTGGGGGAGGGGATAAGTCGATATGTATCTATACATTTGCTTACATGATTTTATTTCTATGCTAAAATGAGCTAAATTTTAAAAAAAATTTGTTTTGCCTCGAGTGAGCAATGCATGTTTTTGTTCGGTTTGTTATATTCATTGATCTTTGTATGCCGTATGTTCCGTAAGTTAGTTGTTTCACCCGATATTATTTTTCACGAAGCCATAGTGAATGATGAGCTATATTATAAAGTTATACCCCTTTTGATTAGTGATGTTTGATTCCTTATAAGTCATGTGCTTAGTGATATTGTTCATATCGTGAGACTTATGATAGTTTGTGTTTAGTTCCAAGTACGATGTACTGTGAATATCTAGAAGTTTGAATGTGATAAGTAATACGTAACTAATGTCATTTGAAAAAGTTGAGTTAATAATGAAATCAATAGTGTGTGTCGGAAGCTGGTCGATGATTTGAGTGCGGTAAGGCATTATCTCGAAATGTTTATTCCACTATGATGACCAAAAGCTCACGGCATGATGGAAGAAGTCGCTTTATGATTTGAGTAAGGTAGGGTATACCACGTATGTCCTATTCTGCTATGATGAGCAATAGCTTATTCTGATGTGTGTTTAAATGTGAAATCAATTGAATCTACTTAAGAATTGGTATGAAAAGAATGAAATGAGACTTAGTTATCGTTAATCTTATCCCCAGTATAAACCGATGGATATCTTTGTAGGATTATCCTCTAAGTATGTCGGAAAGGTCTTAAATGTGTTCTATCATCTTTTCCGGGATATGCTCCGTTTGTAGGGTGCATCTTATAAGTATCTTTTATTACTAGTTTAAAGGGGGTATTAGCTAGTTTTGCTTGAAATATTCAAGTTTGGATTTAGTGGAAATTTGCTATGGTTTTGCACACACACCGGGTGAACATCTAAGTTATTGAATATGTGTTATATGTGGCCGAGATGTCTATCTTTTCTCGAGCCTTTATCTTGTTTTGTTTTGCTCGGACGAGCAAAGTTTAAGTGTGGGGAGTTGTTAAGGGTGAAATTTATGATTTATATGACGTTATTCCCGTAACAATATCCTTGGTATTTTAGTACTTTTTATAGAAAAGTGTTGGTTTTATCGAATTATTGAGTAAACGAGTTTTAAATGTGTTTAAATGCAAAATCGAGATATTTACGTGATTTTATCGGTGTTTTATGTTTATCCGTATGATGTTACATTTTGCATGTTTCTATCATGTTGTTAGGTACGTTTGCATGATGAGTAAGGAGCTTAAACGATGATCACATGAAGATGGAAGAGTTGAAAGATGTTTAAGTGAAGAATCATTGAAGAAACCGAACCCAGGCACTTCATGGGAAATTTGTCCACACTTGTAGGCACTTTCAGGAAAGTTGTCTTGATGAAAGTTGTAGAGGATTGAAATAGATTTCCAACGCATGTTGAATCACCTCATTCGAGCCCTAGAAGTGAAGTTATGAGCAAAATACTGGAGCTGGGTCCTGGACGGGCGTCCGGATTAATTACGAGTTGAAATAATATTCATGGACGGGCGTCCATGATAATGAACGAGCGTCCGGAGCGGTACTGTAGCAACCGACTTGATTTTCTCTATATATAGCAGCGCATAATCAACCCTAAGACACACAATTTCGAACCCTAAACCCTGTGGAGCGGCTTGGCTGCGTTTTTATTCTATTTTCTTCCAGTTTATGCAATTAGATTCATAGATTAGATTAGCTACTTTTCATGTCTTTTTATTCATCAATTTCAAGTCTCACGAAGATGATAAGAGGCTAGACCTCTTTTGAACGAGCGGTGTGAAGCCTATCCGTCAACTATTCAGATTCGAATCGTGATTGTTTTGTGAGTTCTTTAATACAAGTTGTTTCTTTTATCATGTTTACATTGTTTATTGCGAATTATATCGAAAGATGTTTGCTTTTGTGTTTGTTTTATGTGATGAAAATCATGTTAACTTTAGAACACCATGATAAAAGAGTAGATCTTTAATCTATAAAACGAAAGTTAATAGGTTAGATTTCTAGGTTAGAAACGTTAGAGTTTCCACCTTTGTTTTGAAAAGCGTTAATCTTTAAATCGAAAGATAAAGATTGATAGGAGAACCATCTAAGAAATTAGAGGTCGTATTTAGATAAGGCAAATCACAACTTGATTAGAATCACGAAATAATCTGAATAGGATCTGAATGTTGATAGGATAGGTGGATCAACTGCTCGCTCGCTTGTTATAACTTGATTCAAATCTCTTGAAACTTGAATTGTTTAGCTTTAGTTTACTTTTTCTCGCACTCTAGTTTAGTTAGTTTATCGCTTTCAATCTTTCCTAGCATTGGATTAATCTCCTCTGTCTAGTTACTTTTATGCAATATTTGTTTAGGTTAGTTTTCGTGACAATAATTAGTTAAAAACAAAAGCTAGGGTTCACAATGATCTAGTTCCCGTAAGATCGACCCGGCATTAGCCTCCACACTACGATCCTTGCACTTGAGGTTAACCGGTTTATTACTTGTTGTTTTGTATAGATAAAATCCGGGACAAGTTTTTGGCGCCGTTGCCGGGAACCGGACGGTTGTCTAGTTTTTGTTTTTCATTAGTAATTTAGGTTAGGTTTTTGTTTTTATTTCTGTTTTTCGTTGGTGATTTAGTTGTTTTACTTATTTGTTTTTTCTGTTAATTAATATTTGTTCTTGTTAGTTGTAGTATAGACTTTTGTTTTGAGAGTTTTAGTCTCTGTTTTTATATCGCTTTTTTTTTTTTTTTTTTTTTTTTTTTTTTTTTTTTTTTTTTTTCTGCTCGAATCTGTTTCGGTTGGACGAAGGCAGTCATCTGAGCGACGCCCGTCCAGCTTCTTCTTCAGGAGGACGCCCGTCCGATTAATTGGGCGCCCGTCGTCATCTGTCTGCCATTAGTTTTTATTTTTATTTCAATTAGGTTTTCTGCTTTTTTTTAGTAGGTAAGTGTCGTAGATAGGTTTCTAAGGTTGAATCATCTAACTCCACGCTTTTAACGATCAAACTTTTGGATAAAAGGGATCGCTTTAGCACTCTTTAGTATTTTGGCCAAAACTTTCGGCTCGAGTGTCCGTTTGGCGCGCAGGACCCCAATTCGGAAAGCTCGTTCCGACGCCGACGACGTGGCGGACGGCCAAAGGCCGTCCGACACCGTTTTCGAGGTCAAAATTCACTGTTTTCCCTTCCATCTTGGGGTTAGAAGATTTCAACACATGTTTTTCCCTCTTTTTAGTGTTTTATGTTTTTTCTGTTTTAAATCTTTCGTAGGTTTAGGTTTCTGATTACGTATCCCTTTAGGTAGATTTTTTTAGTTAGATCATTAGGTTTTAGTTCAGGTTATTAGGGTTTAAGGTTTTTATTTTTGTGATTAGTTTCTGTCCCCTGTTTTTCTCCTCTGTTTTCTCAAAATCCCCCTCTGTTTCTGAATTCGTTTCTGTTCTTTCTTTGAAACTTTGCATCCGACGAAGTTTATTCGTTTGAACACTCGTTCACTGTAATTTTTCAATCTCAGATCCGATTCGACCCTTGAACGAACGTCCATAAATTTGGGCGCCCGTCCAAGGCGACTCAAGGATCGACGAGCGCTCAATTTTTGAACACCGATTCGATCCAATTTCAAGACAGACGCTTTCGTCCATTTGTTTGGGCGCCCGTCCGTCCCTTTCTTCCTCAATCTTTTTCTTTTCCCCTCTTTTCTTTTCTTTAGGTTTTAATTTTAGATTTAGGTTTTAAATTTCTTAGTTTAGGTTTTTATTTTTCTTTAGTTTTTAGGTTCGAGATCTTGAGTTGGGTATCGGTTTATGCAAACTCGAAGTCGAAAGGGCCATTACTCTTTTCACTGACCTCGGCGGACCATAGTCCGACCCAATAGGAGAAGACTTCGTTTCTGAGATCCTCGGACGAAGGAAGTTCAACCGATCGGGATATCGAACGAAACCTAATAAAGGAGATCGAAGATATTGTTATAATGGCGGCGTAAGATCGACGTCGTTGGCGAGACTCACGCCATGCCTGGTGCAACATCACTTTATCAACCCGGCTATCGTCCCTACCACCATTACCGCACAAACCTTTGAACTAAAACCCGGTCTCATTCGGATGATGCGGCATGCATCAATGTTTCACGGGTTCCTTTACAAAATCCTCACACACACGCATACACACATTCCTGGAGATATGTGGTACGACACGTATTCAAGGTGTGAGTGAGGATGTGATTAAACTTACATCAAGTTTCCATTCTCTTTGAAGGAGAAGCTAAAGAGTGGTATAGCTCTCTCCCTACGGAATCCATTACCACCTGGCTGCATTGGAGAAAGAATTTTTAAGTCAATACTTTCCACCGCCAAGACAACCAGTGTTTAAGGGAATATACAATTTTATCAAACGGAAATGTAATCTTTCTTTGAGGCATGGAAGAGATTTAAGGCTCTTCTTCGTAAATGCCCCACCATGGGTTAGACTTGCAGAGGCAAGTCAATACCTTTTTTCAGTGGATTGACCGAGCTCACTAAGGGCATGGTCAATAGTTCATCAGTGGGGCGCGTTTTGAGGAAAACGCCTCAAGAGGGTGGGCATTGTTCAAGACATTGCCAAATATAATTATGCCCCCTCCTTTCGAAATGTTCAGTACCACCACCTCCTCCTAGGATCGAGGAGGTGAAAATGCAGAACGAGATTGCCATGCTGAAGCAGCAGCTGGCTACGCTTACCACGTCTCCAAATCCGAGTTATCAGACTCCTTCATTTTTACAGAACTCTCAAGTTCTGTACTGCGAGAATTGTTCTCAGACTGGCCATATGGTTGGCCAGTGTCAATTCATGTCCCCCAATTCTTATCAAGTCAATGCTGTCCAGAATCATGGGCAGTACAATCCGATCACATGCCAGGTATGTGATGATGCGGGGCACACTGCTCGTTTCTGTCCTATGATCGGACAGAACGCAGAGATCAATGCCTTTAATGGCCAGCCAAATCAGAGGTTTGGAAATCAATTCACTGGCCAAGGCAACTTTCAAAACCAGGGTTTCCGTCAAAATCAAAATTTCAATTTCAATCGAAACCCTAGTTTCAATCAGAACCCGAACTTGAATGCTCCCAATCTTAATCAAAGGTTCAATCAAAACTGGCCTAACTATTCAAATCCTTCATCTCAAAGTCAATCAAGCCACTTTCTCCCTGAAAATGTTCAAAACTCTCAAGGTCCATCTCACGTTGATGATCTGGAAGCTAGATTGGACTCTATCGGAAGGAGTGAAGGAGCGAGAACAATAACTTCCGAGGAGCAGCAAAATAATAATATCCAATTGTTGATGAATTCGATCAAGCACCTTGAGAAGCAAATGGTCACCAAAGAAGCTTCAGACCATCGAGGCGGATGCCCAACTTCACGGAGAGAAATCCCAAAGGTGGTCATGTAGCTCATACTGATTTGAATCTTGGCCAATGCACTGACTTGGTTCCTTCACCTCCATACGGTGGAGGAGAGGCGATGCAATGAACTTAAGTGGTACTCAAATCGAGTGGTCCCCAACCGGAAACCACTAGCCCCTCCTGCCAGTGGATAAGGCGGGAGGGAAGTCAGCACCTACGTTCCCTGCTCGCAAAGAAGTCCTCGTGTGGTTGTTCCCGAGTGTGAAAAATTAAGGATCCTCGGTGGTGATCCCCGAGGAATGAGAAATCAAGTGAAAGTCGGTGGTGATCCCCGACTAATCAAAAGAATGAGAAGACGGTTCGGTGGAAAGATTTGGAAGACAAAGCTATCGGTGCATCTTCGAAGAAAGTCTTTTCTGAGGATGATTTGAAAAAGCTTCCATTTCCACCGAGAAAGAGCAACATCCCATTGAGCGAAGATAAGAAGTATGAAAAAGTGCTTAATTTGTTGAAAAATACTTAGGTTAATCTTCCATTGTCAGAAGTTTTGGTTGAGATGCCTAAGTATACCAAGTTCATTAAGGATGTTGTATCTTCCAAAAGAAATTATCGTAAATGGATCAAGCGGTTGGTAAAGATCTGCGCGATGGTCAATTATCAAGACTTACCAACCAAGAGGGGCGACCCAGCAAATTTGTGCTCACATTGCGATGGGAGGCCTAGTATTCCCAAATTCCTTATGTGACTGGTGCATCCATCGACTTGATGCCATTGTCTGCTTTGCAATCGGCTTGGGTTACAAAGTCTTCTAGAACCCACTACCATGAACTTGCGGTTCGCAGATAGATCTTCTAAGAAAGCAGAGGAATCCCGAGAGAGACGTATTAGTTCAAATAGATAGGTTTACCTTTCCGCTTGACTCGAGTACGTCTTAGATATTGAGAAAAGTGCAAATGTCCTTTTGATTCTTGGAAGACCTTTTCTATCTACGCCTAGAGCCCTCATCGATTGTGATGGTGGGCATGTGACCATTCGAGTTGGTGACCGTGAGGTGAGCTATAGTGTTTCAAAATCTATCAATGTACCTTCTCGGATCTCCAACCGGCTTTTCCGTTGATGAGACTTCTCGATGATTTCGATGACTTTATGGATAAGCAAGTCATGGTCAGTAGAGGCTTTGAATATGAGCGATCGATTGATAATCTGAATAATCATGGTGTGGTTAATCTAGACCAGCTTAGCGGTGATTTTGAGGATGAGCTAAGAGAAGAAGCCTTGGCAAAGATAGGACCACTAAGTAAGCTCAACGATGTTGAGTTGAAGAGTGGTGATCTTAAATCAAGTCTAGAGGATCCTCCCGTAGATTTGGTACTGAAGCCGTTGCCTAAACATCTTAAGTATGTGTTTTTAAGAGAAGGTGACAAGCTTCCTTTGATCATCTCTGCCAAGCTATCTCGTATAGAGGAGCTTAAATTGTTAAACGTCTTGCGCAAAAATGAAAAAGCCTTTGGATGGCAGGTGGGAGATATCCGAGGGATATCTCCCGACATCTGTATGCACAAGATCAAGACTGAGGAGGGTGCAAAACGAGTTAGACAGCCTCAGAGAAGGCTCAACCCTCACATGCAAGAAGTAGTCAAGAAGGAAATCATTAAGCTTCTAGATATGGGTATCATATACGCCATTGCCGATAGTGAGTGGGTGTCCCCGACTCGTAGTAGTCCCCAAAAAGGGGACTTACTATTGAGAAGAATGAGAAGGAGAGGAGATAGCATTGAGGCTAGTTACGAGGCTATAGAGTCCGTATTGACTACGAAAAACTCAATGAGGTCACAATGAAAGATCATTTCCCCTTCCATTCATTGATCAAATGCTTGAGCGTCTAGCAGGGCACGCATTCTACTGCTTCCTGGATGGATATTCACGATACTTCCAGATACCCATCGATCCCGTTGACCAAGAGAAGACCACTTTCACTTGCCCTTATGGTACATTCGCCTACAGGCGGATGCCATTTGGTCTATGCAATGCCCCTGCTACCTTCGAGAGGTGTATGATGGCAATCTTTGACGGGCTAGTTGAAAAGTGCATGGAGATTTTTATGGGTGATTTCTCGTCTTTGGTCAATCCTTCGATGATTGCCTCAATAATCTTGATCAGTGTTATCTAGATGTGTGGAAAAGAACTTAGTGCTTAATTGGGAAAAATGCCATTTCATGGTAGATGAAGGCATAGTCCTTGGCCACAAAGTGTCGTGAAAGGTATAAAGTAGATAGGGCCAAGGTAGAAGCCATTGAGAAGATGAGTTATCCTAAGAATGTACGCGAAGTCGAGGTTTCCTCGGACATGTCGGTTTCTATAGGAGATTCATCCAAGATTTTTCCAAAGTAGCCAAGCCCCTATCTACTCTCGCTCAAGGAAGACGTTGAGTTCAATTTCGATGAAAACGCAAGCAAGCGTTTGAGGAGCTCAAGAATCGGTTAATATCCGCCCAATTCTTATATCGCCGGATCGAACTTGCCTTTGAGCTTATGTGCGATGCATCCAACTATCTTTGTTGGTGCGCTTTTAGAACAATGAATCGAAGGAAAGTTCCACTATCTATTACGCCACCACACGTTGAATCTTTCGCAGTTAACTATACGACTACCGAAAAGGAATTATTGGCCGTAGTGTTTGCTATGGACAAGTTCCGTAGTTACTTGCTAGGTTCTCAAGTGGTCGTGTGGACTGATCACGCTGCTTTGCGGTATCTGATGACTAAAAAGGATGCTAAACCGCGCCATCTGCGTTGGATACCGACCCCTACAAGAGTTTGACGTTCAAATTAAGGACAAAAGAGCGTTGAGAATGTAGTGGCGGATCACGTTTCTAGAATGTTAAGTGAGGAAAAGGGTGATCCCGATGATATAGATCTTTACTTTCCTCTAGAAAATATTATGTTGATAGACGGTCGCCCTCCCGATGTTCCATGGTACTCTTCCATTGTGAACTACCTTCATGCCCGTTACCTTGATCCCGAAATGTCGTATCAAGAGAAGAAGAAGTTCTTCTCGATATGAAATATTTCGTTTAGGATGAACCTTATCTGCTTAAGATCCGCAAAGATGGTTTGCTTAGGAGATGCGTTCTGAATCGAGCAACAAGAGATTATAGAGCAATGCCACAGTGGACCCACTGGTGGTCACTTTGGTCCTTGGAAAACGGTTGCTAAGATATTCCAGTCCGGGTTCTATTGGCCTACGATCTTTAAGGATACAAAAGCCTTTTGTAAAGCTTGCGATAGGTGTCAGAGAACCGGAACTCTGACAAGGCGTTTTGACATGCCCTTGAAACCCATCTTAGAGTGCGAAGTCTTTGATGTATGGGGCATCGATTTTATGGGACCTTTCCCATCATCTTGTGGCAACAAATACATCTTAGTCTGCGTTGACCATGTTTCGAAATGGGTGGAGGCAATTGCCACTCCTCACAATGATCATAAAACGGTCATGAAATTTCGAAGAAGAACATCTTTGTGAGGTTTGGATGTCCACGTGCCTTGATCGGTGATGAAGGGACACTTTTTGCAACCGACCTTTGGAAAAAGTCCTCGAGAAGTATGGTGTTCGCCATAAAATCGGCACACCATATCATCCGATGACTAGTGGTCGTTGAGCGGGCGAAGCAACCGAGTCTTAAGAAAATCCTGGAGAAGACGGTGAATAGTCATAGAAAAGACTGAGAGTGCGAAGTTGGACGATGTACTTTGGGCATATAGGATCGCCTATAAGACCCCTATGGGTACATCGCCATATCAAATGGTCTACGGAAACCATGTCATCTGCCTGTCGAGCTAGAGCATAGAGCTTATTGGGCCACAAAGTTTTTAAACTTTGATGCCCAAACTTGTGGACAGCATCGACTTCAGCAGTTACATGAGCTGGACGAGTTCAGACTTCAGGCATATGAAAGTGCCAGGATCAGTAAAGAGAAGATGAAACTACTCCATGACTCCAAGATAAAGAAGAGAGAATTCCAGGTCGGCGAGCAAGTTCTCTTATACAATTCTAGGTTACATTTGTTTCCTGGGAAGTTGAGAACACGTTGGTCCGGTCCTTTTGAGATTCTCCAAATCATTCCTAGAGGTGTTCTAGAACTACGCGGTTATCCAGACCAACCGTTTCGAGTTAATGGTCAAAGTTGCAAGCACTACATTGGTGAACCTAAAGAAAAACCTTTGATTGTTAAATTTCTCGATATTCTCGGATGTGGTGTTACAGAGGTCAATGAATTTGGTGAGTTTTCATCCGATTTATTCTCCGAGGATGTCGGTATTGGTTCATCGCCAAGTTCTAGCGGTGTAGTTGGGATATGGAGGAGTATGAAAAGAGCAAAAGCTTAAACGCGTCATCGGAGGAATCGAGAAGAAAGAAATCAGCCATGGGGAAGATTAAACGAGTTTGGAAGGCTATAAAAGATTTTACCCCATGTGTTAGATGTCTTTGTTCTAACCACACTCACGGACCGGGCTTAAACGAGGTAGTGGCTGGCAGAAAGGTTAAATGGCCTGATCCAGGCTGAGCTTCAAATGTGTCGAGCTAACGACAATAACCATTAGCGCTACTAGGAGGCATCCTAGATATCCCTTATTATATTAGTTTCTTTCTTTAGTTATTTTTCCTTGTTCTAGTTGTTTTAATCTTATTCGGATTGTGTTGTTTTTGACGGGGAACCGGACGGTTGTCTAGTTTTTGTTTTTCTGTTTGTTTTTTTCCTGTTCTTATTTCGTTTTAAACTCCTGTTTTTAGTTGATAAACATTTTGGTAATTAGTTAATTAAGGTTTTAGATTAGGGTTTAAGGTTCTCTTGTGATTAGTTCTCTTCTTTTCTTGTCTTTTATCTGTTCTTTTCTGCAAATTTTTTCTTTTCTGTTCTTGTCTTCCCGGTTCTAAACGGACGTCTGGAAATTGGCCGCCCGTTTACTGGAAAGTCTTCGTTCCTGAACCACTTTTACTCGCTTGGACTAGCGTCCATAGGTTTCGGACGCCCGTCCAAGGTATTCTGCCGTGTAGACGAGCGTTTGGTCCACTAAACGCCCGTCTGATCTCAATTCCATCAGGACGGCCGTCCAAACTTTTGGACGTCCGTCTGGTCCTGTTTTCTTCAATACTTTTGTTTCCTTTTCTTCTTTCCCATTATTTTCTTTAGGCTTTTAATTTTTAGTTTATGCTTTTACTTTCTTAGCTTTTAGGCTTCGTTCCACTTGTTTTTGGTCCGGTTTATGCAAACTCGGAGTCAAAAGGGACAGTTATTATACACCCCTGACCCCGAGCGAACCGTAGTCCGGCCAAACGGACGGATTTTCCGTTCTGCGGTTCTGGCAGACAGAGCCGAGCGAGATATTGAAGATCAACTAGCAAGAGAAATCACTGATTTTGTGATATTGGCCGCTAATAATAGACGTACGTTGGCAGACTACGCCATGCCAGCGAAGTCAAAGTCAACCCGGCTATTGTTATTCCAAATGACATTGCACAAACCTTTGAGTTAAAACCGGGACTTATTCAGATGATGCAGCATGCATCTATTTTTCATGGTTATCAATCAGAGAATCCGCATACCCACTTACATACATTCCTAGAGATATGCGGCACTACACGCATCCAAGGAGTAAGTGAGGATGCTATCAAGTCAAACTTTTCCCATTTTCTTTGAAGGAGAGGCTAAAGAGTGGTACACCTCTCTCCCTCTGAATCTATCACCACCTGGGCTGAAACTTGAAAGAGAATTTCTAAGTCAATACTTTCCGCCTTCAAAGACAAATTGAGTGTTTGAACGACATTTTCATATTCTATCGTAAAGAAAATGAGTCGTTCTTTGAATGTTGGAAGAGATTCAAGTCTCTTCTCGTAAAATGTCCCCATCATGGCTTGCCACCGGAAGGCAAGTCAATACATTCTTCGAGTGGATTGACCGAGCTTACAAAGGCATGGTCAATAGCTCTTCCGGTGGGGCATTTAAGAAAACACCGGAAGAGGATGGGCCTTTGTTTGAGGACATCGCAAAGTACAACTCGCGCCTCTTATCGTGCAATTCAAGCTCCTCCTCCTCCCAAGGTTGAGGAAGTCAATTTGCAAAGTTTGATCGCCATGTTTGCAAGCGAGATGGCACCATCTCAAATTCCAAACCCGATAAATCAAACTTCTTCTTTTCCACGAACCCTCGGGTTCTACATCGTGTAAATTATCGTCGACGGGCCATATGAATGGCGGTGCCAATTTAACCCCTCGCACCTTATCAAGTGAATGCTGTTCATGATTATGGACCAGACACTCAAGTCACATGTTAGAATTGTGACGAGGTGGGGCACACTTCTAAATTCTGTCCTATAAACGGACAGAATGCGGAAGTGAATGCATTCTATGGCCAGAACAATCAAAGGTTCAATCGGTTTCTGGCAGGCAATTTTCAAAACCAAGGGTTTAATCCGTCTTTAAATTTCAATCCTAATTCGAATTTTAATTGAATCGAATTTCAATAGAAACCCAGGTTTAATCGAACCAAAACTCGAATTTTTCCAATCCTACGCAAAAATTCAATCGAAATTGGCCTTCCAATTCAAACTCTCAATTTCAAAGTCGGCCCACCCAATTTATTCTTCAAATTTCCAAAACTCTCAAAGCTCCTCCCAATCTAACAATCTTGAAGCCAAGTTGGAGGAGCAAAGTAGATCGATGAAGAATCTTGAAAGACAAATTGGGCAATCGGTGAACAGTTAGCTTCTAGACCCCAGGCGTGCCCGAGCCACCACCGAAGAATCCAAAGGGTGGTCAAGTTGCTCAAGCCGACTTGAACAAAGGCCCATGTCTTGACCTCGTGCCATCAATTCAATACGGTAAAGAGGAGGCCGAGTGCAATGAATCGAGGAGCGGTACTCAAGTTAGTGGTCCTTCCCATCCGGAAACCACTTGCCCCTCCTGCCATTGATAAGGCAGGAGGGGAAGCTGAGCACCTACACTCCCCTCAACTGCAAGAGAAAACTCAGGTGGCTGATCCTCTGAGAGGTGAAGAAGTTGGAAGTCCTCAGGTGGCTGATCCCCTGATGGATGAAGAAACGAGCGAAAGTCAGGAGGCTGATCCCCTGACTAGTAAAAAAGTTGAAAAAGCTGTTCGTTGGAAGGATCTGGAAGACAAAGCTGTAAGTGCATCCTCAAAGAAAGTCTTTTCCGAGAATGACCTTAAGAAGCTTCCATTTCCACCGAGAAAGAGCAACATTCCTTTGAGTGAGGACAAAAAGTACGAAAAGGTGCTGAACCTTTTGAAAAATACGCAGGTAAATCTTCCATTATCAGATGTCTTGGTCGAGATGCCTAAGTATACAAAATTTATCAAGGATGTTGTGTCTTCGAAAAAGATATTAGCAGGCATGGAAAGGCAAATTGGTGGGGATTGCTCCATGATTAATTATGAAAACTTACCAATTAAAAGAGGTGACCCTGGTAAGTTCGTACTTACAGTAGTAATGGGAGGTCTAGTTTTCCCTAATTCTTTGTGCGATTTAGGTGCCTCTATAAGCCTTATGCCAATGTCTCAGTATGCAAACAAATTTCGGTTTACAAAGCCTTCTAGAACCCACTACTATGAGTTTACAATTGACGATAGATCTTCTAAGAAAGCTTCAGGATCCTAAAAGACGTTTTGGTTCGATTGATAGATTTACCTTTCCAAATGATTGGTATGTTTTAGATATGGAGAAAGATGAAAACGTCCCCCGATTCTTGGAAGACCTTTCTTATCTACATAAATAGAGCCCTCATCGATTGCGATGGTGGGCAAGTGACTATCCGAGTTGGTGATCAAGAGGTGAGTTACAATGTCTTAAAGTCCATTCAAGTACCCTCGGCCCTCCAACCGGCTTTTCCATTGATTATATGACGGATGATTTCACCGACTATATGGATAAGCAAGTCATGGTCGTAGAAGCGGAGTATGAGCGATTGGTTGATAATCCCGAATACTCATGGTGTGGTAAATCTAGATCAATTAGCGGTGATTTTGAGGAAGAATTGTTGGAAGGAGAAGCTTTGGCAGTGGGACCACAGAGTAAACTCAGTGACATTGAGTTGAAAAGTGGAGATCTCAAGTAGAGTCTAGAAGACCCCTCTACAGATTTGGTGTTGAAGCCGTTGCCTAAACATCTTAAGTATGTGTTTTTAAGAGAAGGTGACAAGCTTCCATTGATTATATTTGCCAAGCTTTCTCGTTTAGAGGAAATGAAACTTATCAACGTCTTGAAGAAAAATGTAAAAGCTTTTGGATGGCAAGTAGGAGATATCAGAGGGATATCTCCGGACATCTGTATGCATAAGATCAAGACGAATGAGGGTGCAAAATGTGTACGACAGCCCCAGAGGAGGCTCAACCCTCATATGCAAGAAGTCGTTAAAAAGGAAATCATCAAACTTCTAGACATGGGAATCATTTATGCCATCGCGGATAGTGAATGGGTTTCCCCGACTCAAGTAGTTCCCAAGAAAGGTGGAATTACAATTGAGAAGAATGAGAAGGGAGAGGAAATTGCATTGAGACTTGTCACTGGTTACAGAGTCTGCATCGATTATCGAAAGCTCAATGAGGTAACCATGAAAGATCACTTTCCCTTCCATTCATTGATCGATGCTCGAGCGTCCCCATGGGACACGCATTCTATCAAGCTCCTAGATGGATATTCAGGATACTTCCAAATACCCATTGACCCAGCTGACCAAGAAAAAACCACTTTTACCTGCCCTTATGGTACATTCGCATACAGGCGAATGCCATTTGGTCTCTGCAATGCCCCAGCTACATTTCAGCGATGTATGCTAGCTATCTTTGACGGGCTTGTAGAAAAGTGTATGGAGATTTTTATGGACGATTTTTCGGTTTTTGGTCAATCTTTTGATGATTGCCTTGACAATCTTGATCAAGTGTTATCCAGATGTGTGGAAAAGAACTTAGTACTTAATTGGGAAAAATGCCATTTCATGGTAGATGAAGGAATAGTTCTTGGCCACAAGATCTCAGCCAAAGGTATAGAAGTTGACAGGGCAAAAGTGGAAGCTATCGAGAAGATGAGCTATCCTAAAAATGTGCGCGAAGTGAGAGGCTTTCTTGGACATGTCGGCTTTTACAGAAGGTTCATTCAAGACTTCTCCAAGATAGCCAAGCCCCGCCCACTTTACTAAAGGAAGACGTTGAGTTTAATTTTGATGAGAGCCGCAAGCAAGCGTTTGAGGAGCTTAAGGATCGTTTAATATCTGCTCAATTCTTATACCTTTGACCGAACCTACCTTTTGAGCTTATGTGCGACGCATCAAACTATGTTTGTTGGTGCCGTTCTAGGACAAAAGATCAAGGGGAAATTCCAGCCTATCTATTACGTCAGTCACACATTGAATCCCTCTCAAGTTAACTATACCACTACTGAAAAGGAGCTTTTGGCCGTAGTTTTTGCTATGGACAAGTTCCGTAGTTACTTGTTGGGAGCTCAAGTGATTGTGTGGACTGATCACGCTGCTTTTGTATATCGAATGACTAAGAAAGAGGCTAAACCGTGCCTACTACGTTGGATACTGACCCTACAAGAGTTTGACGTTCAAATTAAGGACAAAAAGGGCAGTGAAAACGTAGTGGCTGATCATGTTTCTAGAATGTTAAGTGAGGAAAAGGATGCTCCAGATGATATAGATCTTTACTTTCCTCTAGAAAACATTATGTTGATAGACGGTTGTCCTCCTGATGTTCCATGGTATTCTTCCATTGTAAACTACCTTCATGCCCGTTATCTCGATCCAGAGATGTCTTATCAGGAGAAGAAAAAGTTCTTCTCTGATTTGAAATATTTCGTTTGGGATGAACCTTATCTTTTTAAGATCTGTAAAGATGGTCTGCTTAGAAGATGTGTTCTGAATCGAGAGCAACGGGATATTATTGAGCGAGCCACAGTGGACCCACTCAAGCGGTCATTTTGGTCCATGGAAAACCGTGGCTAAGATCTTTCAATCCGGTTTCTATTGGCCTCGATCTTTAAAGATATGAAGCTTTCAGAAAGCCTGTGATAGGTGCCAAAGAACCGGTGCTCGACAAGGCGTTTTGACATGCCTTTGAAACCCATTCTCGAATCACGAAGTCTTTGATGTATGGGGTATCGATTTTATGGGACCATTCCCATCATCTTGCGGTAACAAATACATCTTAGTCTGCGTAGACTATGTGTCTAAATGGGTGGAGGCTCAAGCCACTCCTCACAATGATCATAAGACGGTAATGAAATTTCTAAAAAAGAATATCTTCGTGAGGTTTGGATGTCCACGTGCCTTGATCAGTGATGAAGGGACGCACTTCTGCAACCGACCCCTAGAGAAAGTACTTGAAAAGTATGGTGTTCGTCATAAAACTGGCACACCATATCATCCGATGACTAGTGGTCAGGTTGAAAGAAGCAACCAGAGCATCAAGAAAATCCTGGAGAAAACGGTAAACAATCATAGAAAGGACTGGAGTTTGAAATTGGATGATGTACTTTGGGCTTACAGAACTGCCTATAAAACCCCTATGGGGACATCTCCATATCAAATGGTCTATGGGAAACCATGTCATCTGCCTGTCGAGTTAGAGCATAGAGATTATTGGGCTACAAAGTTTCTGAACTTTGATTCTCAATCTTGTGGAAAACATCGACTACAGCAGTTACATGAGCTAGACGAATTCAGACTCCAGGCTTACGAAAGTGCCAGGATTAGTAAGGATAAGATGAAGCTACTCCACGATGCTAAGATTAAGAAGAGAGTTTCGAGTCGGAGAACAAGTCCTTCTTTACAATTCTAGGTTACATTTGTTTCCTGGGAAGTTGAGGACACGTTGGTCCGGTCCCTTTGAAATTCTCCAGATTATTCCTGGAGGCGTTCTAGAACTACGAGGTTATGGTGACCAGCCGTTTCGAGTGAACGGACAGAGGTGCAAACACTACATTGGTGAGCCTAAAGACAAGCATTGACCGTTCGGTTTCTCGATATCCTTGGATGCGGTGCTACAACAGTCGAAGAATTGGTCAATCTGAAGAAGTTCTAGCTGGTAGTTGGGATATGGAAGAATATTGGAAGGAGCGTCAACAAGAATGTCATCAGAAGCTTCAGAAGACGAAGAAGTCAACCATGGGGAAGTTTAAACGTGTCTGGAATGTTAGGAAATCACTAGTTTAACGCAGCGGAATTTAAATTTTGATTTCCTTTTCTAGATCGTTCTTCGTTTAATGCAATAAACACGTTAAGTAGTTTGACGGTTATACCTTAGATGATCTACAAGATCGTCGCTTTGACCGCCAACGGAGAGTAGTTCAATCGCAAGCCGCCCACGCGTCCGGCCTCTATCGCTAATCCACACGAACCCCTCGCCGAATCCTCCTTGGATTGCTACCGAAAAAACTCCGGTACGCTAGACCGGACCTTTTCTTCCCTCACAAACTCACTATGGAGAGCTCTCTATTTTACACAAGAATTATGAACTCTTGCAATTGTGTTGTACAAAAGAGCTTGACACCCACTTCCTTTTATAGAGAGGTGGCGCCCCATCTCAAGTGTGGAGGAGAAGAAAACCCTTTTCCAATAAAATAAGGAAAATCAATTAGATTGATTTATCTCTTTAATTATAATATTTTGTCAATATCATATATTGATTATAATTATCTTATTACCATAAATCTATTTTTCCAAAATCAATTAATATCCTATATTAATATTATGGCAATATTTATTAATTAAAGTGCACAATCCAAGTGTATCTCATACACTCAAAAGTGGCGCCCCTTTAGTCAATAAATTGACTTCCGGAATATTCTTTAATTAATGTAATTTATATATAATTAATATCTTGTATTTTATTTATTCATAATAAATAAATATCACCATATTAATTTACCACTATAACCTTTATAGTCTAGAGATAAACTTTCCTTATTTGGTTATCAGCTATAACCGCATTTTAATCCGACTCGATGTTCATATGTGTGTGACCCGATAGGCTTCCGAATATGTTGGCCGTAGACACAAAGTGCAATTTACTAAAATGCCCTTCATACCTAACGATCACGGGATAGCGTCTAGCAACACACCGTGACCCCCAATTATCGGAAGAGTCAAAAGCAATGACTACTACTGATGTGATCCGGTTCATGCTCGGAGGATACCATCATTCGTGCTATTTATGAATATTATTTAATTAATTAGGAGTTGGTTTTATTTTATATTGGATTTTAGCACTTTATTTATTTATTCTTGTATTAGCCAATAGAACATTTCGTTTACGCCAATAGAGATAGACGCATTTTTAAGTGGGAATTTCTCCCACATTGCTTAGATGTTGTCTTTTCTTTTGGTTGTAAGCCTATATAAGGCAAACTCTAGCTTTTCATTCTTGACACAATTATTATATGAAAAATCAGTTTATTGAGTTTTACTCAACCAAGTCGTGAGGCTTGAATATCACTTGCGAGTGAGAACTTTCTTCGTCGTAGAAGGTTCACCCTTTGAGGATTTACCAGCATTGTGAGCATTTGTTGGGCGTTCTCTGCCTACGATTTAGTTGGATTACTAGGTCTAGGATCATTGGCTCGTCATTGTTCCCCTTAGTTACTTCCTGGGCAAAACATCAGATCTGGTTCCAACCGGAATCACATCAGTTGGTAGCAGAGCTCAGCGACGAAGGTATCAAATATCCCCGTTTATTTTCCTTCTTTAATTTTCTTATTCAAAAAAAAAAAAAAATTAGTTTCTTGTTTTTTTGTTCATTAATTTCGTCCACCCTCTCCCAAGAACATCCAAAATCTTCAAATCTTCATCCATCCTACCCGGAAAACTTGAAGATTCTTCAAACCTTCATCCCAAGAACCCTTTCCAGATCCCGTTTTTTTTGTATCAGTTCGTTCCCTAACCAAAACAACTCGAAAAATTCTGAAATTTTTACCACATATACAACACATCTCGTTCTACAATTTCTCTCTTTACACCCAACCCAGATTCAACATAAATCTTGCCTAAAACCGCTGATTACTCCGAACAATCTGTCCAGAAAAACTGCAGCTGTCAAGCGTCGATCGTTTTAGGTTTTTGTGCTTTAGACGACCCCAAATTACCTGAAAATTGGTGATCGTATAGGAAATACTCTGATATACAACTTTTATCTTTTGAGTTTTTCCAAATTCTCTGTAGTTTTGTCGTAATGCGCACCGTAAGACACTGCTACCAATCTGAAAATCATTGACAGATTGCATCAGTTTCCGAAAAACGATTGTTTGAGCGACTTCTGTATCTCCAAAAAATCTGAAAATTTGACATACTTTAGAAAACTCTCAGTTCTACAACTTTTGTCTTTTGAGTTTTCCCAAATTCGTAGTCGTTTGGTGCTTAAATACGTGGGTTTCACACCCCGGTGTGTCAAATTTCACACCTGTGACATTTTGTAGTCTCAAAAAAAAAAAAAAAAAAAAAAAAAGTGCCACCTTTTGACGAAATTATCACACCTGTGTGTGAAATTTTTCACACCCGTGAAATATTGCGATCACCTAATTTCATTACTTTTCCGTGTCTTTGCTTCCCACCTTTCTTACTCACATTAGCAACTCTTCACACACCATCCCACTCATTTCTATACCTTTTCTCGGTCTGAACACCTAGTGTCCTTTCTAGAGAGTCGGTTTTGCGTGCTGTTTACTTTTGCTTGCTTTTCTGGTTCATTTGACAAGGGTACTTTTACGACATAGAAAGAGGGGAGTGTAAACACGAGTGATAGTGAGGCAACATGGTTGGTCATGGTTTAGTTGTTGAGGAGGTAAATGAAATTGTGGAGGCACGATTCAAGGAGCAGGTTGGGACACAGAACGCTGAATTGACACGACATTTCAAAAAAGTGAAACAGGAGGTAAATGATGCCATACATGCGGCAGTGACACCTTTACGTGAAGACATACATGAAATTCGTGAGGCACTTGCTACTTTGTTGGCTGCTGTAAACCGAGGTGATGATAGGGGAGGTAGATGAGCTAGATGTGGTATAGGTGGTCGAGTGCTGTGTCAAAAGGAGGAGGCTGAGAGGATGGTGGACGAGAGGTCGAAGAAAGAAGAGCATAGGAAGCAGGAAGCTGAACTAAAATCGAAGAAAGCATTTGACCTGCCTTGGAAGGATTATAAACAACGGTGTGATGTAGTTGACGTTGAAAAAAAATTGAGGGAGGACAAGAACACACGGTTTGTGGCCACTTGCTCTACTATTGAGGAGTTGAATTGTGCCAATGTGGAAGAGGTAATTACACAGGTAGATGCGTTGGTTGATGTTACTGATGAGCATAGTGAGTGTGTTGTCACTTCTGAGGTTGTAGTTGTTGTTCATGATGGTACAGAGGTTGAGATCGCTGTTGAGAATGAGGAGGCAACCATGCTCACCATTGAACCACAATTGTATTGTGTTGCCCCAGCATCTTCTTTGCAGGTACATGCTCCTTTTGTTGGAGGCGTTGACAATGTTGCCAAGTCGGCTGGGTCACTTGCGCACTTAAAAGATATACAAGCAGCACATATTTATCATGATCCATTTTTGGTGCATAGACGTCCTTTCGATTTTGTGGTTGCTGATTATTATGATGGCCCCGTTCGTTTGTACAAGGGGATGGTTACTAAAGTGTTCACCTCTATACTTTTCCTGGATGTACATCACTATGAGGGCCTACTCACATATGTTCGGCCACGCTTACTATTCGATCCAGGTGGATTCGAGGACGAATCCTTTCGAACCGGGAGGGAATGATGTGATCCGGTTCATGCTCGGAGGATACCATCATTCGTGCTATTTATGAATATTATTTAATTAATTAGGAGTTGGTTTTATTTTATATTGGATTTTTAGCACTTTATTTATTTATTCTTGTATTAGCCAATAGGAATATTTCGTTTCTGGCCAATAGGAGATAGACGCATTTTTAAGTGGGAATTTCTCCCACATTGCTTAGATGTTGTCTTTTCTTTTGGTTGTAAGCCTATATAAGGCAAACTCTAGCTTTTCATTCTTGACACAATTATTATATGAAAAATCAGTTTATTGAGTTTTACTCAACCAAGTCGTGAGGCTTGAATATCACTTATGCAGTGAGAACTTTCTTCGTCGTAGAAGGTTCACCCTTTGAGGATTTACCAAAGATTGTGAGCATTTGTTGGGCGTTCTCTTCCCTCACGATTTAGTTGGATTACTAGGTCTAGGATCATTGGCTCGTCATTGTTCCCCTTAGTTACTTCCTGGGCAAAACATCAGATCTGGTTCCAACCGGAATCACATCAACTACCTTTCATGTGAAGCAGTTACCGTGTAACTTACAATCCTATCGCTATAATAATATCCATACGATCGTATCTCGAGTGTCAATACATTGACGATCGTATCTTATAATCTGGATATCATGCTCTCTCGGAATAACACATTTACTCCCACTTTGCAAAGATTCTCGAGAGCTAGACATTCCTTATAAGAAGGCCATTTCGGATATTCAATCCCTATCATAGATACGCGATTCCCGGACGACCAATCATGTATACTCCGCATGCTTCAATATCATACCCAATCACTACCGCATGATCGCCCGTGGTTAGGAGAAATCTCAATAGTGTCAAAGCATGACAATCCACACCGTGATGCCATGAAGACTCGGTCAAAAGGATAATTACACAACCGCCACATAGTGTGACACTTAATGTAAGTGGGTCATCCTAACGTACGCATTCTCTAATACACGTCCACGTACAGTCCAAGTGTCCCTACACTTCGATAGACGAGATCTATCCCTACCTTCTAAAAAGTAGAAGACATCCAATACGTGCTAGTCTGATTATACTATCAATGTCCCATTTGATAATATGTAAGACTAGAGACATTTAAGTACCAACCTTGTTATAGTGATTAGAGATCTCATCAACCATAATCACTATCATGGTTTCTCTATCACAGATCGATACTAGGGACGTTACTATATATATACAACAAATAATATGAAGACTAACAATATATAATAACATAAGTGCTTTTATTAATCATAATAAAGTTATTACATGAACTAAATAGACCGGTAAATGACCCGACCGGTCGGATCCGGTCCGACCCGATTGGGTTTAGGACACCTTTCCAACAATCTCCCACTTGGCCTAAAGCCAATCACCCATATGCCTAAGCCCGTGCAAGTGAACATGTTTCTCATGCTTAGCTTGAGACAATGCCTTGGTTAACGGATCAGCTATGTTATCATCCGTGTGGACTTTCTCTATCTTTACATCTCCTCTATCTACTATCTCTCTAATCAAGTGATAGCGCCAGTAGCACATTTTGGACTTCTGATGAGACCTTGGTTCCTTTGACTGAGATATCGCTCCATTATTATCACAAGATGCAGGCACTTTGGACCTTCAATGGAGGGAACCACACCAAGTTCAGTAATGAACTTCTTCATCCAAACTGCTTCCTTTGCCGCCTCCGAGGCTGCTATGTATTCGGCTTCCGTTGTAGAGTCCACAGTAGTCTCCTGCTTGGAACTCTTCCAGCTCACTGCTCCGCCGTTAAGCGTGAAAACAAATCCAGATTGTGACTTGTAGTCGTCCTTGTCAGTTTGGAAACTGGCATCTGTGTAACCTCGTAATACTAAATCATCGTTCCCGAAAACCAGGAACATATCCCTAGTACGTCTCAAGTACTTAAGGATATTTTTGACAGCAATCCAGTGACCATCACCTGGATTGGACTGGTACCTACTAGTCATACTAAGAGGGTGCGAGGCGTGCTGGTCTTGTGCATAACATGGCATACATGATAGACCCGATTGCCGAAGCATAAGGGACTTTACTCATTTGTGCCCTTTCCTCCTCTGTCTTAGGACTCATTCCTTGGGCAGTAGACCCCATGTGACATGGGCAGCAATCCTTTCTTGATCGCTCCATGCTTTGAATCTCTTCACATCTTGTCTATGTAGGTGGATTGCGATGGACCAAGCAACCTTTTAGATCTATCTCTATAGATCTTTATTCCCGAGAATATAGGTTTGCCTCACCCAAGTCCTTCATAGAGAAGTTCTTGGATAACCAAGCTTTGATTGATTGTAACATAGGCACATCATTCCCTATGAGCGATATGTCATCCACATAAAGCACTAGGAACACAATGACACTCCCACTAACCTTCTTGTAAACACAGGGCTCATCTTCGTTCTTGATGAAATCAAACTGCTTGATTATCTCATCAAAGCGAAGATTCCAACTCCGAGAAGCTTGCTTTAATCCATAAATGGATCTTTGCGCTTTACACACCATCCTCAAGCGTCATTGGTTGTGAAACCCTCAGTCGTGTCATATACACTTCCTCGAGACGGTGTTCCCGTTAAGGAAAGCCGTTTTCACATCCATCTGCCAGATTTAGTAATCATGGTATGCTGCAATAGCAAGCAAAATTCTAATGGATTTTAACATGGCAACAGGCGAGAAGGTTTCATCATAGTCAACTCCTTGTCTTTGCTTATAACCTTTTGCCACCAACCTAGCCTTGTAGGTGGTCACGTTACCGTCCATGTCGGTCTTTCTCTTAAAGACCCATTTACACCCTATGGGAACTATTCCCTCAGCGGATCAACTAAGTTCCAAACTTGGTTGTCCTTCATGGATTCCATCTCGTAATTCATGGCTTGAGCCATTTCTCTTTGTCGTGCCTTAATAGCACCTCCTCATAAGTTCTAGGGTCCTCATCTTCCATGAGATACACGCCGAGTGTACCTATCGGGTCCACGGCGTTCCTGGTGGATCTTCGAGGTGTTATTATGTCTACGGTAGAGGTGGCGCCACATTTGTATGTGGTGTCTCCTCTACTTCCATCAACGGATTTGTTATCCGTAAGTGGTTCTCGAATTTCTTCAAGATCAATCTTACTCCCACCGACCCTATCCGAAATAAACTCTTTCTCCGAGAAAGTGGCCGATCCCGGCAACAAACACCTTTTGTTCCTCGGGGGTGGTAAAATTGGTACCCTTTGGTTTCCCTAGGATAACCCACAAAACAGACATTTGTCGAGATCTAGGTTCCAGATTTGTCGTGGCATGGTTCGTTTCACATAAATCGGACATCCCCAAGGTTTCATGTAACCTAGTGTTGGTTTCCTCCCTTTGAACACTTCATAGGAGTGGACTCAACCGTCTTTGATGGAACTCGGTTCGATGTATAGGATGCGGTTTCTAGAGCATACCCCAAAACGATTTTGGAAGAATCGCATAGCTCATCATGGAGCGTGCCATGTCTAACAAAGTACGATTCCTCCTCTCGGATATGCCATTCATTTGTGGCGTCCACTGGAGGGGTCCATTCAGTAGAATCCCATTCTCCTTTAAATAACTTTGAAACTCTCCATCTAGGTATTCTCCACCTCGATCGGATCGAAGTGTTTTGATTTCTTTACCTAGTTGTTTCTCCACTTCACTTCGAATTCTTTGAACTTTTCAAGGCTTGGACTTATACTTCATTAAGTATATATAACCATAGCGAGAATGGTCATCGGTGAAAGTGATGAAATAAGAGTATCCTCCTTTGGCTTGAATTGACATTGGGCCACACACATCAGTATGTATAAGCTCAAGCAATTCATTGGATCTTATCCCTTTGCCACTAAAAGGTGACTTTGTCATCTTGCCAAGTAAACAATCTTCGCATGTATCAAACGATTCGTAATCGAATTGATCCAACATTCCATCTTTATGGAGTTTGGAAATGCGATTCTTATTTATATGGCCAAGTCTACAATGCCATAAGTAGGATTCATTCAAGTCATTTATTTTGGCTTTCTTGTTATTTATATTAAGTACATCAACATTCATATCTAATATGTAGAGACCATTGCTAAGTATGCCAAGTACCATAAAAGATTCCATCACGTGAAAAAGAACAACATTTATTCTCAAACGTAAAAGAAAATCCATCAACATCTAATGCGAGAAATAGAAATAATGCTCTTCGTAAGAGCGGGAACAAAATAACAGATTATTGAGTTCTAGTACTAGCCCACCGGGCAATGAAAGAAAATAAACTCCTACGGCGGTAGCAGCAGAACACTTGCTCCATTTCCAACGCGTGAGGTCCACCTCTCCTTTCCTCGGATCTCTAGTTCTTCTTAGTGCCTGCATATTCGTACAAATATGAGAACCACAACCAGATCTAATACCCAAAGTGGTTAGACTTAGAAGAAGTAATGTTGATCTCAATCATAAATATACTGAAGTCGAAGCATCGTAATGCTTCTTCTTGGTACTCAAGAAGCCCTTGCGCTCCTCCAATGTCCGGTCTCACCGCAATGGAAGCAAGCATCCTTGGATTTGTCTTTTGCTATCTTAGGCGTTGGCTTAGGTGCAGCCTTTTCGCTTCTTGGACTTTTTCTCGGCTTTTGCCTTGCCCTTGCTCAAGTGACCAAAAACACTTGCTTTCCCTTCCCTACACGGTGCCTCAAAGCAGCTTTTCAACATGTTCAATAACTCCGCTAGAGCAATCTATCTTGTTCATGTGATAGTTCATCACAAACCTGCGAGAATGAGTCGGTAGAGATTGCGTAATCAAGTCAATACTCAACTCGTTCCAACTTGTGGCCCGACTTCCCAAGCCTCTCTATGTACCCGATCATTTTAAGCACGTGTGACCCCACAAAGAGTCCCGGATGCCATCTTACAACTAAACAGGGCCTTCGAGACCTCGTGACCTCTCAAAGCGAGACGAGAAGCGTAAAGTTCCTTCCAGGTGGACCATGATAGAGTAGGCGTCCATAGACTCATCTTTGTTTCTGCGATTCGGTGTCATAGAAGCAAGCATGATACATGTAGCATCGATCTTGTCGAGCGAAGGCTTGTTGTACTTCTCGACAACATCTGCGGCCGAACCCTCGCTGGCTTTTCCGGTAGGGCCTCGCCCCAAGACATAGCCAATCTTCTCGTGCCTCAAAACGATTTTGAGGTTTCTTTCCCAATCGAGAAAATTAGTTTCGTCAAGCTTGTTATCGATGATAAAACGAAGGTTCAATTTGTTTGACATTTTCTACAACAATAAATAAAGATAGAATAAGTAAAAGCTCATGTATAAAAACCTAAATTTGCACTAAGAAATTTATAAGGTTTTACTCCCACTAGCCAACTATTCCCTATTGGCTTTCAAGAATTTTAATTAATTCTTTAGCGGCTGGGACCCTATCTGGTTGCCTTAATCCCCGACGGTGGTCGATCAATCTCGGCAATTTCGAAAGGTAGGTACTCCTACCAGTCGCATCGCATGCGACTCCCAGTGGCTGACTAGTCAACTCTTTGACGTTTCACATCTCTATGTGATAGTCAACCCCTTGTCTCTAAAGTCAGACGGCCCTGACGGTGGCCAATCACCGAAAGACTTTAGTCGAGTCATAACCCAATATTCATGAGATCTCGTGGCGATCATATCTCAATAATAACGATATACCCGTGGTAGGTCAACTCCCGACGGTGGTCGATCAGTTGGATCCGAACAAAGGCTCTTCACCGTCATTATAATATTGGGAGACAATTTTGGCTCGATTTTTGGCGTGGGAATAATTTTAAATTAATTCACTTAATTAATTTGGTTTAATTATGGTCTCATCTACTATGTGCATATTACTACGATATCATATAAAGTAAAACATACACAACATTCCGCGCATAAAATAACCGGTATGATCATGGACTTTTCTAAAGTGCGGTTTCAATACAAATCGACGAAAACCGCGGGTCACAAACTAAGGGTATCTCGCAACCGCCAATAGGATTTTTATTGTTGTGACGCCAATGGGTTCTTTATCTCTCCTTGGTCTTCAACTTCTTGCTCCATTCTTGTTACATAATAATTAATTACACCCGCGCATTACACGGGGGGAGCTCGAGGAATGGGATAAATGCAAAAAGTAAACTAGGTCACGTTCTTCATAACGGCCTAGGACAATTTTTCAAAACCAACATAAAGAAAACATTCCCATCTATCCTATTGGTTGGTAGTCCATGATCAATCGGGTCCATATAATCACATTATATCTACTCATCTAATCCATACAATTTTATCTTATGAAAAAGATTAAATTCTAATTTTTTTAACTACTCATGCGTTTTATTTTATCACATCAAATAATTAAATAACTTTTAATTAATTATATGATTTAACCGAAAATTAAAATTAACATTTAATTTTAAATCGATTTCAATTTTAATTAAATTTGAACTATTCAAAATAAAATTAAAATTATAAAGTCTCCTATTTGTTTCATTTCCAAAACTAAATTTAGCTTAGGCACACCCACTTTCCAAAATCAAAATTTTGAAGTGGCTTGAGCTCTGCTGTTCCAAATCAAATATTTGGAAAGGGCCTAGCCTACTCCAAATCAAATATTTGGAAAGGCCAAATTATTTTAGTCTAGGCACAGCCACTTTCCAAAATCAAAATTTTGGAGTGGCTTGCGCTAGGCCTATTCCAAATCAAATATTTGGAAAGGGCCTGAGCCTATTCCAAATCAAATATTTGGAAAGGCCAAATAATTTTGGTTTAGGCACAGCCACTTTCCAAAATCAAAATTTTGAGAAGTGGCTTGAAACTGGCCTATTCCAAATCAAATATTTGAAAGGGCCTGAGCCTATTCCAAATCAAAATTTGGAAGGCCAATGTCCCATATGGTTTCCCAAATGGTCCAAACTATTTGAACCATTGGTTGGCCATATGACACAACTAAACAAACGAGATATCTATGCACAATAAAATATCACAAAACGAAAAGGGTTGATCTCCCCATTGGAAGAGAGAGAGCGACGGACGGCAACCCTAGGGGTTACCGCCGCCAAGAGGAGAGGAGGCGCCGCCAATCGGCCGATTTCAAGAACCCTATTTTTTGTTTTTTTTGTTTTAACGTTCCGTGATTTAAATCTTGCATCTATCGATTAAATACTACGCTTTTAAATTATGCTTATTGCTTAAGCTCAAGTCCGCTCGATACCACCGTTAGGAAATCACTAGTTTAACGCAATGAATTTAAAATTTGATTTCCTTTTCTAGATCGTTCTTCGTTTAATGCAATAAACACGTTAAGTAGTTTGACGGTTATACCTTAGATGATCTACAAGATCGTCGCTTTGACCGCCAACGGAGAGTAGTTCAATCGCAAGCCGCCCACGCGTCCGGCCTCTATCGCTAATCCACACGAACCCCTCGCGGAATCCTCCTTGGATTGCTACCGAAAAACTCCGGTCGCTAGACGGACCTTTTCTTCCTCACAAACTCACTATGGAGAGCTCTCTATTTTACACAAGAATTATGAACTCTTGCAATTGTGTTGTACAAAAAGAGCTTGACACCCACTTCCTTTTATATAGAGAGGTGGCGCCCCATCTCAAGTGTGGAGGAGAAGAAAACCTTTTTCCAATAAAATAAGGAAAATCAATTAGATTGATTTATCTCTTTAATTATAATATTTTGTCAATATCATATATTGATTATAATTATCTTATTACCATAAATCTATTTTTCCAAAATCAATTAATATCCTATATTAATATTATGGCAATATTTATTAATTAAAGTGCACAATCCAAGTGTATCTCATACACTCAAAAGTGGCGCCCTTTAGTCAATAAATTGACTTCGGAATATTCTTTAATTAATGTAATTTATATATAATTAATATCTTGTATTTTATTTATTCATAATAAATAAATATCACCATATTAATTTACCACTATAACCTTTATAGTCTGAGATAAACTTTCCTTATTTGGTTATCACTATAACCGCATTTTAATCCGACTCGATGTTCATATGTGTGTGACCCGATAGGCTTCCGAATATGTTGGCCGTAGACACAAAGTGCAATTTACTAAAATGCCCTTCATACCTAACGATCACGGGATAGCGTCTAGCAACACACCGTGACCCCAATTATCGGAAGAGTCAAAAGCAATGACTACTACCTTTCATGTGAAGCGCTTACCGTGTAACTTACAATCCTATCGCTATAATAATATCCATACGATCGTATCTCGAGTGTCAATACATTGACGATCGTATCTTATAATCTGGATATCATGCTCTCTCGAATAACACATTTACTCCCACTTTGCAAAGATTCTCGAGAGCTAGACATTCCTTATAAGAAGGCCATTTCGGATATTCAATCCCTATCATAGGATACGCGATTCCCGGACGACCAATCATGTATACTCCGCGATGCTTCAATATCATACCCAATCACTACCGCATGATCGCCCGTGGTTGGGAGAAATCTCAATAGTGTCAAAGCATGACAATCCACACCGTGATGCCATGAAGACTCGGTCAAAAGGATAATTACACAACCGCCACATAGTGTGACACTTAATGTAAGTGGGTCGATCTAACGTCGCGCATTCTCTAATACACGCCCACGCATGATCCAAGTGTCCCTACACTTCGATAGACGAGATCTATCCTACCTTCTAAAAAGTAGAAGACATCCAATACGTGCTAGTCTGATTATACTATCAATGTCCCATTTGATAATATGTAAGACTAGAGACATTTAAGTACCAACCTTGTTATAGTGATTAGAGATCTCATCAACCATAATCACTATCATGGTTTCTCTATCACAGATCGATACTAGGGACGTTACTATATATATACAACAAATAATATGAAGACTAACAATATATAATAACATAAGTGCTTTTATTAATCATAATAAAGTTATTACATGAACTAAATAGACTGTAAATGACCCGACCCGGTCGGATCCGGTCCGACCCGATTGGGTTTAGGACACCTTTCCAACATGGAAAGCTGTAAAGAATTTAACCCCATGTGTTATGTGCTGTTTCTGCGGCCACACTACTGATCAGAGCTTACACGAGGTAGTGGCTGGCAGAAAAGTCAAATGGCCAGATCCAGGCTAAACTTCAACAGTGTCGAGCTAACGACATTAACCAAAAGCGCTACTAGGAGGCATCCTAGATATCCCTTATTATATTAGTTAAATTATGTTTAGGCTATTAGTGTTATATTTATTTAAGTTTTAGTTTAATTAAGTTTTAGTTGACTAAGTTTGTCTGCTTATATCTCATCGCTTAGTTTGCTTTTTAGATATGGATTACGGAGTTCTTCCGGAGGAGTTCCCTTCATTAGTCGGATCCCACCGATTACTGATGGGCGATGGACCAGGAGGCACTATAGTCTTGCACGTAGATTTTGAGCTTAGTACCCGTCACGAAGACCATCACCTATGTTCTCATTGTCCCCATTGTTCGGGAGGTAGTGACTTCACTCTTGAGGAGCTCGAGGAAGCTATAGGGCGTCCATATACTGATCCTAAATGACCCTATCTTTGTGATCTAGCGCGCCCAGTACTACAGATTCACATTTTAAAGGTTTAGAGGTGGTTGAGATGACCCGGGGCATACAAGACGACTATGATTTCCCTCCTGCTATTGATATGCTTCGCCGTCTCATCCGCTTGGTGGATTGGGACGAGATTTATGCAGAACTAGCGTTAGTTAGGTTGTTTAAATCAGTAAACGACGTAAAACAAAAAGCTTGGTGGGAGGCAACCCACTGTTTTCTGTTTGTTTTAGCGTATCTTCTAGTGATTTTATGTTTTTCGTTGATTTTTATTTGTATGTTTGAAATTTTATTTAAGTTTAATGAGAAAATACAAGTTTGAATTTAAATTGTATGAAATTCTATAAATTTTGCAATTTTTCTCTATGGACGCCCGTCCAGTGCCCTGGACGCCCGTCCGCCATGCACAATTGTTGAACGAGCGTCCAAATCGCTTGGACGCCCGTCTGATATATCTCCTTCAACGCTGTATGTGATTTGGCCATCTAGACGAGCGTCTGTTTTTATGGACGCCCGTCCAGTTCATATGCTTTCCAGCTGGACGCCCGTCTATTCTCATGGACGCCCGTTCGGACCTGCGTCTATATATACCCCCTGCTTCCATTCTTTATTCGAATCGGAAAATTTAAATTGCAAAACCCGACTTTTTGCCTCCCTTTGCTCGAAAATCCTCATTTCTACACCAAATTGGGCGATTCAAGGCCCTACAAACAGCTCTCAATCCCCTCTTTTTGGTTTTTCAAACGAAATCCACCAACATACAACCGTTGTTTCGAATCAGTAATCTAGCGTGTGCGGTTGTCTTTTGGAAAAATCCAATCTTTTGTCTCGTTGGTTCACGTTTGGGATTTCTAATCAGCATAATCATCATCCTTTCAACGTGCTTGGTAAGATTTTATAAGCTTTTCATGGATTAATTCACATTTTTCCCGAGTTCGATTTTCGAGTCGACTCTTTTGCATACACTTGTCTTATTTGTTTTCTTCTCCGTGTTTTGTTTATTTTTCTTTCTTGGTTGATGATATGGGATGGTTATGGATGATTTTGATGGGTTGCATTGTGGTTTTGATGTTGCGTTGTTTGGGAAATCCCGTTTGGACGATAAACGGGTGGTTGTGTTTGAATTTGGGTTTGGGATTGTTGTTTGGTTAGTTTTAGGTTAAGATGGTGCATAAACAGGTTCAGAAGAGGCATGGTAAAGGGGTAGCTAAGGAACCTGCCAAGAGGAAGAAGGGTGTGGACACCACTTTAGTCAATCCCAATCAAGGAATTCGTATTGGAGGCGTCGAACCCTCACAGAGGTCAAACTAGAGTTCCTTTGCAAGATGAACTGAATCTGGTGCAAACCGATGATGAGCCGTTAGTGAGGATGCAAACTAGGGCGACAGAAGCTCGGGGTGAGCAAGACAATGAGCCTGAGGGAGATGAGCCGGTTCGACAGAGAGTGAGACCAGCTATCCCTATTCCTTTTGCTCGTCGATTCATCAATCCTAAGGCGATGGAGGTCTATAATAAGCATTATCTGACTCGAACGATGTTGATAGAGAGAGCCATTTTAGACACGAAGGTGGACCCCGCATTTGTGCAGCTGTTAAAGGATAGAAAGTGGGAAGCACTGATGAAAACCCTTAGGACTCCAGTCAATGCTACACTCGTTCGTGAGTTCTATGCAAATTGTTCGGAGACGGATTTGAGAACTGGGATGGTCACTGTTCGAGGGGTTAAGGTGCCGTTTACACCAGCAGTTATCAATGGGAAGTACGGTTTGGATCCTTTTGAGGGGTTGGACTACAAAGAGGCGATAAAGGCCAAACAAGATGCCGGTGAGGATCCGTTGGAGGAGTTACGGTTGTTGGTGTGCCCCGAGGTGCCTTGGACACTCAGACCGGGTGGGGCTAGAAAGGAATTAGTAACCACGAGTTGGACAGAAGATTGGAAGGTCCAATGTCGGTTTATTCAGAACCGGTTGTTACCTAAGAACAACCTGACTCACTTCCACATTGGTGACCTTGGAATGCTTTATGCCTTGACCTTCAAGCTCAATGTTGATGTGGGGCAAGCTTTGTACGACGAGATATCGATTAATCAGAAAGTTTATACGAGGTGCTTGATTGTCCCGCACCTTATACACAGTTTGTGCTCTGATGCTCAAGTTCCCGAGTACAAGACCGATCACAAACCGAAGAATCCTAGGTTCTTGCAGAGGGAGAAAGAGAAATCTTCGGGTCAGACTGAGACTGAGGCTGAGATAGCACGTGAGCCTGGTTCATCTTCCGCACCGCCTCGCCCATCCTCTCTTCCTACTTTATCTCATTCGGTCCGGATGCGGCTGAGTATGGGCAACAGTGTCCGAAACTGGATGGAGGACATAAGGACTTCTCAAAACAACATTTTGACGATTCTGAAGTGTATCAGTGACGGCCGGAAGCCGAGGGATGACATAATCTTCACTCCGAGCACTATTGACTTTCTTTACTCTGATGAGATCGAGCAGGCCATAGCAGACGTTTTAGATGAGTCTGAGTCATCTTCCGGTGAGGAGCAGCCTGACTCGGTGAACAGGACTACGGCACCACCTTCTGGACCCTCCTCTGATCCTCCGGCTGATGATTCTGCGGCGCCGAGCCATCCTTGATCTTCTTTGTTTTATTCTGGAATTTGTGGTTATTTTGTTTTGACATTTATACTTAGATGATTCATTGTAATTTTGATATTGCTACTCTTTATTTTCGATGGATCTTGTAAGCCATACGGCATCCGCACTTCCATTTCTACTTTGTTTATACTTTCTGGATGTATTACATGCTTTACCTTTTGCTTTATCTTGATTTTGATATCTCTTTTCATTCTGGTATAATTCCCCGTTTTCCCCGAGATGTTTCCGTGTCTGTCAAGTCGTGCAGGTGTGTTTTTAGCGGTTTTGTCAAGCTACATTGTCTGGTTACGAGTTCTAAGTGTCACTGTGTAGGCTCCGGCCTGACCGACATTTGGGATCAGCTAAGTCTTTTATCTTTTCTTTCGTTCTGCACAACATGAGGACATGTTGATCTTTAAGTGTGGGGGAGGGGAATGTTCGATATGTATCTACACATTTGCTTATATCAATATGTTGTTTATATCAATATGTTTCTATGCAAAAATGAGCGATAAATTTTCAGATTTTCCGACATTTTTGTTTTTGTTTTGTCCCGAGTAAGCAAATGCATAATCTTAGTTCGTTATTTTTATAGTCATCCAAGCTATATATCATATGTTTAGTAAGTTAGTTGTTTCACCTGATCTATTTTTCACGAGCCATAGTGAATGATGAGCTAATATATGCGCTTATACCCTTTTGGATTAGTGATTTCTGATTTTCTTATAAGTCATGTGCTTAGTGCTACGTGTATATCTTGAGATTTATGATAGTTTGTATTTAGATCCAAAGTATGTTGTACTGTGAATATCTAAGGTTTGAATGTGATAAGTAACACGTAGCTTATTGTCAAATGAAAAAGTTGAGTTAATAAAGAAGTATTTGGGTGTGTCGGAAGCTGGTCGATGATTCGGGTGCGATAGGGCATTATCTCGAAATGTCCTATACCACTATGATGACTAAAAGCTCACGACAGTCAGAAGAAGCTGCCTTATGATTGGAGTAAGTGATGAGAGATAAATTTATGATCATTATTACGACATTTTACCCCAATATTGATACCACTTTGAGCATTTTTGTATCAATTCAAGTCAAAATTACTAAGTTTTATTCAAATGTATAAGTAGTAGTTATTATATAAATTATCGTGTTTTTATGGTATTTTTATAAGTTTTTTTTATCGATTTAATAACCGGACTGTCGTGATAAAAATTACTATATTTTATAAACGTTTTATTTTTCACTATTATGTTAGATCTAAAAATATCATAGCTAAAGACTGTAATATTAACCTAAAAAGAGTCAGTAAAATTCAACGCAGCTTACGAACTTTTGTTGTCAGATTTACTCGCGGTTCGTTTCTTTGTGTTCAGGTAAAAAAGATAAGATTTACTGCGGAGACGGAATTGAAGACTGAATAACGAGACGAGAGTTATGTCTGATTGAAGAAATGGCCGAATGGATATTTATTATCCTTGGCATATTGACGTCACCAAACCAGACCTTAGAAACGGCGTCAAGAAAGGGACAGACCTTTTCTAGGTTAGACGGATCCTAACCGGCAGTGTACTGGGTCAAATTGTAGTGATAAAGTGGTGAGTCAGGTGTCGAATCCTCAGGGAAAAAAGTGGTAATTCTTTTAAGTGTGGTTAAACACCAAAGAGAGCTGCTATTAACTCGATCTAAACCGCAATTTTATAACACATATTACTACTACTCTAACCAACATAAAATAAATGCGTAATTTAAAAGTTATTCTAATATAATATATATAGATATATAAATATATATAGATGTACATAAATAGTAAAATATATATATATATATATAAATATATAGATACCAATATATAGTTTATAGACTAGACTAGCCAAAGTATATGTAATCAATTTATTCGATCTTTTCAATTAATAGAATGTGTTCGATCTTCCTTTTATTAGGTCCAATTGAGTAAATGAAACGGTGTACTCTAATGTCAACAATTCCTCCTCACACGAGCGTATGAAATTGTCATATGTCAAATTGTCATCGATCCAATGTCCACAATCGCCCCATGCTAAACTTAGTTAGTCAAAACAGTACAGTACAAATCTACCCCGGATAAAAGAGGTGATTCCATTTGTCGGATGGCGATGTTATTCAAGAGGCTCCGGTTGTCAAGCGGATCGATTTAATACAAACGGTGTAGTTTCAATTAAACTGTGATTTTAACATTATTAAGATCTCGAGTACAAATTTTAATAAGATTTGTTTTTCTAGGACAAATCGCCCCGGGGAAATAGGATTCCGTTAATCGACGGCCATTTTTACCCTCCGGTTTTCTATTTTTACTCATATCCCGACTTCTGCTGGTCAGTTCATCGTCAGGTTATATGTGGTATTCATCCTGATTGATTACTTCATTCCGAATATGTTATCTTTACGTAGCGAAATAGAAAAAGATTCATTTTAACTCAATTTTAATCATTTTTACTTTAACATCATTCTTTTAATGAAAAGATCGAAATAATACGATTACATAACTTTGGCTAGTTATTAGATCTTAGCCTAATAACATTATAAAAACTAAAAAGAAGAAAATAACAAACATAAACATAATTATTATAGAAATTACCCGATTACAACTGCTGACTCAGAAATCGTCTTTTTCCGGACATTACAACGACTTCAGCAACACCGAACCTTCGAGAATTTCTCGAGCATTACTACGATACTACTATTACTAATTTATTTTGGCATAAGGCCTATTTACAAACTAAAGAAAAGAGAAGAAAAAGAGAAAGAGGAGGGAGAGAATATATATAGGATATGGTATATATATATTGGTACCCCCTTTTCAAGTGCTGAGGCTCCCATATATATAGACAAACCTCCTTCCCGGACCGGTCCTGAAAACTGGCCGGATCGGTCCGGTGTAATGATGACAATCATTACAGTTAGTTACAAGCATGTGCCCCCATGTTACCCTCTAATCATTACTTAGCATGTGCAATTATATATATAATTATATATAATTACATAGCTAACTTCTATAAAATCGTAACTTGAATTCTCGATATCAGAATGACATAATCGAACTTCCGTTGAAAAGCTCGTTGAATTCTCTACAACTTTTATCAAGATCACTTCTTCAGAAAACGTATTCTCGATGAGCCATTTCCAATACGTGTCGTTTTCGGGATTTTGTTATTTAAAAAACGAATACCCACTTGTCCATTTAAATTGAGTGACGCTTTAAAACTCCCTTCCAACAACTTGAATTGACTTCAAAAGTGTATACATACTCGGGATTTCAGTTCATCTTAGGATTCTGCAATGAAATAAACACAAAATACCCGTGTAAAATAGACACAATATTCCGGTCACTAAAACCGGTACAAAAACTACAACTTTTTACTATAAATACTAACTTTTACTACTAACTATACTAAACTATAAAGATTAATATTTTATACTAATTATATCATAATTTCATATATTTTATATAGAATTTGTCGATAAAACATAATAAAATCACGTAAATTCAATCATATAAAAATAATACATCAAATTACTCCCCACTTAGCTTTTGATCGTCCTCGAGCAAAAATAAGCGGTAATATATAAATAACAGATAATATAATTGATCAGATTAAAATTTCAAAAGTAATATATCGTCAATATTACAAACATATAATTTATAAATTTTATAGAAATTTAAGAAAGAAAGATTATATAACTTAAATGAATTAAGTATCAAATATGAATTAGATGGAAACATGCATGCAATAATTCGTAAATATAAATAAAATATTAGAAATACTTTCTATCTCTAGATTATTACAATTTACGGAATCATTAACTAAGTCGATAGAAGACACATTGGCTTAATATATTAGGATAGGACATTGGTTAATCGAAAAGATAGAAAAGGAAATCAAAAGAGAAAGATGCAAGTCAATGCGTACTCACGTCTTCACATTCTTGATCAAAAATGATTCGATTAGTAACATCCTTTTATTCCAACTATTTTTCAGATTTTCTCTTCTCTTTTTTTTTTTTTTTTTTTAATATTAAGAACTAAAGCGTGAGTGTGTGTAGAAAATAATCAAATTTTACAAGCATTGCTTCATCAAGATTGATCGGAGTACTACTCTTTCGATCTAAAATTACGAGTCCGGTTTCCTTAAACCCGTAATTATTCTTGAGATCTTATGATTCAATTTTTATCGGGAGCTTTATACCTCATAGTGATATAGGACGTTTCTAGATAACACCCTACTGCACTCAAATCATTGGTAGCTACTACCGATATATTTTATTTTTATATTGTCGATCAAAGATAGGGAAGATACCTGATATTTGATTAATTCTGTGTAAAAATGGTGCTTTGTTCCTAATATAAAATTTTCATATGATACTAACATATCTGAACTCATTCCAATCTCAGCATATACCATTTTTCTCAACTCTTAACTCTTTTGTCATCATCTCCTCTCATAAGTACGTACAAACTCGAAGGATGTCAAAGAAATGTAGACCAAAACAAGCTAAGGGTCGGAAATTTCTAGTTAATCAAAATGGCTAAATTTCGAGTGAGGTCTTGATCACTCTTTAAAAAGCTGAGGTGGGGTCAAAAATTGGAAATTTATTTAGGTAGGCTATTTGGCTATAGTTATATTTTTGTGGTGCCAAAAATCATCATTCCTAATTTTGATTCCAAATTCATAATTTATCTTGAAAAGAAAATTATCTAAAAATTTATTTATAAATATAAAAATTACTTGAATAATTCCATAAAAGAAATATTTGACAAAAATTATTTAGTTATACATACTTAAAATCTTAAAAATCTTATAAAAGATATAAAACATATTCATAATATATCTAATATATTTTACTAAATCACAAATTAATCTTCTCAAATTATATCATTTTTATTCATATATTAACCAACTTAAATCATTCAAGAAAAATTAAAACTAAGAAATAAGTAATTAAAGTACTAATTTATATGAAAAAGGTTATATTTTAAAAAAAAAAAAAATTTCGAAAATTTTAATGAAATTTTCAAACCTAACTCTACTCCCCACTTACGAAGTGGCATCGTCCCGATGTTCAATGAGTATGAAAAAGTAGGTTCGAAAATTAAATTAAAATTATAGATGATCGTTAATATTGAATAATGTTTACTACAACAAAAACAAAAGCATATATATTAAACAAAAGAAACTATTACAAACTAAAAGATTCAAAATAAAACAAACTTACTAACTAACTTACTATCCTTAATCAACTTACTAACTTATTAAAGCAAACCAACCTTAAACAGACTTAAATAAAATCAACAACAACTATCTCAAATAGTTGACGAACAACCCGGATTCTCTACCGGTAGCAATCCTCTACGATAATCACGAGACGGATATATCTCGTCAGAGGCAATTTCAGGGACTTCATTCAAATGAATACATAACCTTGAAATTAACCAAGCAAAAGGCATCGGCCTTCCATTATTATACCGTTCCACTGCAAAGCTTACTGCCGTCCTAAAAATCAAAATCCCCCAGTCCACATGAGCTCCGCTTATCAACGCAAACAACAAAAGTATCTCACTATCACTAACCCACGCAAAGTCACTAGTCGGATAGACTCGTGAGTTAATGAAATGTTTCCATGCTCTCGGATGAAGCGGTAGAGCGGAAGTGGTAGAGTCATAATTTTGATCGACTTACGAAACAAATACGGAAAAGCTTCCGTAACATAGTTGACAACGTTAAAGGAGTTCCCTAACGCCCATTGATATTCAAAATGAAGATTATGGATTTGATTGAAAATCGGTATTTCGTACATATGATTGATAATATGAGGTGAAAAGTGAATAAGTGTACCACTGAACGGATACAAGTTGTGACGGATCGACAAGATCGATGTGAGAGAGAGCGAATAAAATTCCCTAACGATAGAAATATTAATCCTACCTCTAGGATTCCTTACAAACTTTCCCCAACCTCTATTCTGAATTAAATCCTTCCCTGACTGATCAATTTTTTCATAGTTGATACCCTTCTCAACCAAAATAGGAGAATTTGCAATCGCATTCACCAATAAATTAACATTTGAAGCGCTAGACTCCGGGACAAAAACATCTAATGCCTCCGGATCGTATGAATTAACTGACGGTGATGACCGGTTTGACATTTTAGTTGAAACAGATGAAAATAATTTAACAGATAGAAAGGTGAAAGTAACTGAGTGAATTTGCAATTTTTCACTCTCAGCTTTCTTTCCTTAAATGGACAAAATTGAGAGTATACGTGGCTGCATATTAACACTCTCAATCATGACTAAGCAAATTTAACTCCCGGATCGGTCCTGAAACCTGACCGGACCGGTCCGGCTTTAAGATATTTTTACCGTACACGAGTTGTAAAGTTCAAGTTTGCTTGTTTATCTTTAATAGGCTCATGGCTATTAGAGTTTAAATAAGTTAATAAAACATATCTAAATGATACGGATAAACGATACACGAATTATATTTTAAAAACGACATACGAAAATATATTTTTTTTTCTTAGATTTTTTATGAAATATTTAAATACTATAAAAAATGATTAAATTTACTACTACGACATAAAACGATTATGAAAACGAAAAACTATTAAATTAGCAAATTTAGTATTTAAAATGCGAAAATAAAATAAACAGATAGAAAATGTTTAAAACTAACAAAGTTATACGAAATCAAATAATGTCAACATCATCATCCTCACCGGATAAATGGATCATTCAAACTTGGAACCGATGACGTATCGGGTACGTGGAAACGTGGTCGTGGTCCGAATCGAATCGTCGAGACCTATCGAACTCATACTTGACGTCATCCTTGCAAAATCCGAAAATCCTCCCGGCCAGATGTAACAACACCACGAGAACTCAGATAAAAGACACCACGACCACTAGGCGGCTTTCAAAAGGATTTGGCATATGATGAAAGCTCGAGATGGTGGAATAGGTGCTATCCATTCAGTAACGTATATGGGTTAGATTGACGAGGCGGATAGGCGGTTTTATCGAAAGAAGGATTAAGATGCATCCGCTCATGTCTCAACATCCTCTACGTAAATCATCACTCCACCGCCTACTCGCCAAAGAAACAAAGCCATATTAGCTTTGTCCTCGGCTACATCTCGACACTAAAGATTGAAACATATCGTATGTAATGGTGCTTGGAAAAGAAGACTGCTGCTTGATCGAAAAAAGATGAAAATCACTGGCCCACCGTGGGCCCCGGTGGAGGTGCACTACGTCTAACTATCGAGTCTATCGAACCCTCTGAGACCTCCTCGGACTAGGGCCTATCGTGGGACTCATCTCGCCATAGTTAACTTATCGTTAGATAGGAAAGGAACTCTGATCTACGACATAAATCCGAAATAAAGCCGAGGAAAGTACATGTGACTCCACCTTGTTGGCAAAGAACAATAAACTCGAAAACCTTCTATACATAATTTTCCCCACATCCACCTTAATATCATGAATCATCGCCCAAGTAATGCATAAATCTTCTTTACCAAAGGCGGTGTGTTTGGTAGTGGGATAGAGTATGGCTCAAAAATCTTTTGATTGCCCTCAGATCTCTAAAACACTTCCCATAATTAAATCTGTTGTCCACCCACTCTGCAGTAGCATCAAACTCCTCCTGAGCTCTGAGGCAATCTGCTCATACATAGCGGGATCATCTAATCTATAAACAAATTGTAATCTTCTTCTTCATCTGGAAAAACTTCTACCCCTAAAACAGCATTAATAAGTTCCGGACTAAAAGACACATGTCTAGACCTAAGGGGAATAGACTCTATCATACCACCCTCAGTGGGTGTCAAAGTAGACAGAACTGCATAAAACTCTGCCACTAAGGTAGTATTGATCTCTCCTGTCCTCTGAGCTGCAAAATCCAACCATTGGCGTCTCGCAAAAATACGCCTAACTTCCTCTCCTAAGTCATCAAAATCTAAGCCTCTTTCCAACACAACTCCACATTTACTATAGATATTCTTATAAGCATTCTTAGCTTGAGGTGAAGTCAGAGCAATGAAAAACTAACAGACTTCTTCCGGTGTTAAATCTTTCGGACCTCACGATTGGTACTTCTATTGGAATATTAGGCTTTCGTTTCTTAGAGATTTTTCGACTGGATGAGGCCATTCTACGAATTTTTGAATAATAAAAAAAACAAAAACAAGAAAAAAAAAACAACATAAATAAAATGTCACAACACACTTAAAAATCAAAACAGTTGAAAATAAATCTAAAAATCATGAAATTAATAACTAGAGTAAATAAATTATACCTTATAATGAACAAAACGGTGAAAAGTGGCCGGAAAAGTCGTATAAGCTACCGGGATGAAATGGAGCTTGTGTTCGATCTTTTTCAATTTTTTCACTTGTGTTGAAGAGAGGAGAGAAAAAGAGGAAGAATGTATGTAATGGTTTAGTGTAATTTGTATTTTGAAGAGAAAAAGAAATTTTTTTTGGGGGTGGAGGTGATGGTGCGGCTGCTGTTGAAGAAAAGAGGAGAAATGAAGAAGAAAGAAAAGATCCCGTCTTTTTAGGTTAAATCGATCCCGGATCGGTCCGGTGTAAGGGCCGGATCGGTCCGTGTGAAATTTTTTTATGATTTTTTTCGAAATTTTTTTTTTATTTTATTTTTTTTGGATTTTTGATAAAACTTATAAAACTCAATAAAAACTTTAAAATAAAATTTATAAATTTTATAACAATTTCTCAAAATTTATAAAATCTTTATAAAACTTATTTAAAAGTTTATAAAAATTCAATAAATTTCTATTAATTCTTATAAAATATCTAAAAACTTAAAAAAACTTTTTATAAAACCTTTATAAAACTCCTTAATTTTATAAAGATCCAATTTTATAAAATTTTCAAAGTTATGCAAAAATTTTATAAAACTAAAAGCAATAAAAGACTTAAACTTACGGGGTTTCTAATTCTTCAATTTCTACAAACTCCAGATTTCTAACATATCGTTCAAGCAAACTAAATCCTAGAAACGTAGCGTTTGAATTAAGTCTTGGAAGTCCATCAGGATTTTCGGTTAACCACCTAATCGTTCCCTTCTTAATTACATTCAAACACTCACTCTGAGATTGAGTTATATTTTTCCCACATTGCCCACTGTGTTCAATCTTTCCACAGATTCTGCACTTCCTTAAAAACTTAGCCCTTCTCTTTATCGAGCTTCTCGACGTACCATTACAAACTTCTTTCAATTTTTTCTCTCTCAACAATTGCTTGTTCTTTCCAAAAACTAAGGCTTCTATAGTAAAGGCAATATCTCTATCAAAACCAAACTTCAAAAGCAAAACAAAAACTCCTAATCTATCTAAAAAAGACATCCAGTTCTTTTACGTCTATCCGGTAAAAGACGAAACTAGTTTAGACATATAAAAGTAAAGATAAAACACGGTAATTTGATACTTTCAACTTTTGAGCCTTTGCTTTTTTAGTCTTTTGGAGGGTCGATCAGCAACATTACTTCATTTATGAGAGAGACTTCTTCACCTTCCGTAAATAGCTTCACCCTGTGACCATTGGCTATAAAAGTTGTATTCCCATCGCTTAGTTCAACAACTCATTTACAAACTCGTGTTACTTTAAATGGTCCTGTCCATCTTGATTTAAGCTTTCCTGGAAACAACTTTAAATGTGAATTGTACAATAACACTCGATCACCTACATGGAACTCACGACTATAGATTCTCTTATCATGGAAACATTTCGTGCGTTCCTTGTAGATTCGAGCATTTTCATATGAATCAAGGCGAAATTCTTCTAATTCACATTAATCAAGTAGTCTATGATCACCGACAGCCTTAGGATCGAAATTCAAAATCTAATAGCCCAGAATGCTCGGTGTTCTAACTCTACTTGGGAGATGACAAGATTTACCAAAGACTAATTTGTAGGAGAACACCCAATTGGAGTTTTAAAAGTCGCTTACAGTATGCCCATAACGCATCATCTAGTCTAACTGCCCAGTTTTTACGGTTTGAATCCACTGTTTTTTCTATGATTCTTTTAATCTCTCTATTCGACACCTCTACCTGACCACTGGTTTGCGGATGATAAGGCGTTCCTAACTTATGCGTTACACCATATTTTTCAATTAACTTAGTAAATGGTCGATTGCAAAAGTGTGAACCTCTATCACTAATGATCGCCCTAGGAATGCCATATCTAGTGAATATGTTCTTTTTAAGGAATCGTATGACAACCTTGGTATCATTAGTGGGAAGAGCTTCAGCTTCTACCCATTTCGAAACATAATCTACCATTACAAGAATAAATCTTTTTCCAAACGATATAGGGAAAGGTCCCATGAAATCTATACCCCAAACATCAAATAACTCACATTCTAAAATAGGTTGCATAGGCATTTCATGTTTTTTTCAAATATTTCCCCATTTTGACATGATTCACAAGATTTAACATATGTATACGCATCTTTATAAAGTGTAGGCCAATAAAACCACATTGCAAGACTTTAAAAGCGGTTTTCCAACCTCCATGATGACCTATCGCCTCACGATCATGACAAAACGATAAAACACTTAAAATTTCATTATCAGGCACACATTTTCTGATTATTCCATCCGAATATTTACGGAAAAGATCTGGTTCCTCCCAAGTAATAAAATTTTAAGTCATAAAAGAACTTCTTTTACATTTGCCAAGTCCAATGAGACGGAATGTAATCACGAGTTAAGTAGTTAATGATATCTCCAAACCAAGGTGAATTTTCCTTAGAAGGAATTCTTTTCTTTAATAATTGCATGGTTGTAGGAGTATCGATTCTAAACGATTGTTCATCGAGAAACGAATCCTTAATTTCATTCCCTATCTCTTCCTCGATTTCCATTCTACTTAGATGATCCGCTACTACATTCTCACTTCCTTTTTCTTTTAATCTCAATATCAAATTCTTGAAGTAGAAGAATCCATCTAAGAAGACGTGGTTTCAGATCTTTCTTACTCAAGAAATATTTCAATGCTGAATGGTCTGTATAAACTATTACCTTAGAGCCAACAATATATGATCTAAACTTATCTAAGGCAAAAATCACAGCCAACAGTTCTTTTTCTGTAAGTTGCTTATTTCATTGAGCTGCATTTAACGTATGAGATGCATAGTAAATAGCTTTGAGAATTCTATTATACCTTTGACCTAAAACAGCTCCTACAGCTAAATCGCTTGCATCACACATAATCTCAAAAGGTAAATCCCAGTCTGGTGCTACCAATACTGGTGCAGTAATCAACTTCGCTTTCAGGGTCTTAAATGCTTCTATACATTTACTATCAAAATTAAAAGATACTTCTTTTTCAAGCAAATGACTTAGAGGCTTTGCTATCTTTGAAAAATCTGCAATAAATCTCCTATAAAATCCTGCATGTCCAAGAAATCCTCTTAGAGTCCTTAGATTAACTGGTGGAGGCAATTTTTCGATTACCTCGACTTTAGCTTTATCAACTTCAATTCCTACTTCAGAGATTTTATGACCTAGTACAATTCCTTATGATACCATCAAATGACATTTTTCCCAGTTAAGCACTAAATTGGTATCCTCACAAATACTGTAACACTCGTTCTAAGTGTAACAAACACCATTAAAAGAGTCTCCGTAAACACTAAAGTCGTCCATAAAAATCTCTAAGAATTTCTCAACCATATCGTAAAATATAGACATCATACATCTTTGAAACGTGCAGCAGAGAGCATTACATAAACCAAACGGCATTCTTTTATATGCAAAAGTTCCATAAGGACAAGTGAAAGTAGTCTTTTCCCTATCTCCTGCTTTGCAATGAATATCTCAGAAATAACTTTGAATAACCATCTAAGAAACAAGAATACTTATGTCCACTTAAACGCTCCAACATTTGCACTATGAATGGAAGTGGATGATGATCTTTCTTAGTATGATCATTTAGTTTTCTAAAATCAATGCACATTCGATATCCTGTAATTTCCCTTGTTGGGATCCATTCATTCTTATCATTCTCTTTCACTGTGAAACCTCCTTTCTTTGGTACAACTTGAGTTGGACTTACCCATTCACTATCCGATATAGGAAAAATTATTCCCATTTCTAATAGCTTAATAACCTCTTTCTTAACGATTAATCAGTAAATTCGGGTTGAGGCGGCGTTGCGGTTGAATACAAGGTTTAGCATCTTCTTTTAGAATTATCTTATGAACACATATCTCGTATTAATACCTCGAATATCGGCAACTGTCCATCCAAAAGCTTTCTTATGCTTTCTCAACATTCCTAGTAATTGATCTTCTTGTTGCTTAGTTAAAGTTGATGAAATAATAATCGGTAATAGATTATCAATTTCAAGAAAAGCATACTTCAGATTTAAAGGTAACGGTTTCAATTCCGCATTCTTCATGGGATCTTCTATTGACGATTTAAGAACCGGTCCTTCTAGTTCTAATTCCAAATACTTATGCCATGGTGGTTTAAAAGTAAAACTTCCTTCATCTAGAGATAAGATTATCTCTTTCATTTCAATGTCTTCCTCATCTTCTTTATAGATAGATAGAGTTAAGCATTCTTCTAATCATCTTCAAAAGTTGGTAATCGATTATCATAGACAGAATGAATATCTTCTATAAAAGAACATGATTACGTGATGTATATTGATGGTTCATAGCTTTGAAAATATTGAAAGCAACTTCATCTTCATTGACTCTCAAAATTAATTCTCCTTTACGAACATCGATTAAAGTTCTCCTGTAGCTAGAAATGGACGTCCCTAAGATAAGTGGCGCTGAAAATCCTTCTTCCATTTCCATAACTACAAAGTCTACTTGGAAAATAGAACTTGTCTACTTTAACCAATACGTCCTCAATAATTCCTTTAGGGTACTTAATCGATCTATCCGCCATTTGCAGAGTCATTTCCGCCTTAGTAAGCTTTCCTATGCCTAGCTTTCTATAATCCTCATAAGACATGAGATTTATACTAGCTCCAAGATCACATAAGACCTTTTAAACATGAAATCCTCCAATTTCACATGGAATCGTAAAACTTCCGAGATCTTTCGGTTTAGGCGGTAACTTATGCTTTGCACTGCGAACATTCTTCATTTAGGCATATATTCTCATATTCCTCTAATTTTTCTTATTTGATAGTATATCTTTCAAAAACTTTCCATAGGCGGGCATATTTATCGAGCTTCGATAATGAGGATATTAACATGAATATGACGAAAAGTATCAAGGAAACGAGCATACTTACGATCGCCTTAATCTTTTAATTTGATCTTTAGGTGGAAAAGGTAAAGACTCTAAATCTATAACCTTTGGTTCCGAAGTCATTCTCTCTTTTCCTTTATCCTTTGGAGTATTACTTGATCGCCATGTTTCAGGTTCTTGAATTTTTTCTTTTAATTTGTTCCCTGAATCACTCTCTACTTCAGATTCCTTCAGTTCTTCTTGTTTCTCATTCTTATTACCAGTTTCATCTATTCTAACATGTTCCTTGAATAGATTCCTTAAATCTTTATCCATGGGATCTTTCAAAATCCTAGGGATTTTTACCCATTTTTCACCTTCATTCTCAGGTTCCAAACTTCTATTCCTTTTCAAGAAATTCTCTATGATTTCTTCTTCCTCATCAGTAAATTCAAGTTCATCTTTAGTCTCTTCATTTTTATCTAAATCATTTTCTACTTCATTATTCCCGAAGTTTTCTACTCCATTGCTACCATAGAGTTTCCTACTTCTCGTAACTACAACATTTACCTCTCTTGGGTTTCTTTCAAGATTACTTGGTAATCCTCCGGAGGTCTCATCGTTGTTACGTTCACCTTCCCTACTCAAATGATCTTCCATATTCCTTAATGAAGCTTCTATTGTTCTCATTCGGTATCATGTCCATTCATAGATGTTTTCATTGAACTCATATCCTTCTTGATCGAACCTATAGAAGTCATCATTGTTTCCATATTCTTAGCTTGAGTAGATACTACACCCATCATATTTTCCATCGCTTTTCCCATTTTTCAACCCCTTCTGCAGTTGAGTTGAACTCGAAAGTTATCGGTATACTTTGAGTGGTATGTTGAGGATAGGATCTTGGTAATGATTGTAAATTCGATTAGATGTATTTCCTTGATAAACTTGATTATTATTCATATTCTTATACTGAACTGGATACGGCGGTTGTCCTGGCTTACTAGGGTTTTCAGACCATCTAAAAGTTGGGTGATCTCTTCTAATAGCATTAAATGAGTTTGAATATGCATTGTTCAAATTCCTATGCTTTGAGAAAACTCACTTCCTCTCTTGAATATCCTGTTGGTTCTTCTATCCCTAATGACACATTATCATGATTTGAGTATTCGGTTGGCATACTATTTTCTCGAATTTTTATTCTTACCTTGTTGTAATCCATCAAACTTTCTACTCAAATTCTCCAAGTGTGCTAGAACTTCATATTTGACGTACATTCTCCTCGCAAAAGCTACTTTTCTAGTGCTAGAACCGGTTTCCCACATTCTGTTATTTTTGGAAATCTTTTCTATAGCATCGTAAACTGTTTGAGCTTCACTCATCATTAACGAACCACCACATGCATGATCTACATCTGCCGCGTGAATCTTTCCTTAATTTACTGACGAGAAAAGTTGAATTTGCATATCTAAGGAATAACCATGATCGGGACAAGCTCTTAACAATTTTTAAACCTTTCCCACGCATTCCCAAGTGTTTCTTCGATCCTTGTCTAAAATTAGCAACCTCGACCTTTAATTCCAAATTCCGTCCTGGAGTGAAATATTGTTTCAGAAATTCAGTTTGAATATCCTCCCAACTAGTTAACGAGTGGTGTGGAAGAGACATAAACCAATCTCGGGCTCTTCCTTTTAAAGAAAAAGGAAACATAGTCATCCTCGTTAATTCCTTATTAGCACCTTGACTTTTGGTCAGTATTGCACAGCTTCTTCAAGCAGATAGAGATGATGATGTGGATCTTCATCATCTTCTCCTAGAAATTGGGCTCTTGCGTCAATTAAACCAAAAGATGAGATTTAATTTCGAAATTATTCGCTCCTTCATTAGGTAAAAGTATGGGATTATTAGTCTGGTTTCTCCTAACAGTTTGATCACATATAGGTCTTGGGTTTGGCGGATTATTACGATTATTCTCGGTTCCGATCTTGATTGATTCTATTATTATTCGATTATTATTATGGTTAATGGGGTTTTGGCCATGCCCTAAAGCATGATCTAGCCTCTGCTTCGTTTGTTTCATCACTAGTTTCACCATTTCTTTATTTTTATTAGAAGATGATTCCGTTGGAGATTTTCCAAGAGTCCTAAGTCGGGTTTGACCACGTTTACTTTCTATCCATAATCGCCTTTAAGCGTTTATATCAGGCTTATAAGGAGTAAGTGAGGCTTTACCGCTTCGGTCATCAACTAACGAAAAATAGAAAAATGCTCGAGTTTTAAAGAAGAAGAAAATTGGTACTAAAAGAAAGTAGATACCAACGAAAAATAAAAAAAGAAATGTGATAAGAAGAGTGTTGGTTTATCCTCGAGAATTTTTAAGCTAATACAAGTAGTAACCATAGACACAAAAAAAAAATAGCGACTTTGTTTCCCCGGCAACGGCGCCAGAAAGCTTGACGTCACCAAACCAGACCTTAGAAACGGCGTCAAGAAAGGGACAGACCTTTTCTAGGTTAGACGGATCCTAACCGGCGATGTACCGCCGGTCAAATTGTAGTGATAAAGTGGTGAGTCAGGTGTCGAATCCTCAGGGAAAAAAGTGGTAATTCTTTTAAGTGTGGTTAAACACCAAAGAGCTGCTATTAACTCGATCTAAACCGCAATTTTATAACACATATTACTACTACTCTAACCAACATAAAATAAATGCGTAATTTAAAAGTTATTCTAATATAATATATATAGATATATAAATATATATAGATGTACATAAATAGTAAAATATATATATATATATAAATATATAGATACCAATATATAGTTTATAGACTAGACTAGCCAAAGTATATGTAATCAATTTATTCGATCTTTTCAATTAATAGAATGTGTTCGATCTTCCTTTTATTAGGTCCAATTGAGTAAATGAAACGGTGTACTCCTAATGTCAACAATTCCTCCTCACACGAGCGTATGAAATTGTCATATGTCAAATTGTCATCGACCCAATGTCCACAATCGCCCCATGCTAAACTTAGTTAGTCAAAACAGTGCAGTACAAATCTACCCCGGATAAAAGAGGTGATTCCATTTGTCGATGGCCGATGTTATTCAAGAGGCTCCGGTTGTCAAGCGGATCGATTTAATACAAACGGTGTAGTTTCAATTAAACTGTGATTTTAACATTATTAAGATCTCGAGTACAAATTTTAATAAGATTTGTTTTTCTAGGACAAATCGCCCGGGTAGGAAATAGGATTCCGTTAATCGACGGCCATTTTACCCTCCGGTTTTTCTATTTTTACTCATATCCTCGACTTCTCGGTCGAGTTCATCGTCAGGTTATATGTGGTATTCATCACGATTGATTACTTCATTCGAATATGTTATCTTTACGTAGCGAAATAGAAAAAGATTCATTTTAACTCAATATTAATCATTTTTACTTTAACATCATTCTTTTAATGAAAAGATCGAAATAATACGATTACATAACTTTGGCTAGTTATTAGATCTTAGCCTAATAACATTATAAAAACTAAAAAGAAGAAAATAACAAACATAAACATAATTATTATAGAAATTACCCGATTACAACTGCTGACTCAGAAATCGTCTTTTTCCGGACATTACAACGACTTCAGCAACACCGGACCTTCGAGAATTTCTCGAGCATTACTACGATACTACTATTACTAATTTATTTTGGCATAAGACCTATTTACAAACTAAAGAAAAGAGAAGAAAAAGAGAAAGAGGAGGGAGAGAATATATATAGGATATGGTATATATATATTGGTACCCCCTTTTCAAGTGCTGAGGCTCCCATATATATAGACAAACCTCCTTCCCGGACCGGTCTCAAAACTCGGCCGGATCGGTCCGTGTAATGATGACAATCATTACTGATTGAATTACAAGCATGTGCCCCCATGTTACCCTCTAATCATTACTTAGCATGTGCAATTATATATATAATTATATATAATTACATAGCTAACTTCTATAAAATCGTAACTTGAATTCTCGATATCGAAATGACATAATCGAACTTCCGTTGAAAAGCTCGTTGAATTCTCTACAACTTTTATCAAGATCACTTCTTGAAACGTATTCTCGATGAGCCATTTCCAATACGTGTCGCGTTTGGGATTTGTTATTTAAAAACGAATACCCACTTGTCCATTTAAATTGAGTGACGCTTTAAAACTCCCTTCCAACAACTTGAATTGACTTCAAAAAAAGTATCATACTGGGATTTCATTCATCTTAGGATTACGAAATGAAATAAACACAAAATACCCGTGTAAAATAGACACAATATTCCGGTCACTAAAACCGGTACAAAAACTACAACTTTTTACTATAAATACTAACTTTTACTACTAACTATACTAAACTATAAAGATTAATATTTTATACTAATTATATCATAATTTCATATATTTTATATAGAATTTGTCGATAAAACATAATAAAATCACGTAAATTCAATCATATAAAAATAATACATCACATATTCCAAGCATATTCCCTTGGATATTTTTTTGGCATATTCCAAGCATATTCCCTTGGATATTTATTTGATCACCAAAATAAATATCCTTGATATTTTGCTCACCAAACTTGGAGCCCAAGGCCAAGTCAAAATACATCACTTTTGGGCTTAAAAGATGTCTTTTGAGGGATAGAAGAGTGTTCCCGAAGCATAAATATTCAAACGCATCAAAACGCAGTGGTACTACAACTATACTGTCATTGATCTGCATTTCGACCCAACTTAAACGCATTTTATGGGGAAGACTTCTTCATGAAAGTTTTAGATCTTCAAATGAGCTTTCCAACTCATTTTGAATCATGTCAATCGGAGGTCTACAACTCAAGTTATGGTCGTTTTACCAAACAGCTGTGAAGAATCTTTATAAATCGTCAAACGTCGCAAAAGAGCTTTTACCGGCGCAAACCGGGCCTTTAGCGGCGCACGCCGGGACAAATGCAGATTTTTTGCTCAAATGGATGCATGTTACTAGTAATGATGAAGAATATGGGTAATGATGATTCCTAACAAACTCCACATGACTCACCATCCTTCACTTGCCAAACTCCTATATATACCATCCCATTTCCTTCGATCAAACTTGCCCCATATATGTATATATCCTTATATACATATATATCTATCTATTATTTCCCTCCTTCTTCCCCTCTTCTTCTTCCTCCCTTCTTTCTTCTTCCCACGTCCCTTATTCTTCTTCTTTTTATTTTCTTGAAGTGAGTTTTATATATATATATATCTCTTCTTCTTCTTTTTCTTTTTCTTCCTTTTGGGGCCCATATATATATATATATATGTCTATGTATGTGTATATATATGTTTTTTTATATATAAATAAAGTAGTTATAGTACCGTTGTAATGGCGGAATAATTATCGAAGATTGTTGATTTCGAAGCTTTGTATTGCTATATCCGGTGGAAACAACCCCGATTCAACAATTGTAATCGGTAATATATTCTAATATTGTTATGTTTATTATTTCTATTTTTATTTATATATTACTTATAAATATGTTAAGCTAAAAATATATCTAGCCAAGATATGAATCTGAATTAGTTAATCTTTTGGTAAAATGAATGATCGACTCGGTAATCATGATTAAAACCAATTATAATGAATCTTTTTCTATTTTGCAACGTATTGATAATATATTCGGAATGACGTAATCAATCATGATGAATACCACATATAACCTGGCGATGAACCGACCGCAGAAGTCGGGGATATGAGTAAAAATAGAAAAACCGGAGGGTAAAAATGGCCGTCTGATTAACGGAATCCTATTTCCTACCGAAAGCGATTTGTCTGGAAAGATGAATCTTATTGAAATTTGTACTCGAGATCTTAATAATGTTAAAATCACAGTTTAATTGAAACTACACCGTTTGTGTTAAATCGATCCGCTTGACAACCGGAGCCTCTTGAATAACATCGGCCGTCTGACGAACGGAATAACCTCTTTTATCCGGGGTAGATTTGTACTGGTACTGCTCGAGACTAACTAAGATTAGCATGGGGCAGTTGTGGACCTTGGACTGATGACATTTGACATATGACAATTTCATACGCTCGTGTGAGGAGGAGTTGTCTAGCTTAGGAGTACACCGATTCATATATAATTGACCTCCTTGCATCAAGGAAAAGATCTGTCTCATTTATTTCTACTAAAAAGAGATCGTAATTCAGTAAAGTATTCTTGGCTAGATCTAAAAATATATATATTATTTATTTTTTTACTATTTTACTAACAATCTAACTACTAGCATAATCTAACCCGATAAAATGGTAAAAACTGCGACTTAGATCGAGTTAATAATAGCTTCTTGGTGTTTAACCCCACTTAAAAGAATTACCATGTTTTCCCTGAGGAATACGACCTGACTCACCAGACTAGAGCTACAATTTGACCCGGTACACTGCCGGTTAGGATCTGTATAGCCTAGGTAATGTCCGTCAGCTTTCTGGCGCCGTTTCCAAGGTTAGGTTTAGGTCTGTCAGTAAGGTAGAGTATATCTCGAATATCCTATTCTGCTATGACAGGGCAAGAGCTCATTATGATGTGTGTTTATAAGTGAACAAGTTAAATCAACTAAGAATTGTTATGAAATGAATAAATGACTAAGTTATCGTCTATCTTATCCCCAGTAGAAACTGACATATATGTTGTAGGGATTATCCTCTGAGTATTTCAGAAAGGCCCTAGATATATTCGATCATCTTTTTCGGGATAGTTCACGGTTGTAGGGTACATCTTATGAGTATCATTTATCTCTAGTTTGACGGGGGTGTTAGCTAGTTTTGCTTTGAGTTTCTCAAGTTTGGACTTACTGGAAGTTTTCTATGGCTTTGCACACACACAGTGGTGAACTTCTGATTTATTGGATCTATGTTATATTGTCTGAGATGTCTATCTTTTCTCGAGCCTTTATTCTGTTTTGTTTTGCTTGGGACGAGCAAAAGCTAAGTGTGGGGGAGTTGTTAAGGGTGATTTTATACGATTTATAAGGCTATATTCTATGTTAATTTCCCCCATATTTGTATAATTTTGCATAAGAAACGAGTATTTAATGGAAATATTGAGCGAATGATATTTTAAAAGGGTTGATCGCATAATAGGTTGTTTTTGGTGTTTTAATTATGTTTTTATGATTATTTGGACATTATTACATTTTTGCGATGTTCTTATGTGTTATAGATACATGGTTGAGGTTCAAAAGATGATCAAAAGTTGATTAAGTTCGAGCTAATTGATGATAAAAGAGATAATGAAGGAATGGGACAGAGATAAAAGAGATAAAGATCAAGAAATCAAAATTCGATCCTAATGGACGAACGTTCAGAACCTTGAACTGGCGTCCAGAGTGGACGGGCGTCTGCCAGAGTGAACGAGCGTCCAGAAGAGGAAAAGTGATTCAGAGAGTTTGGACGCAGGAGTGGACGCTGGTGGACGGGCGTCTGGTCATGACTCGGCCCGACTCGAAGAAGATTACACAAGCTGGACGGGCGTTCACCCATTCCAGACGGGCGTCCAGCCGCCGCCATGCTGAAACCGACCTAGTTTTCTATATAAAGCAGCGTGTTTTCTCCACAAATACATCATATACTCGAACCCTAAACCCTAGGGGCGGCTAAGCTGCGTTTTTCCTTAGTTTACAAACAGTTTTTACTTAAATACTTTCATGCACTTTTATTCAAAACAACTCAAGTTTCAAAGAGGATGCTAAGAGGCTAGACCTCCATTGAACGAGCATTGTGAAGCCGTCTGATTCAACAATTCAGTTCCTTCCGTGATTACTTTGTGAGTTTTAATACAAGTTGTTTCTTTTATCATGTTATCAATTATTTATGCAATTCCATGTCGAAAGATGTTTGCTTGTTGATCGTTTGTTTGATGAAAATCATGTTAAACGTTAGGTCGCCATGATAAAAGAATAGTTATTTGATCTATATAACGAGAGTTAATAGGTTAGATCTCTAGATTAAAAACGTTAAAGTTTACATCTCTGGTTAGAAGAAGCGTTAATCTTAGATCGAAAGATAGAGATTAATAGATGAACTATCTAAGAAGTTAGGGTTCGTACTTTAGATGATATGAATCACAACTTGGTTAGAAATCACGAAGTAATCTGAATTGGAATTGAATGTTGATAAGATAGGTGGATCAATTGCTCGTTTGCTCGTTGTAACTTGATCAAATCCTTAAAACTTGAATTGTTTAGCTTAGTAGTCTTTTATTTGCATCTTAGTTTAGTTTAGTATTAAATTGGTTCGCAGCCCGTATCCTTCCTAGCTTTGGATTATATCCTCTGTCTAGTTTTATTTTCTGTTTTGTTTGGTTTTTATTCGCTGTTTAGATTTGTTTCGTGACATAGTTTAAGTTAGACAAAAGCTAGATTCACAATCGTTTAGTTCCCCGTAAGATCGACCCGGCATTAACCACTATTACTACGATCCTTATACTTGAGGTTAACCGGATTATTACTTGTTTATTTTGTGTTGATAAAATCCGTGACAGAAATTTCAGTTTCACACTCAGCGGTGTACACACCTGGGATTGAGCTCGTCTCACAAGGGATATTTGTGCATTGATTCTGCAGGTCGTGTTTATATTTCTCGAGATGTAACGTTCGATGAGTCTACTTTTCCCTATGCTCCCCCTATCTCTACTGCATCCGTATCTTCTCCAAAATCTCAACCTGATCTTGTTGTCACTCTACCTGCTCCTCACCACCCTTCCCCTGCATCTTCGATTCATCAATCACAATCACAAAACTCAACTCTAGTAGCACAAAATGCAAGTCCTGAAGTTGATTCTTTTTCTAGTAGCACTCCCATCATTCCTAATTCGAGCCCTGCATCTAATCCGAGTCCTGCTTCCAATCATTATCCTAGTTCTCCTTCATTTATCTCCAGCCCAAGCCTCTCTCCCTCCTTGGCTCTTCAGCCATCTCCGGTTGCATCAAATGCTCCTCTTTCACCTCCGGTTGTGTCATCATCTGTCCAGCCTTTTAATCATCATCCAATGCAAACAAGGGCTAAGCATGGTATATTTAAGCCCAAGACCTATTCCTATCTAGCTACCTCTGCCCCTACTCCCTCACCTGAACCAACTAAGGTGTCAGACGCCCTCAATCATCCTGCTTGGAAGCAGGCTATGCAAGACGAGTATGCTGCGCTGAAGAAAAACGACACTTGGGAGCTTGTCCCTTCGTCCCAAGCTCATAATTTGATGGCTAATCGATGGGTTTTCAAGCTGAAATTTAATCCGGATGGTACGGTTCAGCGTCATAAAGCCAGGCTTGTTGCCAAAGGCTTCCACCAAACACCAGGTATCGATTATTTGGAGACGTTTAGTCCCGTGGCTAGAGCATCCACGATACGCATTATTTTAGCTATTGCCGTTGCAAGGGATTGGCCGATCAAGCAAATCGATATTAATAATGCTTTTCTAAATGGCACGCTCCATGAATCTGTTTTTATGTCACAGCCGGAAGGATTTATTGATCCGCACTATCCTAATCATGTTTGTCGTTTGAAGAAGGCCATTTATGTCCTAAAACAAGCGCCTCACGCTTGGTTTGATGAGTTGAAACAACAATTGGTAAGCTGGAAGTTTGTTCAGTCAAGGGCTGATCCGTCTCTTTTTATCTTTCATCTTGACTGTGTTGCATTGTATGTACTTGTGTACGTGGACGACATTTTGATTACTGGAAATGACTCTAACAAAATTCAGCTATTTATCAAAGCTCTTAACAGCAGATTTGCCTTGAAGGATTTGGGAGACCTTCATCATTTCTTGGGTGTTCAGGCAATCCGGGATCATTCCGGCCTTTATTTGTCGCAACACTCTTACGCCCAACACTCTAGCTAAATTGGATTTGCAGAATGTAAAGCCGTGCTCTACCCCAATGGTCGTCTCCCCAAAGTGCCACCTCTACCGAGTGATGAAAAATCCCACGCTTTACCGGAGTGCGGTGGGAGCATTACAATATCTTACGTTCACGTGGCCGGACCTTACATATGCTGTTAATTCACTAAGTCAACATATGCAATCTCCTACACTTGGAAATTGGCAGGCTGTGAAGCATTTACTTCGGTATGTGAAGGGTACTATTTTTTATGGTTTGCTGTTTAAGCCATTGCTTCCACTTTATATTCATGGTTTTAGTGACGCGATTGGGGCCGTGTGATAAGAATGATAGAAAGTCCGTGGCGACCCTCTTTGTATTTATTTGGCAGGTTCGTTGGTCTCTTGGTCATCGAAAAAGCAAAATGTTGTCTCCCGGTCTAGCACGGAATCCGAATACCGTGCCTTGGCGAATGCAGCTTCTGAAACTCAATGGCTGCTGAATGTTTTGACTGAGCTTCACATTAAGCCTACTGCAAAACCTATTCTCTGGTGTGATAATCTAGGAGCCGGATCTCTTGCTCACAATCCGGTTATGCACTCTCGTGTTAAACACATGGAACTTGATGCTCACTTCGTTCGTGACAAAGTAATGCAAGGTGTTATGGCGGTTCAATATGTTCCCTCTTTTGATCAAATAGCGGATTCTCTTACCAAAACTTTGGCAGCTGCAACTTTTAGTATTTTTGAGACAAACTAAATGTTGTTGCTACCCCATTTAGTTTGAGGGGGCATGTTAGAGTATAAGGGGTATTAATGGTATTTAGTATTTATGTTGCTCTTAGGTAACCTGTTGATTCTGTAAGGGTATTTATACCCAGAATATTTCCATAATTAATTAATCCACTTTTGCATCATTTCACTATTCACACTACCATGGATGGTAGCTCAAACGCGGAGACGGAGAAATACAACTCCAGCCAACAAATCCAACGGACACAACACAGGTAAGGATGCTCAGTCTACTCCAAACCCCCCCACTTTTCAACGAGATAATATGAATGTGGAAGGCTCGAGGTTTTCATTTTTGGCTGAAGATGGTAATATAGATGAGACTGCGACCGATGAAGTCTCGGAATTGAGAATTAGAACTGAAGAGCTAACACCCCATGGGGCGGGGATTTCCACACTTTGTTGAGTTTTCTAAGCATGATAAGGGATAGGAAATTCCTCCAATCAAAAGACACCAAAAGGCCCAACCATTGGAAAATTCAGCCCCAGCTAGTAAGAACTTGAGTGAGACTTCAAAAAGAAAAGGGCCGGAGATCAATGTGGAGCGAAAATTTTCTAATAAGAGGGGATCCCCTGCTGCTAAAACATGTATTGTGTCAAGAGAGCCACCTGGCGAAATGCAAAATAATAGGCCTAAATCTTTGTTATCTCAAGAAGGTCGAAGTTCGATTGCTGCATCGAAAAAAGACTCACAAAAGAATGTGTCAAAGACTCATGACAATCCTAAAGTGCACCCTCCTGATCCAACTGGCGGCACTGGGGATAGCCGAATGGAGATTGATCTCCAAAGTCGAAATCTGTTATTTGTTGATGATGGGGTAGTCGTAGGCTCCCAAGATCCAAACACTTCTTAGCCTAATGCGGATTCTGTCGTGGAATTGCAGAGGGGCTTGTTCTGATAATTATTTAAGGCATCTGTGTAGTCCTTTATTCGAGTATAAACCTGATATCTTATGCTTGTTTGAGCCCCGGAGTGGTAGTCATCGAGCTAAGGAAATTTTATCCAAGACCCTATTTACTAATGTTTTTGTCGTTGAAGCCAGGGGTTATTCGGGAGGCATTTGGTGTTTCTGGAATGATCAACAGGTAACTCTTCGCCACATATCAAATACAAACCAGTGTCTTTCGATGTCAATTCTGCAAAATAACAAAATACACTGGATTGTTACCTTTATTTATGCGGCTCCGGTTGTGAGTGCAAGGAACGAGTTCTGGGATTATCTTAAACGTTTTTCAGATATTTTGTCTTATCCTTGGTTGATTACGGGTGATTTTAATCAGGTGATCTATCAGAAAGACAAGTTAGGGGGGTTGCCGGTTTGTGGATTGAACTCTGCTAAACTGTGGTCTACTATGCAACATTGCAGTCTGATGGAACTGCCATTCCATGGTTCTAAATTCACATGGAAGGGTACGACTAAAGGAAACCAACGTATATTCCAAAGGCTGGATCAGTCTTGGTTTTCCCCTTCTTGGCTCGAACTCTATCCGGATGCTTACGTGAGACATCTCCCTCACATTGAATCCGACCATAGTCCCCTTTTGCTCTTTACCGATTCGGAAAGGAATGACAGCCGACGCCATAGCTCGTTTTTCTTCCAACGAGCTTGGCTAGATCATGCTGGGTTTGAGGATTTTGTGCAAAATGCTTGGAAAGACGAGCCAAACCTCCATGACACAATTGTTGAATTCAGCAAGCAAGCCAAAAAGTGGAACACCCAGGTTTTCGGTAACATTTTCCTACGCAAAAAGTCCCTCACTTCTCGGATTGCCGGGTTAGAACGTAGCTTGGAATCTTACCCATCTGCCTATCTTTATAAACTCAACGAGGAGCTCAAATTAGAACAAAAGTATAATGTTTGTTAATAGCTCATTCTTTTGATTATGTTTCAGGTACATCACACACACATAGATATACTGTTGGACTTATTCCTCAGTTTTGATGATGAGTGCCATACTAGCTGTTATAGTGCAAAGGCAAAAAGATGTCTAGATTAAATGTATAGGTTTATTAGAGTTTGATTCATAAATAGGTTTGATCAAACAAGCCTTTGTAAAGAGGTCATCGACTTGTTTTTCATGAGACTTGTCTAGGTCGATGAGGGTAGATAGGTCATGAGACTAGTCGGGAACTCTTTGAAGATCAAGATCAAGGCCGAGGGTTCAAACTCAAGAAATGAAGGCTAAGGGATCAAACTTAGTAATTCAAGTCAAGGATATGGGATCGAATTTAGGCAAGTCTGTGATGACCTAAACGATTACATATACCTTGTGTAGAAAGGTCTAAGTTCCATAAGTTGGATGATGTTTGGAACTTAGTTACAATTAAAATGATGTAATCTAACTACACAAATAAAAGTTAGATAAAGTAATCAATTGCATTGTATTTTATATACGATTATATGATGATCAAGCAGATCGATAAGTATCTCAAAGAGACACATGAACTCTTGATGTATTACCTCGATTAATTCAAGATTATCTTGGAAGATTACATGGATAAGGACAACCAACTACCTCTGACTTATCAAGAAAATCAAAGGCTGAGATTAAAAAGACGTTGGGATGACTTTTATTTTTATCCATTGGATACAAGTCAAAGGGTGACAGATCAGATCACAAAAAAGGAATTACGACGATGTCACCCTATGAATAGAGATAGAATGCACGGTCGATGGGACAAATACAAGGAACGGTCACATTTGAAATTCAAATACAAGTCACATGCATTCTTGCCTATAAATAGAAGACTTTCAACTCAAGAAAAGATGATGAATTTTTGGATAAACTTTAAGTGCTATTTCGAAATGAAAAACACCTCTTTGAACTTCTCGAGCTTAAACCTCACTCGATCCAAAGAAATTACTTCAAGTGTATACGTATTCAAGCCGCATCAAGATTACACACTTGAGACTGTAAGTTGTTGATTACATCATCCTAATCAAGTCGCTTTAATCAATCATTTATTTGATTCAATCTTTATTTTATAAAGAATCTGCTTTGAGACAGTGAAGCATCTGTTAGGTGTGAAAGATCGTTGTTTGTGGTGGAGCTAGTGAAGAGGCAATCCTACCCTTCAAGGACCAAGTGGAAGACTCGGGAGCAAAGAATTCTACCTGCTCCTGATTTTAGCTTTGTGAAGCCATAGTTATTGGTGAAGGACAAGCAACTTAGGAATCTTTGTAAAAGCTACATCAAAGATCTCTAGTGAATTCCTCCAACATCACAGAGAGAAGAGTGGACTGACGAGATTACATCACCTGGAACCACTATAAAATCTGCCATTTATTTTTAGCATTTTACTTTCTCGCACTTAGTTTATTTCACTCATCAACCTACCGAATCTAGCAAATCGAAATCACACACTGCACTACTAAGTATCTAATACTTAGTATCATATTTAACAACAAGTAATAAGGCTTAATTTTGATATTATTCCATTGCACAAATTCAAAGAATCGAACTATCAAGAGACTCTCGCTTATCAAGATCGGCCGGACTCTCTGAAGTCTCAAAGAGACTCTCAAGTATCAAGCAGATTCTTTGAAGTTGTAGAATTTGTTAACTCCAAAAGTTTTAAGTGTTAAGTTTATTCACCCCCCCTTAAACTTAACCAAAGCCTTTTCAAGGGACCAACATATACTACCATACTATCATAGAGAATCTAGCTAGACCTTATCCAATCTAACTAACTAGCCATGTGTCACTCTTGTAGTATGCCAAATGTGACATCAAATATTCTCTCATATCTTTTCAGCCCCTCTCAAACCAATGTGAGACATTGTCACATTGAGTTTGTCTCTAAAACAATTGAATGCATTCACAGATAATGCTTTGGTAAAACAGTCAGCTATTTGATCTTGTGAAGGTATATGACACACTGCAACCTCCTTGTTAGACACTTGATTTCTGATGTAGTGAACATCAACTTCTATATGCTTTGTTCTTGCATGATACACAAGGTTTTGTGCTAGGGAATTTGCCCCTGTGTTGTCACACCAGAGAGTTGGAACACCAGCCAGTTTGAACTTCATTTCTCCAAGAAGCTGTGTGATCCACTTAACCTCAGCAGCTAGATTAGCCAAAGCTCTGTATTCTGACTCACAACTTGATCTGGACATTACATCTTGCTTCTTTGAACTCCATGATACCAAACACTTTCCCAGATATACACAATATCCTCCAACAGATTTTCTGTCAATGGGACAATTCAAGAAAGCATTGTTGATATCAATTTGATTAATAGGCCAGTTCATTGACACAGCTATGGCCAAGATGATTCTAATGGTAGAAGACTTTGCCACAGGACTGAATGTCTCTGTGAAGTCAATGCCATAGTGTTGAATGTAACCTTTAGCAACTAATCTTGCCTTGTGCTTTAGAATTGTGCCATCTGGTCTGACTTTCAGTTTAAACACCCACTTACTGCCAACTATATTCTCATCTGGCTTGGTTGAACTAGATCCCATGTGTGATTGTTCATAAGGGCTTTATATTCTTCTGTCATTGCCTGCCTTCAATCTGAATTTTCTAATGCCTCTGATACATTAGTTGGTTCAGTAGGGAAAGATGCCAAACCAGTGACTGCAGCTGAATAAAGTTTAGGTTTGAAAATGCCACTTTTAGACCTAGTTTGCATATGGTGAGGTTGAAACTGTGCAGGCTGTGGTGGTGGTGATGGGGATTGAGGTTGTGGAGATAGTGATTGTTGTTGAGGAAATGAAGGCAATTGTGACTGTGGTGATGGTGATTGTTGTGTTTGTGGTGATGATGGTGATTGTTGTGTGTGTATAGATGATGATGACTGTGATTGTGGAGTTAGGGTTAATGAAGGTGAAATTTGACTCTTACTAGATGAGGTGAGTAAATCAGTAGATTCAGGTGTTGTTGGTGTTGTAGCAGCAACAGGGGCAGCATCAATTCTTCTCTCAAGGTCTGTCTCAGACTGTTCTTGTGGTTGCCCATCTGGATGAGGCAGACCAAACCAGGGAAGGATAGAGGAAGAGGATGATTCAGCTAGAACCCGTCTACTAGGACCTTGTGCAAAACCTTCTGAGAAGGGGAATTGGAGTTCATTAAAGACAACACTGTTAGAGATATAGATTCTACCAGTGGAATCCAGGCATTTGTAGCCTTTGTGTATGGGACTTAGGCCTAAATTGACACACTTGATGGTGTGATATTGAAATTTAGTGTTTTGGAAAGGCCTAAGATGGGGGTAGGCAGTGCATCCAAAGGTTTTAAACCTAGTGTAGTTGGGTTTGACATGGAAGAGACATTCATAAGGGGATTTCATTTTGAGGACAGGAGTAGGAAGGGCATTAATAAGAGTGACAGCCATTTGAAAACTATGCCACCAGAAAGATAGGGGCATGGATGCTTGAGCAAGAAGATTAAGGCCAAGTTCAACTATGTGTCTATGCTTTCTTTCCGCCCTGCCATTTTGAGCATGGTCATGAGGACAAGGATGCCTAAATTGAATGCCTTGAGAGTCTAGAACAGCCTGAAGTGGTCTGTATTCTCCACCCCAGTCAGATTGGACACATTTAATAGCAGAAGAGAACTGAGCTTTGATCATAGTCTGGAACATGGTGAAAGTGGATAGAGCTTCAGATTTAGTTTTAAGAGGATAGATCCAAGTGAATCTAGTGTGATCATCAATAAAGTGAATATAGTATAGGTGACCTTCTGTGGATTTTATAGGAGCAGGACCCCAAAGATCAGTGTGAACAAGATCAAAAGGTGCAGTGGCATGGGAGCTAGAAGCAAAATGGGGCAAAACATGAGATTTTCCAAACTGACAAGCATCACAAAACTCAAGATTCTCATTAATTTTCAAAGAGGGATTACAATCTTTCAAGACATGATTCAAAATACTACTAGAAGGGTGGCCAAGTCTCCTATGCCACACATTAGGATTCTGACTAACATTGACATACTTAATAAACTTAGACTGAACTTTAGGTTGAACTTGACTGAGATGAACAGCTCTGGATTTGGAGTGAAGGGAGATCTGGGGTGTCTTAGCATCCAGATTGGCTATCTGGTAGAGACCATCCTTGAGATGCCCCTTGAGAAGAACTGTCCCTGTTGCTTTGTCCTTGACAAGACAGAAATTAGAGTTAAACTCAACAAAGATATCATTGTCAGAAACAAGTTTAGATAAAGCGATCGATTTACTGCAATTTGAGGAACATGAAGAATATCGATGAAGGTGCAATGGAGTGAGGGATGTGTACAAAACATTGTGACCAGTGTGTGCAATCACTAGATTTTCACCATTACCTACTGTCAATGTATCATTACCATTGTAGGATGAAGCCAGATTGAGATTAGCCAAATCAGAGGTCACATGGTTTATGGCACCACTGTCTAGGTACCAAGCATGATCAGCCACAGAACTTGGTGTAGCAACAAATGCAGAGGTCTGTCTAGGTCTAGCTTGTTGTTGCACATCCACAGGTTGAAAATCTGTCTCAAATCTATGCCAACAAATTCCAACTGTGTGTCCACTTTTCCCACACAGTTGACACACCACCCTTGGGGTATTTCCAGGAGTTCCAGACTGAGAGTTTGCAGGACTTTGTGATCTACCACCACTTCTGCCCCTGCCTCTACTATTTCTACCACCTCTTCCCCTGTAGGAGTTTTGACCAGAAGCAGGGGGCCTATGTCCAGACCCTGTGTAGGCAGCTATATTTGCTGTGGCATGCTACTGAGACAAATTTACTTGAGCAGTAGGATTAAACCTGGCCAGTAGTCTCTCATGAGTAATTAACTATGATTGAACTTCCTGCCAATTTAGAGAGCCAATTCTGGCAGTAATGTTGACAATAGCTGCCTCATAGTCCCTATCTAAACCACCAAGTGTAGCTAGGATTAATTCAGACTTAGAAATCGGATATCCAGCAGCAGTTAACTTATCACTATAAGACTTCATCATGGCCAGATAATCAGCCATGGATTTGCTACCTTTTTCTGCCTTAGTTAGGGCTGATTTGTACTCCAACATACGTGCCTCAGACTGATTATTAAATAACAACTCTAAGGTAGACCAAACTTCATGAGCAGTAGAACAGCCAATTACCTCAGTGACTGCTTGTTCAGTCATAGATCCAAGAAGCCAACCCATTAGAAGTGAATCAATAGAGTCCCATTCTTCTACTGCTGCTCTATTCATCGTACCAAACTCTGGAGGTCTTGGTGTTGTTCCAAGAAGATGACCATCAAGTTTGTGTCCTTTAACAATCGGCAAGATTGTTGATCGGGGTCAATCAGGTTATAATATACTTGACCACCATAAACCAATACTAGCAAGAGGACTAGGCCCATCGTAGTATAGCTATAGTGAATCAAGGTCGATCCCACAGGGAACCAATTGTGGATCATCTTATATACAAACAATTAATTAAACATGTCAAGGACATAGAGGCGGTCTACGACCAACATAAAACAAGAAAAGTAAAGACACGACTCGACACAACGTAATTAACCTCCCCAATTATAGTCTTTATCGTTTGGACCTAGATAATTTATATAATAAACTGAACTTATTAACCGTCAATCCGTTTGTATCTATCTTAGATTGGCTACGGGAGTCATCCTCTTTAACTTGACTTAGCACCGGTAGGTCACTAGATCACTGTGATATTGTTACGTGACTTCGCCTTTTGGTGCCTCCATCTCATATAACTCACACGCTTACGACTCTAAGGATGCCGATATTAATCGTACACCTCGTCCAGGCAACATTCCTATGGTTAGGCGTATTTCCTAAACGATCGCATCGGTCTCTCGTCCTATTAACAATTACACGCGGTATCATGTTAATCTACGATTTACGATAACTAGGTGAGCTCAATTCCCAAATACAAAACCTACCTAGATCTCCCTGAAAGTCCCGGAAGATCATTCATGAGCCAACCTAGGAGCCCTATATTGGTATTTCCTATTCGTACGCTAATTAAAACAGACGAGCAACGTAGCCGTAGCCATACCTACTGAGATGATAAATTTTATTAAGTTAACCTAACCATAAAGACGTGGCTATTTAACGGATAAAATAGGGCTCGGTCGACCGAATAGGTGGGCTCGGTCGACCGAGTGAACTCATTCGGTCACCCGAATCAATTTCGTCCCCAGATTACATCCCTGAACGTATCTCTCAAATGCTTCATCATACACAATGATTAAATAGCAATTAAGTAAAGCATTCATATAAACTAACATAGATACGAATTAATTAAACAATACCGATTCATACATAGACACTAAGTAGAGGACGTAGGGTGTGTGATCCTCATAGACAAGGCATCGCCACCTCCCTAACGTCATAGCCGAGATCTACATCATCTAGCCATGAATAATCAACTCAAATGATAAATCATAATTGGGGGGATTAATTACGGAAAATAAAGAAGACAGAAAATATAAAGGCTTACATATTGAAGCCCTTAAATTGCTGGAAACTCTCAAATTATTCTACATTGTATCAAAGCTAAGAAAGAATGAAGGGATTGTATGTATGTCTAAGGTGTGAATTACAATTCTCGTAGCTGCTTGCTTATATAGAGTTTTTGCCGACTTAGGGTGGTTCTAGAAGATAAGCACGATATAAGCCGGAAACCGACCCAAACCTAAGGCTCGGTCAACCGAAGAGCTGCACTCGGTCGACCGAAGCTATAGGCTCGGACGACCGAACCTAAGTTTGCATGTTTAACACGTTTTCTTCGTCTAGCTTGTTCCCCACTGCACGCTTGCATGTTGATCCGATTAATCTTCCACTTAATGATCCGATTTTTTTCCTTCCTTATCTTGAGATAATTGATTGAATGACATTAATCCTCTCGATTTGTTGTGATCTGCAAAATCAATAATTATCGCACAATAAATTGGCTTTAAATAATAAAAACAGCTAAATACCAAATATCATATTAATAATCACTTAACATTAAATAATAAATATAAACGAGTGATTTAATATGAAATATATATTATTTGTCTCGATTTAAGGATAATGTTGATGACATCTACGGGTATAATTTGACCGTTATCAACTACCCCCCACTTAGACTTTGATCGTCCCGAACAAAGCATCAATAAGTCATTCCTCAAGACAACATTTTCCATGGTCGAATCATACTTACGCAAGAAACTCAAGTCAACTCATACTAGTCATGCTCATAAGATATCCATTATTCACTACTTACTATGAATCGAAGTGATGTGTGCATGTGCATTTAGTTTTATATATTCGTGGCAAGATTAGAGTTTATGCTGACTTCGTAATCTCAACCTACCAACATCAGCATTCATACTTCTTATGCCTCGCAATGGTTAGAGAACTAGAGCAATAAGCAAGAGCGTATCTATAGGGATTTTGGACTTGGAGACCGAGTACTACTCAAAGCCTCTTAAAGAGTTGATTATTCTTTTCATATCTTCATATTTTTCAAATACTACTAATCTCAAGGAAGAAAACTTTTTAGAGTATCCCCCTATCTTAGATCATGTATAGCATCGAATATTACCACAAGCGCGGGGCTACTTTGGTAATGTTACTACAAGCCCAGTGTTTTAACGCATTGTCAAACACAGGTATGTCTCAAGCTTATTACTCCGCTTTTGTTGGCAAGAATATCGAATACATCATCGTGAGATAGATATTGACACTAAGTTTACATAACCAATCATCTATGCAATGTACACAATATTAAATGATTATTATGATTAAATGCGGTAAACTCGATTCATAGATTGAGTAATCGAATAATAAATAACTACTCGCAAAAACGGGCATGAATATCCTTAAATTTACTCAACATAAGTATAAAATGATCACGTACTCATGAAACTTGGTTCCTTTCCTATCAATTCTTAGCTAGGAACTCACAATTCTAAGGGTACGAGATAAATAATATGGTATTTATTCAATTTTTTCAATTTTGTACCGTTTCATTCAATTTTCAATTATAACATAACATGGCTAAGTCTCCTACCCCCCACTTAAACATGGCATTGTCCTCAATGACAAAAATAAATGAGAATTTAAGAAAAGACTTAGCTCTGAAACGGCTCTCAAGTAAAGGAACAATATCGAGTAAATGTCGAAGACGTTGTGGAGAAGCAAGTGAAAACTCAGATATAAGCGACAAACTCCACGAAACCGTTAATAACACCATGTCTATGGAAGTTATAGAATAATGTGGCAGTAATTAGGTATGAATACCGAAAAACATTTTAAGCCACTCTATTTTATACAACCAAAGACAAAGGAAACCAAAAAGAAAAATACTAAATAGAAAGAAAAATAAACAAGCAACTAAAGATGGTAGTCGTCATCTAAAAACCGGGTGGATAAGACAAAGATCAAAAAGCATAACCCCATGTGGGAAAACACGAGGTGGACTGCTCACTATGTATTCATTCCAAAGATAAAAGAGAAACTTGGTAATGTATAACAGATGCAATGCGACCTATTGGCTAAAGATAAAATCAAATACTTAGCGCAGAAACTTCTCGCTTGCATTGGATATCAACAACTTAGGGAGATGTAGCTACTCCTCGAAATTACTAATAACCCAATGTATCACGTAAAAGTCATAACTGTCATCAACAAGGTCTGATCGGTGGGATAGCGTAGAACAAAACTCATCATCTAGAAATGCCGGAACAGGCGGAAGAGTGTGAAATTTAAAACTTCCGGTAGAAAGATAAGTTGTACTTTGATTGAACCAAGAACCTTTAAAATCTAGATAGGGGCAGAGCTACACTTCCCCCAACTAGGATCATGAAAATCAAAATGATAAAAAATAATCATTAAAGCTTAGCAATATTTCAAATTCCGCAACACATAGGTATTGTGTAAACAAAGTGGAGGTTGAGAGTATGATGGGTTTAGAAAAAGATACACATAAGGTTGGGAAGAAAAGATAAAGGGTGGGTAAGAAATTGTGTTTATGGGTGGGTTGAAAATGGTTAAGGCATTGAGATTGGGTGTGAGAGTGAAACGGATGGAAAGAAAGAGAGGCGATGAAAAAATGGTTAGAAATGTGAACTTTTGGGGTAGATTGGTGAGAGGATCGAAAAGTTTGAAGGTGAAAAAATGTAAAGGGAAAGATAAGGATAATTGCAGAATGAATTGCACACCATTTTGGATTTTTACTTGGATCACCTTTCTAAAAGGTTTTAGAAGTTGACCAAAATTGTTCTTGTTCACACCAATCGTTCTCTGTTACATTTTCAGTAATTCTCAAGCTCTCTTAATGCTTCCATCTTAAGATTGATTGCTAAATTTCCTTTTCTTTAGCAATTTCTCGACTCTCCTAAGAAACTCGATTCACGTGGCCTATATTGAGTAAAAAGTTTTGCACATCCTTAGCCTAATGGCCATCGAACATGGCAAAATAAAAACCTCAACATATGTCACGTTACTCTTATTTGACTCAAAGAAAACAAAACCTATAATCCTAAAAAAGAAATCCTAAGGGTTTTAAAGAAGTAGTTACGAGTTTAAAGTCCTCATTTCGACGTTCCAAAAAAATTATCCTTGTCAATTATCATTCTTGGATCGCCAGACTTTGACCCTCTGAGCACTATTAGAGGTGGCTTGTCACTTTTGCGGATTAATACCCTTCCCTTGGTTGTGAGACCTAGGAAACAACATTTATCCAAAGCTCTTACCTCGGCTCTCGTTTTAGGAATTAGTGAATTCTAAGAAACTCGGCTAAAATTACGGTTTTTTTGGCCTTGACAATAAGAAACAATGAATCAAAGTACTCCGAATAAGGTCGGTTATGTAGGCAAGCCTATGCCGTCTTATTCGTTGGAACATATGTGACAGTTCAGGCCAATCCGTCAAGATAAGCCCCGTTTAGCCCGAAGGCTTATCGGCTATGCTAAGTCTTGTCGAATCTAACATAACGTACATCACACGTGGAGGAGTTGATTGAGCCAAAGCTCGCTTTGAACTCGCCCACCATGGTTAAACCATTTCCAACCTATGTACAAAGATTCTTCTATTTCTAAATTGTCACCCAAAGCGTAATCTCCTTTTTGTTTAAGGTGGGTTCACCGAGAAGCCATCACCATAAACATCAACGAAAGCCGAAGATTGTGTTCTCTCAAAACTCAACGTCTTCTTTAGATTGTGAATGCTTAAACTACACAATTTGTTGCTCCCATGGCCGTAGAAGCAATCTCATGCATAGGACAAAGAGATTTTAACGAAACTATGAGGAACTCTTTATTCACTTTGCTTCCTTTCAACGACTACATGTTTCCTTACACCTCTAGATGAGAGGCAGATATGGGCAAAACCTTCGACACTAATAAAATTAATCTTACAAACCAACTCCGGACTACGATTTATACTAAGGTTTATGTATAGGCTAACTTATGCTCAAAAAACAAAAGGTAGTAAAACATAAGCAAAAAAGGTAGTACCTTGCCTTCAACATTGTACCACACGAAGAATTTAAGCCTTTAAAATTTTTTCGGAGCCATCTTGGTCTTTGTAAAGGTATTGCTTCCATTGCTTTTCCCATTTTAGATTCGTAGCTCCACATGTTTGTTTGGGTTATTTTCTCGGCGCCTTGAAAAATTATTGACTCAGATTATTGCTTCCTGGTTTCGCAAAGCGGAAGAAAAACAAAAGCAGACCGTGATCGATTTTAACATGGTTTCCCATGTCGCTATCGGACCTACGGATTAAACATACGGGATAAACGGACACGCGAAATTCCACTTCGAAAACACAAATCGAAACCGAGTAAATGCGAGCGTAACAAGAACAAAACAAAACAAAATTCTAAATTCTCGGTCGACCGAATGAGGTCTCTCGGTCGACCGAATAAATTTTTTTTTTTCATTTTTATTTTAAGAATCTGGAATTTTGAATGAGAGCGCGAGACAACCAGAGGGACTCAAAAGCGTAAAAACAGACTCTAAAATGAAAAAACTTGACATGAATAAGAAAATTATTTATATATAAAATTGACCGTTGGTTCCCGGCAACGGCGCCAAAAACTTGATCGGGTCAATCGAGTTATAATATACTTGACCACCATAAACCAATACTAGCAAGAGGACTAGGCCCATCGTAGTATAGCTATAGTGAATCAAGGTCGATCCCACAGGGAACCAATTGTGGATCATCTTATATACAAACAATTAATTAAACATGTCAAGGACATAGAGGCGGTCTACGACCAACATAAAACAAGAAAAGTAAAGACACGACTCGACACAACGTAATTAACCTCCCCAATTATAGTCTTTATCGTTTGGACCTAGATAATTTATATAATAAACTGAACTTATTAACTGTCAATCCGTTTGTATCTATCTTAGATTGGCTACGGGGAGTCATCCTCTTTAACTTGACTTAGCACCGGTAGAGTCACTAGATCACCGTGATATTGTTACGTGACTTCGCCTTTTGGTGCCTCCATCTCATATAACTCACACGGTTACGACTCTAAGGATGCCGATATTAATCGTACACCTCGTCCAGGCAACATTCCTATGGTTAGGCGTATTTCCTAAACGATCGCATCGGTCTACTCATCTATTAACAATTACCGCGACGGTATCATGTTAATCTACGATTTACGATAACTAGGTGAGCTCAATTCCCAAATACAAAACCTACCTAGATCTCATTGAAAGTCCCGGAAGATCATTCATGAGCCAACCTAGAGCCCTATATTGGTATTTCCTAATCGTGACGCTAATTAAAACAGACGAGCAACGTGGCCGTAGCCATACCTCTACGAGATGATAAATTTTATTAAGTTAACCTAACCATAAAGACGTGGCTATTTAACGGATAAAATAGGGCTCGGTCGACCGAATAGGTGCTCGGTCGACCGAGTGAACTCATTCGGTCACCCGAATCAATTTCGTCCCAGTTACATCCCCTGAACGTATCTCTCAGCGTTTCATCATACACAATGATTAAATAGCAATTAGTAAAGCATTCATATAAACTAACATAGATACGAATTAATTAAACAATACCGATTCATACATAGACACTAAGTAGAGGACGTAGGGTGTGTGATCCTCATAGACAAGGAATCGCCACCTCCCTAACGTCATAGCCTAGATCTACATCATCTAGCCATGAATAATCAACTCAAATGATAAATCATAATTGGGGGGGATTAATTACGGAAAATAAAGAAGACAGAAAATATAAAGGCTTACATATTGAAGCCCTTAAATTGCTGGAAACCCTCAAATTATTCTACATTGTATCAAAGCTAAGAAAGAATGAAGGGATTGTATGTATGTCTAAGGTGTGAATTACAATTCTCGTAGCTGCTTGCTTATATAGAGGTTTTTGCCGACTTAGGGTGGTTCTAGAAGATAAGCACGATATAAGCCGGAAACCGACCCAAACCTAAGGCTCGGTCAACCGAAGAGCTGCACTCGGTCGACCGAAGCTATAGGCTCGGTCGACCGAACCTAAGTTTGCATGTTTAACACGTTTTCTTCGTCTAGCTTGTTCCCCACTGCACGCTTGCATGTTGATCCGATTAATCTTCCACTTAATGCTCCGATTTTCTTCCTTCCTTATCTTGAGATAATTGATTGAATGACATTAATCCTGTCGATTTGTTGTGATCTGCAAAATCAATAATTATCGCACAATAAATCGGCTTTAAATAATAAAAACAGCTAAATACCAAATATCATATTAATAATCACTTAACATTAAATAATAAATATAAACGAGTGATTTAATATGATATATATATTATTTGTCTCGATTTAAGGATAATGTTGATGACATCTACGGGTATAATTTGACCGTCATCAATTGTGTAACGCCATAGTAAGTAATTCTCTCTGTTTAGCTTCACAGTGGATGCTTGGTTTAGATGGCTGTTAAAAGGAGAAGATGCCAAATTATTGAAGGATATGGGACCTGGAGAGCGAGGAAGAGGTGTAGATCTCATAGGAAGACTGGTAATGGTCGGAAGGCTGGCCGGAAAGGAGATTTCCGGCATGTGGTTCAGAAATGGTAAAGTAGAACCGATCAAAGGACTGGAAAGACCAAAACCAGGGATTTGTGATACTGGTATACCAGTGACAACGGGCGAGCTGTGAGTGGAAACTGGAGCTGGAGTTTCAGTGGTCAAAGGTGGAGGATCATCCGCCATTGATTCCGGCGAGAAAGCTCTGATACCAAGAACAAAAGTATAATGTTTGTTAATAGCTCATTCTTTTGATTATGTTTCAGGTACATCACACACACATAGATATACTACCATACTATCATAGAGAATCTAGCTAGACCTTATCCAATCTAACTAACTAGCCATGTGTCACTCTTGTAGTATGCCAAGTGTGACATCAAATATTCTCTCATATCTTTTCAAAAATCGACCTTGAGGATACTCTCAAACAGGAGGAAACTTATTGGCATCAACGTTCGCAGTTAAAATGGTATGCGGAGGGCGAAAGAAATACTCACTTTTATCATATTACAGCCATTCGGAAAAAAGCCAAACGGAAGGTGCTTTGTCTTAAAGATGATGCGGGTGAATGGACTTATGACCAAAGGGTGATCCGAGGTATGGTTTACACTTTTTTTTGCGATCTTTATACAAATGATAACTTTGTGGATTGCAGCTCCTTCAGTCCGCATTTTAATGTTCTATCAACGACGGATTTGCAATTCCTTAATCGTCAAGTTTCTGAAAATGAAATCGAAAAAGCAATGTTTGATATAGGGACCTATAAAGCGGCAGAGCCTGATGGTCTCCCATCCGCTTTCTGTAAAGCCTGTTGGCCGATAGTTGCGCCGGCTATCATCCACTTTGTGAACGCAGCCTTTACCACAGGCCATTTTCCGGCTGCAATGAATGAAACTGTTTTGTCGCTTATTCCGAAGTGTGATTTGCCCCCGTCTCCAGCTCATTTCCGCCTTATTGCTCTCTCTAATGTGGTTATTAAATTACTCAACAAAATTATTGCGAATAGGCTACGCCTGCTGATTGATAAACTCATCGATAATTCCCAGGCGGCTTTTATTCCAAAAAGAGAAGTACATGCAATATTATTATTGTCCGAAGCTTTTCACACTTTCGAGGAAAAACAAGGTAAAAAAGGCTTTATGCTAGTCAAACGCAAAATACACGTACTTGCACATTTCCATTGAAGATGCTTGATACTTTCACATTTCCATGCCAAATCCACGATACTTGCACATTCAACGATACTCGCACATTTCCATAGAAAATCCATAATACTTGCACATTTCCATAGAAAATCCTTGATGCTTGCACGTATCAAAGCAAATACACGATACTTGCATATTACCACATAAAATCCATGATACTGGCACATTTCCACCCAAAATACACAATACTTGTACATTTCCATTGAAAATACACTATACTTGCACATTTCCATAGAAAATCCACCATACTAGCACATTTCCACGGGAAATCCACGATACTTGCGCATTTTCTGTCGCCCTTATTATGCATGGTTTGAAATCAACTTCCCTGTCTGTCCTATGGAATGGAATGAAGCTGGATCCAATCATCCTGAGAAAGAGGCTTGCGGCAAGGGATCATACACCTTGTATTTATTTGTTCTCTGCATGGAAATTTTGAGCGCGTAAAATTGAGGAAGCAGTTGTGAATGGTATATGGAAGCCAATTCGCCTTAGCCATAAAGCTACTCCGCTATCCCACTTATTTTTTTCTGATGATCTGATTCTTTTTGGGGAGGCAACAGAGAATCAAGATGTCGCTATGGAAAATATTTTGGCAGAGTTTTGCGCAATTTCAGGGCAGAAGATCAGCATACACAAATCTTCGTTTCTTGTTTCAGGCAATGTGAACACGCAACTGATGCAATTGATTGGTTAGAAATTGAAGATGCAACACACTTCTGATATGGGTAAATATTTAGGGGTCCCATTGATTCATTCTCGTACCAAAAAGAAGACGTATGGCTTCTGCTAGATAAAATCACGAAGAAGTTTGCATCGTGGAAAACCAAAACTCTCTCCAAGGCGGGTAAGTCCATTTTGATCAATACATCTCTCTCTACGCTTCCTTACTACACGATGCAAACAGTCAAAATTCCAAAGGGAATTGTGGATGAGATAGAAAAGTTATGGCGGCAGTTTTTTTGGGACGAGTTAGATGGCAATAGACATTGTCATTACATATCGTGGCATCATTTGTAAGCGTAAGGAGATGGGTGGCTTAAATCTTAAACGCGTCTTGAGAAATGAATTTCGATTTTTTAGGCAAATTGGTGTGGCAACTACTTACGGATGATCGAACCCCATGGGTCAATATTTTGATTGAGAAATACGGGAATCATTTTGATAGAGCAAAGCCCAGCGTTTCATTTTTGTGGAGAAACATTTGTGCCACTGCTAAGGTCCTTGAACCGGGACTTACGGTAGAAATCGAAGATATTAAGTGGACTCCCGCGGCTGATGGTAAGTATTCAGTGCGGAGCGCTTATGACTATCAATTAGAAAATCAGAATGTCCTTCAGAATGATATGGATTGGAACCGCATATGGAGTCTTAAAGGCCCATAGAGATATAACTTCCTCCTATGGCAAATTTGCCACGATGGCTTGATGGTAAACAGTTTCTTGGCTCATCGCCAAATTGCTAGCTCCCCAATTTGCTACATTTGTCATCAACAGGAAGAAACCCAACTCCATGCTTTGCGTGATTGCAAATGGCCACAACGCATTTGGAAACAAGCTGTCCAACCCTACCTTTGGGAGACTTTCTTTTCTTCTTCAAGCATCCAAGATTGGGTCCTAGACAACTTGGCACACGTGACGAGATCCTCACCGACAGGCAGACATTAGCCTTACCTTTTCAGAGAGATTGTGTATGAGATTTGGTTCTGGAGAAACAAAAGTGTTCATTCTCCTGATTGTGTTCGCCCACCAACTCACGTTTTCCTTTCGAAAGCTATCAAACGGTCTAAAAATTTACGACTAGCTTGGACATTGATGTAGAATAATCTCCTTTGCTTTGCTTGATTGGTCTGTAAATCGTTCCACTTGTGAACTGTTATTATACTTATTTGAAATAAAAAGATTTAAAAAAAAAAAAAAGCTTTAGTTGGGTAAAAAAAGTTTAAGAATAGCCTATCCAGGTAATTATCCCTTTTTGTCATCTGCTATTTTATTTTATTTTTTTTTCTCTTCTTTTATCTATATATACTAGTGTTGTTACCCTTGCAAGGCACGGGCTGGCTACGACTAATCTATTGTTGTGACAGTGTATTTTTTAAGTCGTTTGTGGAAAAATTAAATATCATAGGATATTTGATGTGCATCATTCAATCATATGTTCAATATAGAAAAAAAAAAAGATGATTGCATTATGTTAGAGATAATGACAAGATTGAGTTGTTTAGATAATTATGTTAGGATATATTCTTTGGTTTAGATAGAAATCTATTTATCATATATTAGTCTATAAATATTATACTATTTTCATTACTATTATCAATCAATACAATCTTTTTATATTTCTCTCATTATGGTATCGAGCTCTCAGACTAACGTCTTTCAGATCTTGGTCAATCGTACCGAAATTTGTTTGGCTGGGGGTTCATGCCCGTAAACTAAACGAACCATCGCCCCCCACCGTTTCTTTCATAATTTTTTTTCCTTTTTGTTTTCCCGTTGATTTCACAAGTCTCAGTCCAATTACGGCGGCAAATCCTGCTTCCAGCCTTCTTCTTCGTGCCCTAATTGCAGTCATGTCTGCCCAAAAGTCCTCCTCCGGCAACACCGAAACCACAACCACCACTGTCACCACTCCAGCACAACCTGCGTCCTCCTCTTCCGCTGTAATAGCTCTCAACACTGCTCTCCATGCCCCCACCTCTCCTCCGCCTTCCACCCATCACAAGCTTTTCCGTTTCCGTCCCTCGCTCATCTCTCGTCTTCGTCTGTGCTTATTTTCGTTGCCACTACTCTCTGATTCCGTTTAACCATTGCCGTTGTTGTCTTTTCTTTAATTTCATTGCTGATCCCGTTTTGCTGTTGCCGACTTTCCGCTGCTTTCTTTTGTGGTTTTCTCTTTTTTTTTAATTTTTATTAATCAATCAATACAATCTTTTTTATATTTCTCTGTTACATTGCATGTTCTTCGGTGGTAACCACAATACCAATTTTTTTTGAGTCTTTTTGTAAACAAACGTAACTTTAAGATAGTATTGTTTTCTGAATAAAAAAGAAGAATACTAAGATTTGGTAATGGATTACATTCTCAGATTCCTTGAGGGAAATCGAGCCCTTATCTGCGAACCTCCAAGTCTACAGTTCAATCTGGCTGTTAGAAGAACAACATAGGGATAAATAAAATGCAGAAATGGTATTTTTACTTCATCAATATTGCAGGCCATATTTGATGAGGAACGAATATCCGGAAAAATGACGTAAGAAGAAAAAGAGAAAAAAAATAAATAAATGATGGAGAATAATTAATGTGGAGTATTTGATGAGATTTTGATTTATTTACTTTCCTTAATTACAAAAATTAGAGAGCAAGTATTTTATTTCTTAGAGAGTATATATAGTGAGGAGTTTTCTTCATCTGATTGAATGTTGAAATCTGAGGCGAGAAACTTGTAGTTTAAGAATGATAAGACAGGATGCAATCTAACAGAAAAATAAGGCGGAAATTGATAAAACACAGAAACAAAGAGAACACGGTGATTTAACGTGGTATCCGGCGTTGTGCCGACAAATCCTCGGGCAGAAAATGATATATTTTATTATGCACAGAAGTTACAAGAATTTTCACACTCTTCAAAAACACACCAGCATTGATTACAACATATGTTATATATAGACACAAATCCCTAAACCCTAGCCGCCATAGGATCTCTGTCGGATTGTCATAAATGCCCTAGATATGGATCTCGGCTCAGACTGACTCCACCAGATGAAAACTCACTTTTCCAGAAAACACACTTTCCAGAAAACTCACTTTTCCCTTGTAATCAACTAACTCGGATGTAGAACTTAGCAAACTCGGTTTCCACCAAAACTTAGTTTTCAAATTTTTCCCAAAACTCACTTTCACTTTACAAAACTCAGTTTCAGCTTTCAGATTAGTTCCACCAATTTTAGAGATCAAGTCACAAAACTGACATTGAACGATATAAATCACTTCCTGTCCTACATCAGTTGGTATCGAGCCATAGGTTTCAGTATCAACTTGGGCATCATTCGCATCAATATCAATCACTTCAACTAGTTAATAAATTTATTAGAGATATTATATTGATCGTGTTCATACCTAATTTATTTATTGTATCATTCTCAGTAAATCTTTACATTAATTAGGCTGATTTCTCTTGATTCTCTTGTTAAGTGTATATAATGTAACACCTTGTATTACACAATGAGTACAATAAAAATTCTCTTTTACCAATCTATTATGGTATCAGAGACACAATAATTCTCTTCTCTTTTCCGATTCTCCTCTATGTTTTTTTTTCCTTCTCTTTTTTCGCCGGAAATAATGTCAACCACCTCCACCCTTACTTCTCCGGCCACAGGTGACAGCTCCAACTCCAATCTTCCACCACTTGTCCCTCTCAACTCCAGTATACAAACTCCAATCAAACTCACAGGTGATAACTTCCAAAACTGGAAAATTCAATTTGATTCGCTACTCACCGGCTACGATCTTCTCGGGTACGTTAATGGCACCAAACCAGCTCCGGCGAAAACCATCACCTCCAATGGCACCACCTCAGTCAATCCCTCATACACCTGCTGGTATAGGCAGGATCAATTAATTGTGAATACTCTCGTCGGCTCTCTGTCCATTTATGCGCTTTCGATAATCTCCGATGCTCTTCTCAAGCAATTTGGACGCACCTCTACAACCTCTATGCCAAGCCCTCCCGCGGGAGGATTAGACAAATCAAACAGTCACTGAAAAGGATTGTTAAAGGAGATCGAACAATGACCGAATATCTACAGGCAATTCGGTCCAAAGCCAACAAGCTTGCTTTGCTCGGAGCAAAAATGGATGATGAAGATCTGCTCGACATCATACTGGAAAACTTGGGGGATGACTACAACGATCTGGTCCGAGCTATTCAGGCAAGAGACACCATTATTTCATTGGATGAGCTCCATGAAAAGCTTCTGAATTTTGATGCCTCACGCCGCCGTTCTCCTCATTACTACTACCACCGGTCAGTAGCTCATGCGCTTATCGCCCACCGACCTCTTCACGAGCAAACGCTCCGTCCCAACAGCAATCTCAGTGGCGTGGTCATCCTCGCAATTCCTCAACCGGGTCCAATCCCCGTAGCACCGCTCCAGCAAAACAATATCAAGAAAAGTGCCAAATGTGCCGAACCTATGGCCACAGCGCCAGATTTTGCCCCAATTTTCAATTCAGCCCAGTCACGCCGCCAGCTCATTAGCACACACCGCCTTAAGCCCTCCTTGCATCAGCTCCAACTGATCCCCACTCGGCCCAATCGTGGCTCATAGACAGTGGTGCCTCTCACCTCGTCATGAATGACTTAGCCAATTTGTCTCTCCACACATCCTATCCCGGCCCAGAGGATGTTATGATCGGTGATGGTAAAACTCTCCCTATTACTCATACTGGCTCTACAATTTTTTCCTTGCAATTTAAACTTGATAATGTTCTGTGTGTGCCCGGTATTTCAAAAAACTTATTATCTATCTCACAGTTTTGCCGGACTAATGATGTGTCTGTTGAATTTTTTCCTGAATTTTTTCATGTGAAGGACATCCTAACAGGAACTTACATGGTGACGGGTCCAGTTACAGACGGCCTTTACACATGGCCTCAACACCAACCCATCATTCACTTTGCTGCCCCAGCTGCTTCCAAATCCACCTGGCACCACCGCTTAGGGCACCCTGCCCCTTCTATTTTACGTATTATTACTACTACGCCGCTTTTACCTTTGTTGAATAATTACGATATTACCTTTTGTGACGCTTGTTTGTTGAATAAGAGCCATAAGCTCCCCTTTGGTAAGTCGACTTTACAATCGACTCACCACTTGAAGTTGTTTTTTCTGATGTATAGACCTCCCCCATTTATGGCATTGAATACTCTAAATATTACGTCATTTTTGTCAATCAGTATACAAAATATGTGTGGTTTTACCCCCTACAAAGAAAATCTGATGTAGCTACTGTTTTTCCTCATTTTAAAACACTTGTCGAAAATTATTTTTCAACCAACCTTAAATTATTTTACTCTAATAATGGTACCGAGTTTACGCTCTTCGCACTTTCTTCTCCACACATGGAATTTCTCACTTCACCTCCCCCCCTCATACCCCGAACACAATGGATACTCCGAACGACGACACTTACATATTGTTGAAACCCTTGCACTCTTAACCCATGCCTCCATGCCCCTTTCCTATTGGCCCTACGCTTTTGCCACTGCGGTATACCTTATTAACCGTCTGCCTACACCTACTCTCAACAACACCTCCCCCTTCCACAAAATCTTCAATCAATCCCCTGACTATGAAAAACTACGTATGTTTGGTTGTCTCTGCTACCCTTGGCTCCGACCCTACACAACACACAAACTCGAACCTTGCTCAAAGGCATCCGTCTTCATTGGCTACTCCATCAGTCAAAGTGCCTATCTCTTCCTTGACCCCACAGGCCACCGCATTTATACCTCTCGTCATGTTAAGTTTTTTGAAACGGTCTTCCCTTTTCAATCCTTTCACCCCCTCCTCTACCACATCGAACCCCCCTCCGCCCTTAACTGACTGGGTGCCCGAACCTCCCCCACCTTCCCCATTACCTTCCCCAAACTCTCCACCCTCACCTCCACTTTCCCCATCCCCTTCCTCAAGCCCCCCCACCCCACCTCCACCACCCATCCCCCTAACTCACAAACCCCACCATATGACTACGCGGGCCAAAAAACCACATCCACAAACCCATCCAAAAACTGACTCTCCTCACTCACCTTCCAACCACTGAACCTGAACCCACCAACATTTCCCATGCCTTGGCCTCTCCGAACTAGAAACTTTCTATGCAAGCTGAGTATGATGCCCTCATACGGAATCACACATGGGATCTTGTCCCTCCGGACCCCTCCTTCAACATTGTGGGCTCCAAGTGGGTTTTTCACACTAAATTCCATGCAGATGGTACTCTTGATCGCTACAAGGCCCGTCTTGTGGCCAAAGGATTTCATCAACGCCCCGGAGTTGACTATTATGAGACATTCAGTCCAGTGGTAAAACCCACCACTATCCGGATAGTTCTTGCTCTTGCCATTACTGGCTCTTGGCAACTACGTCAGCTTGACGTAAACAATGCATTCTTCTGAGGGGCTCTTCTACGAAGCGTGTACATGGCACAACCTCCAGGGTTTCAGGATCCGGCTAAACTTAACTTTGTGTGCAAATTAAACAAAGACATCTATGGGTTGAAACAAGCTTCGCATGCTTGGTATTATGAGCTACGACACTTTCTATTATCCTAGGGTTTCTGCAACTCTCAGGCTGACACATCTCTCTTTATTCTGCGTCGATCTTCCCATGTGGCTTTTATTCTGGTCTATGTGGATGATCTTATCGTCACTGGTCCCGACTCAGCACTTGTTCACACAATTATTGCATCTCTCAATGCGCGTTTTTCTATTAAGGACCTTGGTCCTCTCACATATTTTCTCGGAATAAAGGTTCTTCCTACAGTTGACGGCCTCCTGCTCTCCCAGAAAAAGTATATGCTCGAACTCCTTGCCAAATCAAACATGCTTGCGGCCAAACCAGTTCCCACGCCTATGCCCACTGATATCACTACCTTGACTCCTACTTCGGGCACTCACGGATCGATCCCACCGAGTTTCTCGGCGTTGTCGGCGATCTTCAATAGCTCGCTATTCACTCGACCGACATCACCTTTGCAAATAATAAGCTCGCTCAGTTCATGCAAACCCCGACTGATGTTCATTGGTCGTTTGTCAAACGACTCATTCGGTATCTTGTAGGCACGTCAAACCTGGGCATCCACTTCTTCAAGCGGTCCTCACACACCTTACATGCTTTCTTTGACACTGACTGGGGCGGCAACAAACCAGATCACACCTCTACCGGTGCGTATGCTATTTATCTTGGCTGTAATCTTATCTCCTGGAGCTCCAAGCGCGCAAGTATCTCGTAGCTCGTTCATCCACCGGGTGAATACCTCTCCGTTCTTTGATATAGTTCTTTGAACTACAATGGCTATCCTTCCTCCTTCAAGAACTTGGTTCCCCTTCATCCACGATCCTGGTCATTTTCTGTGACAACCTCGGCGCCACCCAACTTTGTGCCAATCCTGTCTTTCACTCTCGGATGAAACACGATGCTATCGACTATCACTTTATTCAAGATCATGTCACTCAAGGTTCGGTTCGCGTTGCTCACGTCCCGGCCGAGATCAAATTGTCGATGTTCTCACCAAGCCGCTTCCTCGACTCGACCTTACTTCTTGGCGGGACAAGTTGTGCCTCCTTTCACGACCCACAACTTGAGGGGCGTAATAAATATATTAGCTAGAGAGATATTATATTGATCGTGTTCATACCTAATTTATTTATTGTATCATTCTGTAAATCTTTACATTAATTAGGCTGATCTCTCTTTGATTCTCTTGTTAAGTGTATATAATGTAACACCTTGTATTACACAATGAGTACAATAAAAATTCTCTTTTACCAATCTATTAAGTATCATCGGATCGGATATCAACACCGGTTTAGTATCCATCAGAGAAGCTGTTGATTTATTATCTTTTTCCGATCCTTTTGCTTCTTTTCCCCACTAAAGAGATCTACCTTTCTAGAAATTCGTCCAAGTCTGGTGCTGTGGAGTAAATTATATTTATGTTTACCTTTACATTATGGGGACACACTCTTATATCTACTCTTGTTTTCATGTCAGAACCCTTGAGTCCAGAAATGGGAAGAAATCGAACATCTGTCAACACAAATACATGTGTTAAAAAAGCAATCCACCACCAAAACTATGAATGTATTTGTAAACCATAATTCATAATCATATGATACCTTTTTCACGTTATATCCTGATGAGATCAAGAACGGAACCATTTTGGACTCAATCTCATCATATCTGGAAAAAATGTGGAAATGAATAAGAGGAGACATATTAAAAATAAACAGGAAACTAAGATTTTTTTTATGAAGAATCACACATTTCTTTTGACCAGTTAACAGTGGGATCGTCCATTTTATTGACAACAACAAGAAGCTTAGACACACCAAGAGTCGTAGCCAGTGGAATGTGTTCACGTGTCTGTCCATTTTTCTCGTATCCGGTTTCAAATTCCCCCTTTCGAAAAGATATCACCTGGAAGCAGAGCACAAATTCATTCAAAAATATATATCGAAAACAATCTATTCAGATATATCTTAGCAAGATAAGGGAGAACAACTCACAAGCACACCTGTATCAGCTTGAGACGCGCCTTTAATCATGTTCGGGACATAACTTTTAGTAGAATAATTAATGGGAGTATTTGATGAGTTTTGATTTATTTACTTTCCTTAATTACAAAAATTAGAGAGCAAGTATTTTATTTCTTAGAGAGAAAGTATTACATTTATTAGGGGCAAGTATTTTTAGCTCTAGACTTTTCTTTTCTACACTATATATAGTGAGGAGTTATCATTGTAACCATATAACATATGTTCTATCAATAAAATCATAAGAGTTTTTTCTTGTTAAACCTTTTGAGCTTGTGTTTGTTTTGAGTTTTCTTCGTCTGAATGAACGATATCAATCCCCCCTCCGTTCGTACGATAACGAACTTGGTACTCCCATTCATATCCTACATCAATATTCTTATACATAACTCAAGCATGGACGGGCATTAATCATGAAAGAAAAGGCATGTAATGGAAACGAAATCAAGAACAAGTTTCAAAAATTACCTTGTTTACGGTAAGAAACGGATGGAAAGGTTGAAGATCGGCAGGAAAGCCCTCTCGAACAGCCGGAAACACCTTCAGTTCGCCACAAACTTCTTGCTGATGACCAGGAACTCTTTCCGGGGAGAATTCAAGTCTTTGAAAAGTTTGTAAGTGTTGGGGGTGCTCCCTTTATATAGTAGTATGAGCGAACCGACGCGTCGCTTCGAGACCCGAGATAATGATGACAGTACGGTTATCGAAACAAGCTACCCAATCAGAGGATGCATCCTTTCAAATCAAAACGGTCGTATCAGTTACAGAATCGAGGCAACGCTTTACAGCTCGTCCACTGCAGATAAGAACATGAGAACTCGTCTCGCCACTACTCTGGATCGTCTCGCTACTAAGCTCGATCTCTTAGGCTATCACGGCTAGTACATTGAATAACACAATGCCTAACAACCCGCATTTTCTAGGTCGACAAACATAAGTCCGGACGTTTTGGCACGACATCTCTCAGCTCGTCGCTTCCTAGTCTTCCGCTGATCCAAGTCCGGTCGCTCCACAGCACGGCAACTAAGTCCGGTCACTCCACAGCACAACAACTAAGTCCGGTCGCTACACAACACGGCATTAAGTCCGGTCCCTCAACAGCACGACATTTAAGTCTGGTCGCTCCATAGCGCGGCACCTCACAACAAGTCGCTTTCGAGCCATAAATGATGTTAAGCCCATTCTCTATCTCAGCACGGCACTTTGACTACTCTCACAAGCCTTACGCTAATTTAATAAGTAGTTTTATAGCAGTCACCTCAGCATACGGTAAGGTAAGACGCCAACAACTTCACTCTATGACTTTCATTTGCACAATGAATAGCTCAAGGCGTATGGGGTCATTGATCGCCAAACCCGAAAAGAGTCCGTGGATTCAAATTGGGCTTGTCGTAGGCCCAATAATGAATAGGGTCCTCGGCCCAATCAAGATGCACCTTCATAACTTCAGATGGGGCGGTACAATCCAAATTACTTTATGCCTTTACAATTGTTGGAAATAAAATTTATGTTTTGATGATAATTCATCTAATTTGTTCAAAGTATTATCTTAACCCCATTGATGAAGTCTTTGAAAGCCAATTTATAGTGAAAAGCTAAAAGATGTCTAGAACTGAATGTATAAGTTTTACTAGAGTCTGATAATTGTATAGGTTACATCAGACAAGCACTGTAATACTTAGCGTGTCGTAAAACTGAAAAGCTGGAAATTATTTAGCAAACTGGAAACTACCAATACAAGCAAACTGACTCAGAGCACGCCTACGTAAAAGCGAAAGAAGGTAAGTTATTTGAGATTTGAGACTCGGTTTGGCTTATCTAGAAGATTGAAGAACCGAGGGTCACAGACTCGCTTATTGAAGAACGAAGAACCGAGGTTCAAACTCGATTATGAAGATTACAAGTCGAGGCTCAGAAGTTGGACTTGAGCAAGATTGTGGTGACTGAATCGACTTTATGGATCTTGTATGAAGACCTAAGAATCATAAGGACAATGAACTCTTAGTTGATAATAAGTCATGGTGTACTCTGATTAAGTCAATAATGATCGATGATGAAAACGAGAGTCTCGATATTTGAAGAAGAGTAAAATTTCAGTTAATGCTCCAAGTCAGTTAGAAAACTGACAAGTGAAAATTCGAAATAAAGCGATAAGGAAACTCGGTTTTATAAATCGATCATCCAACAACCGAAAGTACGATTGGAGCGTTGAAAAGAAAACAATTTCATTGGATGAGTTCTGACAACTGCAGAACGGTCAGAAAATATATCCGTTGCAGAAAAAGACATTGATACAATTCGAATCTAAGCCAGATGAACGTTGGATATTATACTATAAATAGAGGACTTTGCACCCAAAAAGAAAAAAAGGGATTAACAAGATTTAACAAGCAAGTTTGTGCATTAGTCATCTTATTCGAATTGCTATCATCTCTGAACTTTAACAAAGATCATATCTAGTATTTCTTCAAGTGTTCAAGCTACAAAGAATCTATCAAGGATCCAACACTTTGAAGAACCACAAACAAGAATCAATTTATTTGATTCTCATTAAGTTTGATTTCACATCAAAGGTTTTAGATGTGAAGCAAACCGGGAAGGTTTCGCCAAGGCAAGTTGTGACAAGCGATCGGGTAGATGTGTTTGTGGTGGTAGCTGGTGAAGAGGCATACGTGTACCCTCCAAGGACCAATTGTTCAAGCATTTGGAGAGCAGCCATTCTACATGTTCTACAATTGTTTAGATAGTGACGCTAGGGATTAGACAAGGACTATTGTTTAGGACTTTTTGTAACAGTGCACCTCAAGAAGTTCTAGTGGAATTTTTCTCCGCACCACAGGGGAAGAGAGGATTGACAGGATTACACCACCTGGAACCTCTATAATTTCTGCCTTATTTACTTTACGCATTTACTTACTTACTCATCATTTATTCATAGCATTGTGATACTTGATTGTTATACCCTACACAGTCACAACTAATATTCACCAGAAATCAGTTCACAACACACAGCTTTCATAACAGAATAACAAGATCATGAAAAAGGCAAGAATCATATCCGCTGCCGGTTGACTCAGTTTTAGCTTAAGTCAGTTTGACTTAATCTCAGCTTTGTCAGCTTAACTCCACACAAGTTGTTTAAAATCCAATTTTAGGGACAAGTTTATTCACCCCCCCCCCTCTAAACTTGTGTTAGCCTTTCCAAGGGACCAACAATTGGTATCGGAGCAGTGTTTCTTTGACAATATATCATTTGCTCTATATCTCCTCTAGTTGTTCTCAGTTGAAAGCTCAGTTTTAAATTCATTTCTCACCCACTCACAATGGATAACAATCAATATGCAAGACAAATGCTAATGTTTAACATGGATGATTTGTGAATACAAGCGTCGTATCACGAGGCATTTACGGCGACTACTCATGATGAAATGATGGATGTACTCACCGATGGACCAATTAAGATCACTCATATGCAAATGTTGGTGGAGAACAAGTTCGAGTTGCTAAACCCAAATCGAGAATGGACCGGTGATGATCGCATAAGCGAAATAATTTCAACAATGTGGCTATGGACTTTATCCTCGAACTCTTGATAGCAACATGTACCTAAAAGTGAAAGAATGCACAACCGCCAAGGAAATATGGGACAAACTCCAGTTAGTTTGTGAAGGCAATTCAATCAAGGAAAATAAAATTTACATTGCAAAGCAAAAATTTGAGAATTTCAAAATGAAATCTGGAGAAACCATTGATCAAATGGAGACAAGATTCGATGCTATCATGGATGAACTAGATCTACTCAAGATTGAATACTCAAAGAAAGTTATCAACACAAGAATCTTGAAGGCTTTACCAATGTCTTTGGAAGATGAAGGTTCTTGCTATGGAAGAATCCAGGAGAATTTTGGATGTAGAAGATTCATTCAAAATCTTTTGATTTGAAAGCTTATGAATTCATGAAGATTTCACAAGCACAATTTGCAATAATCAAGGCACCTTTGGAAGAACCCAAAGCGACGGCACTTGCAAAGCGACATCGAATGACATTCAAGAAAACTCATCTAGCAATCTTCATGAATTGGATGAGATGGAAGAACAAATGGCTCGATGATGAGCAATCGAAGGATGAAGAGTGGACATCCAGTCACTCAAAAATTCATCAAAAGAACCCACGAGAAAAGAAAAGATGATGAATACCTCTGTTTCAACCGCAAGAAACCTGGACATTATAAAGTGAGTGTCGAATCGATCAAGAAGACCCCACCAAGAAGAGTTGGTAGAAGAGCACTCTTTCTTTGGAGATGAATCGGACTATGAAGTGATGCTTGAAGACTATCGGATGTCACGGCTTTAATGGCACATATGGAAGATCAAAATGAGGTATGTGAATCTAATTCTAAATACTCCTCAGCTCAGATTTCCATGATAAATGCATGTTCATCAACTGCTGACTCCAATCCAAAAAATCTAGAATTAGAAGAAACGCTTGACGAATTGATGAATCATTAGTAACTATTCAAGTGGTTATGAATCAATCAAAGTGAAAAAAAAGTCTAATTACGGAAGTTGAAAGATTGAAGTCCGAATTAAAAATGTTGAAACCGACTAAAGTTGATAAAGAAAGAATCGACATCGATTGTTTCATCAAGTAAGACAAAGAATCGAATCATTTACTCAATCAAGTTCGATTCTTCGGATTCAAATCGGAAAAACCATATGGAGACAAAAGCGGTTTAGGATTTGATACACAACAATCTTCAAAGAATGGAACTAGCAACGCTATTGGACTAGTACCAAAACGGTATTAAGTTTGTAGTGAGCAATTTCCACAAACTAAGAAAATTGTTTGAACCAAGAAAACCAGTATCACAAAGGACAAATCGGTTTCCTAAGAAGACAACTGTTTCTACCAACAAAAGTAAGTCAAATGGTAGATCAGCTGCATTCAATGAAAACCGAAAAGGTAAATCAATTGCCAGATCCACAAAAACCAATGAAGTCAGGAACCAGAAAAATTACAATCAAAGTAAATCCAAGAATGTTAACCATTCAAGGATTCACACGTTTAGGGGGAAAGGGAGACTATACCCCACTGACGATGATTGGAATTTTACTGATTTGGTTAATAAAACTGGTAATAACAATCATTCCAGACGAGAACTTATCACAAGTCTCGGTCAAAACTCAATGAGAGGACTAATCTCGATTCTCGGCATAAGTCACATGATACAAAGGTCGATTCGGACCTCGATGCTGAAGGAATGATAGTTATCATTCAAGCTTTAATAACAAAATGCATGGTGGAAATAAATTTCAGTCAAAAGATCTGAGAGATCATATAAATAAGATACAACCCAAACACAAACATTATGGGAGTGTAGCTTATATATATGAAAAACAGTGCAACAATATCCGAAGGATACCACTGGGATATATTCCCGGTGTTGTACTAACAATCGACCCCAATGGACCCAAACTGAATTGGGTACCTAAAACCTTTTAATTTTTATTGCAGGATATTTGGTACTTTGACAGTGGTTGCTCTAGACACATGACAAAGAGCATGAACTGTCTTAGTAATTTTATTGCAAAAGATGGACCTAAAGTCAATTTTGGAAGTAAAGATAAACCCGGATACACGAGAGGTTATGGCACCTTAATCGAAAATGGACTCACAATCAAGAATGTATCCTATGTAGAAGGACTACACTACAATCTACTCGGCTGACAAGTCAATTTTGTGATATGGGATACAAAGTCACTTTTGATAAATATTTACTGCGTTGTTATCGGTGAATCGGCTTATCAAGTTGTCTAGCTTTGGAAGAAGAAAGGAAAACATGTACGTGGTAGATTGGACAAGCGCCGTTCTTTGAAACTTGTCTACTTGTGCATACCAAATCAATCGATTGGCTATGGCACAAGAAAGCGAGTCATCTCAATTTTGACGACATCAACACACTTGTTAAGAAGCGACTAGTCATTGGGCTACCAGAGATATCATATAAGAAGGACAGCTTATGTGATGCATGCCAACAAGGAAAACAAACAAAAGCAAGTTTCAAGACCAAATCTCAGCATTCTACAACACGACATCTAGAATTGGTACACATGGATTTATTTGGACCTATTACACCAATTAGTATCAGTGGAAAGAAATATACTTTGGTGGTAGTAGATGATTTTTCAAGATACACTTGGGTAATCTTTCTAACCAAGAAAAGTGAAACCAAGCGAAACTCACGAGAACTTCTCAAGAGACTTGAGAATCAAAAGGAGTTTCAGTTGTGAAGATAAGATCGATAAAGGAACCGAATTCCTCAATAGTGTAATTATTGAATCTTGTGAAGAAAATGGTGTGTTACACCAACTTGTCATACCACAGAACACCACAACAAAATGGTGTAGTAAATGAAAGAAGAAATAGAACACTCAAAGAAGTTGGGAGGACCATGATCTGTGAAGCTAAACTACCTGAAAGATATTGGGCAGAAGCAGTTAATACAGCTTGTTACACTCAGAACAGAGCACTCATGAACAAGAGACATGAGAAGACCCCTTATGAAATTTGGAATGGAAGAAAACCAAATGTTTCATACTTTCATGCTTTTGGAAGAAAATGTTTCATCCACAATAATGGAAAAGATCAACTTCATGTTTTTCAGCCTAAAGCTGATGAAGGAATTTTCCTAGGATATTCAAGTGTCAGTAAAGCTTTTAGAGTACTAAATAAAAGGACACTCAAGCATGAAGAATCAATACATGTAGTATTCGATGAACCAAACTTCCATGGTGAAGCAACTGAAGATTCACCAGAACCAGTTTCTCAGTCTCAGTTACCAGTCATACCAGAACTAAATTCAGTTGACATTGGAAGGTTACAAATCTCAGATTGTTCTGATCAAGATCAACCTCAGTTTCCATTCTCTCTACAACCTGAACAACTTCATTCAGATCCAGTTGAACAAATTCAAGAATCAGTTTCTGAAGAAACAGTTGAACAAAATGCAAATCAGTTATTACAAACTCACACACATCAATGGATGAGAGATCACCCTGAAGAACAAGTTATTGGTGATACACAAGCGGGAGTTCGAACAAGACATCAACTAGATGCAATGATTGCATGCTTTCTATCTCAATCAGAACCTAAAGAAATTGAAGAAGCATTGAAAGACCCAGATTGGATCTTAGCTATGCAAGAAGAACTCAACGAATTCGAAAGAAATCAAGTATGGGAATTGGTGGATAGACCAGCTCATGTGAATATCATTGGAACCAAATGGGTCTTCAGAAATAAACTTGATGAAGATGGGAATATCATCAGAAACAAGGCCAGACTTGTAGCCAAAGGATACTCTCAAGCAGAAGGCATAGACTTTGATGAAACCTATGCACCAGTTGCAAGATTAGAAGCAATCAGATTATTTCTTGCCTTTGCCGCTCACAAGAAATTCAAAGTTTATCAAATGGATGTCAAAAGTGCATTTTTGAATGGAATTCTTGAAGAAGAAGTATATGTTCAACAACCAGCCGGATTTGAAATCAAAGATCAAGAAGATAAAGTTTTCAAATTAAGAAAAGCTCTTTATGGACTCAAACAAGCGCCAAGAGCTTGGTACGAAACTCTATCTCAGTTTCTAGTGGATAATGGATTTATCAAAGGAACAATCGACAAAACTCTATTCAGGATGAAGAATGGAGAAGATACTTTACTTATTCAAATTTATGTTGATGATATCATCTTTGGATCAGAAAATGAACAATTATGCGAGAAATTTGCAAGCTTGATGAAAAGCAAATTTCAGATGAGTATGATGGGTGAACTAAATTATTTTCTAGGACTGCAAGTTAAACAGTTAGCTGATGGAATTTTTATTCATCAAACCATTTATACAAGAGAACTTATTAAAAAGTTTGGTATGGAGAAATCTACTGGAATTCCTACACCAATGGGGACCAACATCAGGCTTGATGAAGACAAAGAAGGCAAAGATGTTGATCAAACACTCTACATAAGGATGATTGGAAGCTTACTCTATCTTACAGCAAGTAGGCCAGACATATCTTTTTTTTGTCGGTTGTATGTGCAAGATTTCATTCAAGACCAAAAGAAAGTCATCTCACAGCTGTGAATAGAACTTTGAAATATCTGAAAGACACACAGACGGAGTTGGAATTTGGTATTCAAAGAAGGAGAATTCAAGCCGATTTCTTATTGATTCGACTATCTTTGGATGTAAAGTGGACAGAAAAAGCACATCAGGCACATGTCAGTTATTGGGAAATAGACTTGTGTCATGGTTCAGCAAAAAGCAAAATTCAAATTCAACTTCTACATCTGAAGCTGAATATATAGCAGCTGGAAGTTGTTGTGCTCAAGTTTTATGGATCAGACAACAATTAAGAGACTATGGGATAGAAGAAGGAACAATTCCCATAATGTGTGATAATACGAGTGCAATTGTAATTACTGATAATCCAGTTTTACACTCAAGGACAAAACACATTGATGTCCGTCATCACTTTATAAGAGATCATGCGAGAAAGAAGAAATAATATAACGATTCTTTATGTACCTATCGAGAGATCGGTTAGCGATATCTTTACAAAACCTTTGGATAAAGAAAGATTTGCTAAATTAAGAACGAGTTGGGGATAATCAAAGTCGACTAGTCGGTTAAGCGGAGATTCGTCAAGGGATTAATCTTTGTTATGATGGAGTGCGCTCACTTAACGAGATTAGTCATTGACATCAACAATCTCAAGCGACAAGCGAAGAACTTGACAAACTGATTAATTTGATGGGACTACATTATCTCAAGCCGATCTCGGCATCGAGTTTTCATCCCAGTCAAAGTTAGTCAAAGATTGATAAGATAGAATCAACAGCAGTTATATCGCATTAAATTACCACAGTTCTTTTTGTCAGATTTTCGTGTGTACACCCCACGTTTGTCAGAATGGTACACGCATCGGTTATCAAAACCATCATGGAATTTGAAAAGTTGTATCACTCAACCGCCAGAATATCCCACCTATTTATTCAACCTCCGTTCACACTGTTCACACTACTCACTATTCAAATTCAAATTATTTTCAAAAAGACTCTTACAACCCTTTTTCTCAAAAATCAAACTTGTGTGTTCACACTCATATATGGCCAGTTCAGATGATTCAAGAGACACTCGGTTGATTACAGAATTGGATGAGCTAACACTTGATATGTATGAAGGTTTATGTCAAAACACCTTATTAGCCAGTTGTGTCCGAGACAAAATCGAAAAACAACCAGGATTGAATAACATCCTTGAAGTTAGTTTCAGAGAGAAGCGAGATGTGGAAGGTATCTTACAATTTTGGCAAAATATGCGAATGGCCAGAGATTCCTTAATGACTACGGTTCGTGAAGATCGGATTGTTCTCAATGAAAGAGTTTTACGGTCACTCTTTGGCCATAAACACAACAAAGAACCTCAACGAGTTCGCTACTTTATCATTGAAAAAGGCTTTTCTCTCAATGATCACATCATCTACAGAACCAATACAACTGGTGTTCATATCGATAAAATCAAAGCGAATTTGGACATCTCGTGAGATGGCTCGTGAGACATGTTATTGGAAAATCAAAAGGAATCAATATACTGTCGGAAGATTGTATCTATCTCATGAACATAATCTGGGATGGAATAGAATTCAATTGGGCAGGGTATATTCTAAATCAGTTCAAGAAGCAACACCTAGCAGAGTTGGAAAGTGCGAAGAGGGCACAAGCTGAAGGTCAAGTAACTGATGGGAGATTCCGACTAAAGAAAACACTTAGTGGAATCATTCAGTTTTACTTAGAAAAGATTAAGGAAGGAAAACAGACAAGGCAAACTGAAGTTTTGAAGCAAAGCACAGAAACAATCTCCCAACCTAAAGCAAGTCAGAAACCGGAAGCTGAACACAGAGGCACCAAGCGAAAAACCAGTTCAATAGAAGGAAGATCAGTTGCAAGGTGCTTGTACTCATACATCTCAGGTGAAAAAGTACTTACTGAGGGGGAACGACAACAACAACAAACTGAAGTCACTGCAGACCATACTTCTCAGTTACAACAGATAACAGTTCAAAAATCAGCACCAATTTTCGAAGCTGATAGAATCATCAAGATGATGAAAATGAAACTTCAACCAGAAGGTTTTCGAGACATCAGTTTGCAGCCTGAAGAGAAGTTACTCTTGGAGACATTGGAAGTTAGAGATCTTTATTCTCTGTTTCCTTTAAAAGAATTTCTTGACAATTGCTTCAAAAGATTTACTGAGTTAGCAAAAAGAAGGGAATCAGGAACATCATCTAAAGACAGTTCAAAGAGAAACGATGATGGAGATGATGGAAAATCAAGAAAAGAAACTGTTGAAACTACAGTTTTACAACCAGTTATTCAACCTCAATCTGTAGCAAAGCAAACTGAAACACAGCAAGAAGAATTGCCAGTTGGAAATCAGACAACTGACACTCAGTCGTGGCGGTGATGAAACCCGACAAGCGATGGTTATTCTGATGATACTCGGGACAAGGACCGATTGAAGATACATATGATCCTTACATATTTGTCTATCTAAGGAATAATTAGCCAAAGTTCATGAAAACTTGAAAATTGTACTCGATCGAGAGATACACGCAGCGATCTTTTATCAAACATCTCTGGATATCTTGAGTATAGAACTAGAAGCGATGTTTCATTTCATGCAAGATTATAGATGATTCATAAAGCAAGTTCAAGTTACGCTTGAAAATTGTGCTACTCAAGCAACAACTCAAAAATACAACCGCAGATAGATAGAAAACTCATGCTCGATTCATTGGCATATGAATCAACATATCTACGGGATGGAAACTCAACTTAAGGAAGTACTTGCTTCTCAGCTCCAGATTTCGGAAGATCAAAAGGCAACTCATGCCCTGGTAGATTAGTTGTATGATGCCAAAAAGGGGGAAGATGAAGAAGAAAAGCTGAAGTTACTTGGAGAGATGAAGCGACTTGAAGAAGAACTACAAAGTTACCGATCAGATCCTAAATCTTTGAAAAAAGAGTTAACTGATAATCAACTTATTGAAAAATACGATCGACTGGAGGCGTAAGAGTTACTCTTACAAAGGATCTGTGGACACGCAGTTTAACAAAGATTTCAATCCTATTAAAGCCAAGTACAAGGACGAGAACATTGAAGAATCCTTGAACTATTTTACATCGGATATCTACTCAAAATGAGAAAATTGCACAACACAAGAAGAATCTAAGGGTTGATGATAAACTGAAGATTAAAGACAAGACTGAACAAATGAAAGCTGATCTAGCAGAATTTGAAAGTTACTACTTGAAAGACTCAAGCTTACCCAAGCTAATTGAATGGAAAAGATGGAAAGAAAGTAGTCAAGTTGACTACAATAAGACTTTCTCAAAGGAAGACTCCAAGCTAGAAGAAGATTTTATTTGTATGACAAAGCAAGAAAATATGACTCAGTCATGTAAAAAGCTAAGAAGAAGCTTAGTCTTTAGTCACAGATTATTTGAGCGTAATGTACTTATCCGTTTTGCTCATTCTAATGAAAACCAGTTTTCCAGTTTTACATTGCTTTACTTTGTTTTGATCTTTAAGCTTTTCTTTTAGGAGAGTTTTGGCATCATCAAAAAGGGGGAAATTGTTGGAAATAAAATTTATGTTTTGATGATAATTCATCTAATTTGTTCAAAGTATTATCTTAACCCCATTGATGAAGTCTTTGAGCCAATTTGTTATAGTGAAAAGCTAAAAGATGTCTAGAATCGAATGTATAAGTTTTACTAGAGTCGATAATTGTATAGGTTACATCAGGACAAGCAATTGTAATACTTAGCGTGTCGTAAACCGAAAAGCTGGAAATTATTTAGCAAGCCGAAACTACCAATACAAGCAAAGCGACTCGAGCACGCCTACGTAAAAGCGAAGAAGGTAAGTTCACGAGAGTTTCTGATTCGAGTTGGCTTATCTAGAAGATTGAAGAACCGAGGTCACGAGACTCGATTATTGAAGAACGAAGAAGCGAGGTTCAAACTCGATTATGAAGATTACAAGTCGAGGCTGTAAGTTGGACTTCAGGCAAGATTGTGGTGACCTGAACTGACTTTATGGATCTTGTATGAAGACCTAAGAATCATAAGGACAATGAACTCTTAGTTGATAATAAGTCATGGTGTACTCTGATTAAGTCAATAATGATCAGATGAAAACTGGAGTACTGATATTTGAAGAAGAGTAAAATTTGATTAATGCTCCAAGTCGATTAGAAAAGCGACAAGTGAAAACTCGAATATAAAGCGATAAGAAAACTCGGTTTTATAAGTCGATCATCCAACAGCGGAAAGTATGCGATTGGAGCGTTGAAAAGAAAACAATTTCATTGGATGAGTTCACGACAATCTGCGAGCGGTCGAGAAAATATATCCGTTGCGAAAAAGACATTGATACAATTCGAATCTAAGCCGGATGAGCGTTGGATATTATACTATAAATAGAGGACTTTGCACCCAAAAAAAAAAAGGGATTAACAAGATTTAACAAGCAAGTTTGTGCATTAGTCATCTTATTCGGTTGCTATCATCTACGAACTTTAACAAAGATCATATCTAGTATTTCTTCAAGTGTTCAAGCTACAAAGAATCTATCAAGGATCCAACACTTTGAAGAACCACAAACAAGAATCAATTTATTTGATTCTTAGCCCAACTTTGATTTCACATCAAAGGTTTGAGATCTATGAAGCAAACCGGAAGGTTTCGCCAAGGGCGATTGTGACAAGCGATCGGGTAGATTTGTGTTTGTGGTGGTAGGCGGTGAAGAGGCATACGTGTACCCTCCAGGACCAGTTGTTCAAGCATTTGGAGAGCGACCATTCTACTGTTCTACAATTGTTTAGATAGTGACGCTAGGGATTAGACAAGGACTATTGTTTAGGACTTTTTATAGCAGTGCACCTCAAGAAGTTCTAGTGGAATTTTCCTCCGCTTTTACGAGGAAGAGAGGATTGACGAGGATTACACCACCTAGAACCTCTATAATTTCTGCCTTATTTACTTTACGCATTTACTTACTTACTCAACATTTATTCATAGCATTGTGATACTTGATTGTTATACCCTACACAGTCACAACTAATATTCACCAGAAATCAGTTCACAACACACAACTTTCATAACAGAATAACAAGATCAAGAAAAAGGCTAGAATCATATCCGCTGCCGGTTGACTCAGTTTTAGCTTAAGTCAGTTTGACTTAATCTCAGCTTTGTCAGCTTAACTCCACACAAGTTGTTTAAAATCCAATTTTAGGGACAAGTTTATTCACCCCCCCCTCTAAACTTGTGTTAGCCTTTCCAAGGGACCAACAACAATACTTATCATTGGCCAAACAACGGGCGTCGATCAACAAAGCCTTCAGCTCGCCATCTACAGGGCGACACAGAGCACTGGGGGCCGATCAGCTCGCCCCAGGTTCGCAGTCTGCCATCTCGGACCAAGCCCGCTTGACTAGGAAAATAGAGTCCATGCACGACGGTTACAAGGCGAAGAACCCGCAGCGGTTACAAGCAAGCTCGCCCAATCAGAGGCCACCACCTCAGCCACGTAGTTAATCATGTCTTAATTACAGTTAATTACTCTTTAATTACTGTCATTTGTAACCGCGACTCAGTGGCATTTGTAGTCTGAAAAAGGATCCAGAAATTAATACAAACTGATAACCTCTGCCAATTTGTTGACAGATGAGCTCGCCATTTACATCTTTAAAACCTTCAACTTTATTCATATTGTTCTAAAGCACCACTGCATAATTACCGGGAAAATCGCTCTCCTGCAAGATATCCACCGTTAAAATTAACACTACCTGTTTCTGATAACTCCGACGTTATCAGTAAGTATGTATTTTTAAATAAATAAATTTAAAAAAAAAACTTCGACGAAATTGCCGAAGGCCTCTGTAATATTCCGATTTTCGGAAAGGGGCGACACGTGTCATTTTGCAAAAACGAAATATTGGGTTCGGTTCCTTTTATTCGGAGTTTGAGTATTTTATTAAGTTTATATATGTATTTTTCGAAATATATATATATATATGGGGAAAGAAAATCTGATTAGTAAGGGTAATTAAGGAAAATAAGGATTTAGGTTAATTATTGGGATTTTCCTATTTAAGGAACATAAACCCAATCGATTTTCCTAACCTTTTGAATCAGATTTTCCACCTCCAAATTTGTCTCTAGTGTGTGAGAGCAAGAGTTAGGGTGAGAGTTTTCAATCGATTGCTAAGTCAATTATTAGTAACGGTTTTGGATCGAGAGTCAAGCAACGGAATCGTCGTGAAGAGGTTGACGTTTCAATATCGGAAAGTTGGAGCTTTCTTAAGAAAATGATCGGTTTGCTGCTGTTTCTCTGCGTTTTTGTTTGGATTAAGCTTGCTAAAAGGTAAGAGGCTCTTCCTACAATTTCAATTATTGTTATTGAGGTTTAGTTTAAGGTTTAAGATGGTTAGATGTAAGGAAGATGTTTTTTTTTGTTGATTAATGATCCTAGATGTTATGGTAATGTTAGATGAGTTTTTACGTGATTTTACGTGTTAATTTCGATGTTAACTAGGCTAAAACGGTTTAGAAATCGTGTTTTTAAGATTTAGCGTTTTGGGAAAACCAGCGGATGGGCGTCTGCATTAGCGACGGGCGTCTGAGACCACAATGCTTCGACGGGCGTCTGCACAAAGCGACAGGCGTTGAGTTAGATTTTTGATTCGAGATGTAGCCATTTTTGTGAGCGGCGTTGGGATTAGTGGGCGGGCGTTCGATATTGAACGGGCGTCCATAGGAGTCAAGCGGGCGTTCGCCTGTGTACCTTGATTTTATTGCCTTTATCGTTTATTTCGTTTTGGGTTTCATAATCATGTTTTCACTGTTTTAAACCCTTAGTAATGATATGTTAATATTAATTAAACATGAACAAGCCTCGATTGAACTTCTGATTCGTTCAGTTAAAACACCGAATGTACTCTTAAAGGGAGTTGAAGTTCGGATCCGTCGGAAGGGCATGAAAGGGCTTGTGCCTTGATGAACTAGGGTTCATCAATGTCTGTGTAATTGATAAGATGTGATGTCTAGTCGTCTAAGTGAGGGAGTAGAGTTGATAATGTGAGTATTATTCTGAAAACACTTAGGTGACTAGTTAATTCACATTAATAATTACATAAGTGTAGTAAAAGCTAAAACGTCATATATTCTTGGTTAGACACTGATTCAAATCGTCGATGTGATACGTTCATAAAAGGTGGACAACGCTACTGGCTCAAAATGCTGAAGGGTAGTGGAGGAAATCCATCGAACGTATATGCGATTAGAAAATAGGGAAATGAAAAATTGATATAAAACTACGTCGTTTAACTTAGATATAGAAGTTGGACACTAAAATTATACGGAAGATCTAGACCCATTCAAATGTGTCTTTCTTTCTTTCTTCTTTTTTCTTTCTTTTTCTTTCTTTCTTTTATTATCATTATTTTTTTAATTTATGGATGCTAAAAGATTTTTTTCTTTTTTTAATTTATGAATGCTAAAAAAAAAATCGGTGACCACCGCGATGCATTGACCACCCCGATGCAATCACCAACGCGATGCATTGACCACGCGACTCATTTTTCCCGGGCGTTTATTTTAGTTTTTCCGGTGACCACCTCGATGCATTGACCATCGCGATTGATGACACCCCGATCACGAGGCACTCGATGAAGTGACACGCGATGCATTGACCACCCAGATCCATTGACCACCTCGATCACATTGGCCACCTCCGATCACGATGACCACCCTCGATCACGAGACACCGCGATTTTATAACATTTGACGATCGCGAGACACACGCAATTTTATAACATTTGACGATGTAGAGACACCGCGATTAAGAGACACCATGATGTAAACCGCATTGCGGAGATACCGCGATGCATTGACCACCCTGATCCATTGACCACCACGATCACGGTGGTCACCTCCAATCTGAGAGACACCGCGATCGCTGACCACCCCCGATGCAGAGACACCACAATGAAGTGACACGCGATCACGAGAGACACGCGATGTTATAACATTTGGCGATCACGAGAGACACGCGATCAGAGACATCGCGATTAAGAGACACCACGATGCAAACACGGTAGCGAAGAAGTGACACGCATTGCGAGAGACACGCGATGCATTGACCACCTCGATCAGTGGCCACCTCCGATCAGATGACCACCCCGACCGGAGACACGCGATCGCGGTGACCACCCGCGATCGAGACACGCGCGATGAAGTGACACGCGATCACGGAGAGACACCGTGATGTTATAACATTTGGCGATCGCAGAGACATCGCGATAAAGAGACACGCGATCACGAGACACGCCGGCGTTTAAGACACCGCGATGAAGTGACACGCGTTGAAGAGACACCGCATGTGATCACGAGACACGCGCTATATATCAAATCATACATAACACCCAGACCCAAATCTTTCAAAGATCTAGACCAATAATAAAATCTCACTCGATCCATTTAGAAATTTCATAATCTCGTAAGCATAATTTATGCAATGCCCACCCTCACCACCACCAAATGCCAGAATAATTTTCAATGTTCAAAAAATCAATACATTGTTAATCCTTTTTTTTTTAGTTTGTGCGACCAATGGATACATCTCTAAAAACCCAAATGGTTACCTCGAATTCTATGTATCAATGATCTTCATTTTCCTCTTATTCTTTCTAAAACTTTGCTCATCAATTCATGGTTAATCCATTTTATAGAACATAATTATCCATATTCTTTTTTTTTTTTTTTTTTAGTGGGTTAATCCATTTTTTTAGATTTACGGCACATAAAACGAAAGAAAATCAAGAATTGGAGTGGACTGCACAACGGCAAGGCATCATTGGCAACTATATACAGCACCACAAAAAAAAAAATAATAATAATAAAAAAAAGAAGCCAAAAAGCCAAAAAAAAAAAACCGACGAATATTTTTACTTGTCTACCCCATTCCTTCCGGCAAGCACCGTCTCTGATAACCAACCCTACTCATGTCGATAACCATCACAGACTACCAAATCCCGGACAATTCCCACGACGTTTACGACGTCGATTTCTACTCGGACAGTATCCACACCACTGTCACCCACGACCCTGAAATCGTCGTCGACTGGATCTCCTCAATCGAATGTATCCACAGCCGCCGCCTCCACCGTCTCATTGTCGGACTTGACATCGAATGGCGGCCAACCTTCAACCGTTACCAACAAAACCCAGTAGCTACCCTCCAGCTCTGCGTCGGCCGCCGTTGTCTTGTTTTCCAGATCTTCCAGTGCGTCCACAACTACCAGGACGAAATCCCCGACGAGCTTATTGAATTCTTGGGGGACGAGGACTACACTTTTGTTGGAGTTGGGATTGGGAGCGATTTAGAGAAGCTGGAGAACGATTATGGGTTGGAAGTGGACGGGAAGATAGTGGATCTACGTGGGTTAGCCGCCGAAGCATATGAGATGAACCGATTGAACGGTGCCGGGTTAAAGGAATTGACCCGAGTGGTTCTTGATAGAGAAATTGAAAAACCCAGGTCTGTAACTTTGGGGAGGTGGGATAATCAATGGCTGAATCTTGATCAAGTGACGTATGCTTGTCTTGATGCTTTTGTTTCTTTTGAGATCGGCAAGCGATTGCACGCTTCTGATTCTAATTGAACTTTAGCTACATATCTTCATGTCTGTTAGCAGTCGGTAGTAGCCTTGGTAAAAAGAACGAATGAAATCGAGTATCAAATGTTTGAATTTGTGTTTGGTATGTGCAATAAATGAACGGTTCGAGTTTATTTGTTTTAGGTTTAAACTTTGTTTGTTGGTGTATTGCTGAAGATTAAGTTTGAGGTTAGTTGTTTATGCTTAAATTTTGTTTGTTAATTTATTGCTTGAACTTGAGCCGAGCTCGAGTTCACTTTCTCTTTACTATTTTTGTCCTTGTTCTAAAACTTAGATCAACTTTTGTTTCTAGGTGTGACTGGTAAGGTGACTTAGAAATTGGGTTAGGATTTTGAGCATATATATATATATAGAAACGCGTGTGCATGTGATCAAACTCGTGTTTTATAAAATATACTAACATCGTTTAGCTACAAACAAACGTGATCAAACTCATGTTTTATAAATTTGATAAACAAAAATCGTTTAGCTTAACAAACAAACATTTATAAAGGTAATGCTAGTTTTAGAATGATAATGTTGTAGTATTTGCCCAAAAGAACAATAATGTAGTAGGATTAATGTGTGTGTATTGTCTCTCCATTCAAAATATAGGTTTTTTTTTTCTCAAAAAAAATTAAAAAAATATAGGTTTTCTTTTAGTGGGTAGTGATAACGTCGAATTTATCACGGGTGTGTAGCGGTTATTTAGTGGTGGATATCTGGCTGTAGCAATGCTATGAACGCGGCGGTGGACGGTGGTCCGGTGTGCTCAGTAAAGAAGATGGTGATGGTGGTGGAATGCAATAGTGAGTGAGTAGAGAATTTGGCAGAGTTTGCCTTATATTATTTATTAGGAGCTTATCCTTTAGATTACATTTGGAACTCTATTTATAGGGATAAAACCGACTAAATTCAATATAATTACAACAAAGAACATAGGACAAGTAATTCTGCGGTGGCCGAGGAGGCCGCAATAGGACAGCGGCGGCACGGGTCCTTTGGCTTGTGCTGTGTCCTCAATTGGCTGGTTGCGTCGTCGGCCCATGCCCTCCAGATGTCTGAGGGGGGAGATGATGGATTTCGGGCGGATCCGTCACCCTTGCTCATTGTGGGCTTTCCTTTGAGGCTCAGCATGGGAGAGGGATATGCCTTCTGCTGGGTCCTGGCCGTGGGTCGGCCCTCCGGCCCCCACTCGTATGTCTCCGGAAGGGGCTTTCTGGATCATTGTGCGGGTTTGTGGGCCGCGTGTCGGAGCCGACCTATCAGGTAGTACTTCTATGGTGTTATTAGTTGTTAGTTTACTTATTATTGCAATTTTTTCCATCATTTTAAAATTGGGCGTTTTCTAGTAATAAAAAATAAAAAAATAAATAAAAACTGGGCGTTTTGGTGCTTTTGGCTGTGTGATGTCTTGTTGTGTGGACACGGGAGTCATCTTCCGGGCTCTTATGCTACGTGGTGGCAGCAGGTGGCGGACGGTGGTGGTCTTCTCATATATATATATACTAGGAAAATAAGCATTCGTGCTCCGCACGACCGTCGCCCCAAATGAGTTACACCTGCAAATGATAAATTAAATAGAAGATGGTGGGGCAATGCAGAATATGTTTAGTGATCCATCAAAAGCTTTGTCACACGAAGATCCATTTTCCTACGGATAACTTACTTCATATTCAACCAAACACACACATCTGCACATCAATGTTTCAATGAATGGGGCTAAAGTGTAGAGCTTATGAAATATCCAAGTCGTCGTATTATTCACCAATAGTTTCACAAGGCCATTATCCACCTAATGCCTCATGGATCTTACAGGGCATTCAAAGGACAACAATACTCCACATGAGCATCTACAGGACATCTAATGTTGCTGCTCCATAACTTCTACAATAGTTCACACAAATGGCACCCCAACAATCTGCTCCACATCAGTGTCTACAAAAGTTCACACAAATGACACTCCAGCAATCACAACAAGATCATATCATGATATTATTATTGTATTTCTCTTTCAAAGGTTGCAAAAAATACTAAAAAGAAGGTCGGTGTGTTCACTTCTGAATTATTTTCAATTGGCTGCGTTTGTTTTCCGCAAATGTTTTCAAAGGTTTCCATCGTCCCAATCCAACAACACGTCAACCTTGTTATTGTATTTCTCTTCCAAAGGTTTACTATCCTTCTGAGCCCTATTGTGTCTTGCGAATAAACAACTTTGGTAAGAAATATTAATAATAATACAAAGATCCTTGATCCACTCAAAAAAACAAACAAAAACAAAAATCCTTCATATACAGAGTAACAGTCAATGGCATCCTGTAAAATAACATTCCCTTGGTTTATGAATGGAAAAAAATCAAATTAAACTCCACGAGCTAAATAAAGACCCATGGATTTCAGCTGTAGAAGAAAAAATTGTTGTTGTACATAGACTTGGTTAACAAATATTTGGACATGCTTGGGGTGACAAACTCACATCAGTGTTTAATATTGAGAAGTGAAATAACCATATATTTTTGTTTTAAGGTTGTAAATTTTTTGGTAATGCAGACATAAGAAAATACAGAACATGTCCGTGGAGAATATATGAGAGGAGGTAACCTTTTGCCCTTATTTGGCTATAAGATGAAACTGGTCAATAACAATGGAAAATGGACTAAAACCTAACATCATACTTCATAAATAAAAAATGACAAATTATTTAGACAAACCAATACATTCTTCAAAGCTCAACTCTAGGGCACGGGTTCTTGATCGCAGTCATCAGACACCTGTAAAAGAAAAATATCGCAGTTAAGATACACATACGACTATGAGTTTGAATTTTTCGCTGAGTGTGCTTAAATCCATCACCTGGTCCATAAATCCTAATCGTATGACTGCATTGATGCATATCTGCATATGTAATTCAATTAAATCTCTAAATGTTTCACAGCTTCCTTTTTTTTCTCCAACCAATCAAGCATCGGATTAATACGACTTCATCAAGAATTGGACAGGCATAAATTTAGGTCGACATAAAGCTATATTATTAACAGGACCAGACAATGAAAGATGCTAAGTCTAGAATCATAATTTGACACGGTGACAACTGACCTTGAGCAACCATTACCGTAGATATTCTCTTTCCGTGAGCAATGTTAATATTCGCCTGTCTTTCTCCTATTATTAATCAAACACCAAGTTAATCAGAGCATAGAATGACATCAAGGTAATGTTATTGTTTCCACTTGCAATTGTCTATGACTACCAATATCTATAATGGAGAAATTGAGTAAGTACAGCATAATCATCGTATCGTTTACCGATCAAGACCTTCCATTAAGGCATCTCCATTTCCTCATCAGAGTTAAGGTTATTTTGAAACAAGGGGACCTTTATTTGCACCACAACGACTCTACCGGTGTACCACACTACCTGTGTGCCATAGTAGAATCGACCATGTGAAGTCGAATGTATAGGCAACATGCGACCTTCCCAGTGTCGATTCTGGTTCAACAGTACAGGAAGTCAAATGTTTCACGGGGTCGATTCTGTGAAAATGGTGTGGTGCACCGGCAAAGAGGGATAACAAGTAGATCAACCGTATTTGCGAATAAAAACCCCTAAAACAATGGAAGAATAATATATGCATGTGGAAAATAAAGTCGATGAGATAAAATGCAAGAGCAAGAGCTGTAACGATTAGTCGAAATCTGAAATCTGAACCCTGTGTTTCCCAAATCGGTAGGTTATGCCTTTTAGCCCACAAAACATATATTACCTTCGACTCCACTTTTTAGCCCGCTCTTGAATCTCCTTGTGCTTTCATTTCCATGGCTGCCTCACCTCGGGAGGCGAGAGATATATCCACTAAACGTAAAACAAACTCATTGCATTTCCCATGATAAAGATCTACTAAATTGAAGAACCATAAGAATTCGAAAAATGTTACGCACTTATTTTATAACCAAGACATTTCAATCCCGAGTCCTTGACATCATCACTAATTGCTATCTGCAACCATGTAGAACTCAATCAATTAATCACTCAGTTAAAAGTAAAACAAATAAGTGCGAAGCATGAACATGTTCCTCAATATGATGTCGACATCCCAGTACAATACGGCGAGATGAACCCGGCAAAAGCTCATTGCATGATCAATTCTTCCTGTATCATACAACCATGTTAAGAGATCCAAACTCAGAACATGAAATTTTCCAAGTCAATAAAACTACCGATATCAGTGAAGGCCTTTTATTTATTTACGAAAACTGTATTTTTTGTGGATATTATTAAGCACGGAGTGGATTTAATAAATCCTTATATATACTAAGACTTGAACATGGAACCTGCACAGGTCTCGGCATGTTTTACCACAATGGCAATGCCTCATCGGCCATTGAGGGCTTATTATAGTCAACCTCATAAACATACTACTAATACTTATGACAAGTCCAAGCTCGTAATACAAGCCATATGTCAATGATAATTAGATATACAACTTCACTTGCCACTTAATTACGAAAGAGGAAATAGTCTTTGTGAAATCATTCATTCCATCATTCCCGAAGCTTGAGGCCATTAATTTCTCCCAATCTCTAAACAAAGAAACATGCTTGCCCATCTAAAGTACTTAGCGATCATCGTAGCAATTTTGTTTTGTCCCTTAATATAAGCCATTTACAATACCAAAAGAGCATTTATTAACATTTTTCCTCATCTTAACCTTAATATATATCTACCAAACCACTTCTACTTACTATACAACTATTGCATTTATGATAGTCAAAGAGTGTATTAGGCATTTTCTTAGACTGTGTAAACTCTAGAATGACTTATATTTAAGAATGGAGGGAGTAAAGCCTAAAAATTTAACAATTCCCAATTCTTTGTGAACCAACAAAACTTAGTAAATGAATCTTAAGAGTTTGATTTGCTCTGCAATAAAACTGCAAACTCAATGCATCGATTAAAATGATAATACACGAAAAAAGTATAACAAACCGCAACATATATTGTACCCCTATCCGCTCATTCAAAGTATCTCCCTCTACCCATGTCTCTTGCAGGGTCATCTTGCCAACCTCACTCCGCATGGTTGTCAAGGCCAACTGTTTCACAGCATTTATAGGATTCTTTACTCCATACGACACCAACTTTGGATCATCAATCTGCAAAAGAAAAGGTGCACAAATGCATACCAACACTAATCAGTCACATAATTACGCAATCACTATATGAGAACTATGACTTGAGTGAAATATTTCACTAACATTCAATATAATTCTATCTGGTAACTCAAACAACAAAAATCTGATTATTACTTCCTTCTCTGATAACTCAAACAACAAAAATCCCTTAAAATTCATTAGCAGTAAGTAAGTAAGTTTTTGCAAACAAACACCTAGTCTTACCTAGTTCTTTTCAGGGAAACCTAATTAAATTAGAAAAGTTGTAAAGAAGACAATATAGATAAATACCCCAATCCTTAAGCAACGGAAACAGAACAAGAAGAAAGTGAAAGAGAGGACCTAAATCTTTTTAAAATGAGGTTTGTTGAGCCTTTTTAAATGTTGAATCGGTTCACCAGCATCCCACAAGTACATCAGCAAGAAAGGCCATCCTCAAGCTCAAAGTCTCAAACCCAACATTTTCTACTCGCACCAATTGCTAAACTGCACAACCATTCTCCAAAAAGCAAAAAGCAAAAAAAAAAAACCCCATTGGAAAAGAAAAAAGAAAACAGAGCTCAAGACCAAATGGCACCAAGCCAGATCATACTATAATCGAGCAACCACGGTTACAAGAAAAAAGGATTAGATCTCACGAAATGAGAGCTATACGTAAATGGGTTTTCAGGCGCAAAAAGAAATAGGTGTAAATGTCTTGGGGCGATTGAGTAAAACGGGTAACTAACATCGATTTGATCGAAATTACAAAGAAATTCGCGGTTCGGTGCAAGGAGCGGGAGGAGCAGGTGAAAGCAAGTGAATGTGTGACGTGTTCCAATTTATTTATTTTTAATTCCTTTTTTTCCGCTCTAGGCAAAAGAAAAGAAGAAGAGGCTTTAAAACATCTATCGGGGCGGAGGGCCCAAACGAAGCCAAAAAACCCCCAACAGAACAAAATTTTCTTCTCATCATGCAAAAAAGAATTATCAGCGCAGATTCAACACAAAATGAACACGTCACCTATACCATTGTTTTCTTATTAATAGTAGGTAGATCTATATATATGTAGTGTTAGCTATGAAAAATAAAAATGTTAACTCTCCAGGCTGTTGTTGCTTGGCTTTGTGAGGCCTCTTTATCTTTCTTTGTCAAAAGCCCACTCTTTTGAGTCTAATGACTTTGATAGTTCTTTTATACAAATTTTAAAGACACCACGTAATTACTTCAGCACTACATTTTGCATATAAATTTCTACATGTAAACGTGGTGTCGGAAGTAAAAAGTGGGGTGCTTTCAGAATTGCCATTCTTTTAGTGTAGTTTAGCTATTTTTTTGGTTTGCTTGTTTGTTTCCTTTTTTCCTCCTTCTGTTTGCCCAATGGTTTTGTTGGTGACGATGCCAAGAAGTGAACTCGCCCACGTGGCACCTCATTAGTGGCCCAGCATTAAATACAGAGAGAAGGGCTGTCTAGAGGGTCGGATGTCCCGGCAGCCGAACTACAGTAGCTCGGCTACTCTCCCCTACCCCTTTAGGTCGACCAATGCGTAGGGCCGACCTCTAAGAAATATAGGCACGAATACTACCCCGACCTTTGCAGGTCGGCCAACACTTGTGTTCAATTCTACCCTTTACCTGCGCGAGAGTCCAAGCAGAAGCCAGCTCGCCTCTCCTCCCCAACCTCCGCAGGACGGTCAAAATACGAGGGTTTCACCCAGCTCAACTCGGGCCATCTATGTCGGCCAGAGTCAGTCCTTACGCATATTCCTCACGTGTGTTGTAAACATATAACCATGGAAGGAATCCCGGGTCTTAAAGGCTCCAATCTTTATCGTTTAAATATAAATATTTGAATATCACAATTATCTCCTAGAATCAAGGGGATTAACTAAACGTAATCATTTTCCTTAGGGAACACGCCAGTCAGTGTCCATCATGGATACGTCAGATGCTAACCCTAGGGCACAAGCCCCACTATATAAACAATCCCTAAGGAACTACGGAGACTTGATTCCAATCCCAGTATTGGATACGTAAGCAGTTTGATCACTATCAAGTGCAGTCTAAATCACCCCAAAACACCCCCTCTGTTTCTGTTCTCTGTATTCAAGGAGCATTCTTAGGTTATCCCCAAGAGAAAGAGCCTTAAAGTTTATACAGACGAGCTTTTGGATCGTCAATTGGCGCTAGAATGAGGGCCTCTTTATTTGAAAATCTCAGGAAAAGCTCCAGAATCAACATGGTGACTACATGACAACAAGTAGCCAATGGCAGCAACGCCAACCATGCGATGGAATCAGATGCTAACAACAACCAGAACCAGCAGCAGGAAGAAGTCTCTCTTGACCCAACCCACCAGGCGTTGGTGGATCAACTTACGGCTTTAGATGCCGCAACAAAAGAGGTTGTCCTCAATGCAGTGTTGGCAGAAGAGGATGAAGAAGATAAAGACCTGGAAGGTCTTGAAGAAGAGGACCCTCTTGAGGAAAACTCACAGGATCAGAATCTGTAGGTCGGAGATCTATCAGGGGAGAATTCACAGGAACAAGATCTGGAGGAGGATGACCCCAATGATGGGACCTGGCAGCAAACTCCTTCTCCTCCTAGGCATAAAAGGGCCAAGATGGATGATCCGTCAACTTCATCGAATCTGAGGAAGCAGTTGGTCGTGCCCCAGGCGCTAATGGTAGTTCGCATCGAGCAAGATGCCCTAGTCGGACGGAGATCTGCACTCTTGGCTTGCGAATCCCTTTTTTCTGAACAGATCGACAGCTACCCCCGACCGACAAGGTTCAAGATCCCAAAGTTGGAACCTTATGACGGAACCAAGGACCCTCAGGACCAATTGTTCCAGTATCTTACGCACATGAATATCAACTGTGTTCCCAAGGAGATGAAGTGCAAGGTGTTTCCAGCGTTGTTTACTGGCCGAGCTCGTGAATGGTTTAAGAAGATACCGCCTAGAACTATTTACAACTTTGATACTTTAGGAAAGATGTTCCTCAATGTGTTTATCGCGGCAAAACCGTTTCAGAAGAATGCTACCCACTTGTTTTCTCTCAAACAGAAGAAAGACGAAACCGTGCTGCAGTACCTTAAGCGGTTCAGTGAGGAGTCACTTCAAGTACGAGATGCCGATGACCATGTTCAGATCGCGTCCTTTATGGCAGGACTACGTGAAGGAATGCTATATGCTAAGTTGAGCAGCAAGCTCCCTGCGTCTATAGAGGAGTGCATAGAGATAGCGTTCAAACACTGTCAAAGAGAAGAGGCCAACCGGCTGAAGCGAGAACTGGAAAAGTTAGAGTCCAAAAATGACAAGGTCGATGACACTTCCGATAAGAGAATGAATTCATCAGGAGATCGAAAGATCGGATCATCAGGGGGACGATCCGAGAGAAAGAGTGCCTTGCAGCCACGAGACTTCACAACGTTAAACAGGCCTCGTGAACAAGTGCTCGACATCATAGAAAGAAAGAGTTTAGCAAAAACTCCTACACCGCTGCGAATCCCCCTGGACAAAAGGGATCAAAGCAAGTTTTGTACGTATCATCAAGATACTGGGCATAATCTTGATAGTTGTAGAGATTTTCAAAGGGATGTGGAGGCAGTAATTGTAGAAGGAAAGTTGGATGAGGTCGTGGAGCGACCCCGATATGGCGAACACCGAGGACGGCAGGATTACCCACAGAGGAACTATAACCAGGATGGCAATCGGCAGGGAGAGCCCCAGCGAAGAAGATATCGGTCTCCGGATAAGGATCAGCAGATGGATAATCGGCCGATTAAAACCATCAACACTATTGTGGGAGGCCCTGGCAGTGTATTCAAGGTCGGTAGCCTAAACGCCCGATCAGGGGGCGTACAGGCGAGTAGAGGGAGTCAGATCATTTTTCAGGAAGTAAGCTATGAGCCAAGGGACCCACTCCCCTAGTCCCAAACAATGAAGGTCTGGTGATAGTAGTTGTGGTTAACAAGAATCTGGTAAAGAGGGTTTGCGTCGACACTGGTAGCGCCGTCAACGTTCTGTACTTTGTAGTCTTTCAGGCAATGGGTCTTAAGGAGTCTGAGTTGACTCCTGTTTTGCGCCTTTGTTCGGATTTGCTGGTCCTCCTGTTCATCCTATGGGAATGTTCGGCTTGCAACAACATTCGGGAAGGAATCAGTGGGAAGGACTCTTAACTATGTTGTGATCTAGTCATCGTTAGCATACAACGTCATCCTAGGAAGGCCCGCTCTGATTGATCTACGGGCCGTGATCTCCCCAGCTCATATCAGTCTAAAGTTCCCGACCGCCCGTGGCTCGGTAGAGATCAAAGGAGATCTGGAGGTCGCTCAAAGTTTCTATGCAGCCACTATCAGGACAAAGGAATCGACTTGGCCTGATCGACTCGGTAAGTCTTTATCTTTTGTTGCTTTTCCTATACTTTCTCTTTTTTCACTTTAGTTCTGTTCATTTTTCATTATCTGCCTTGGATATTTCTGCTTCTTGGATGTTTTTGCTTCATTGAATAAATTCTACCTTCTGTAGTTTACTTGCTTCCTTATCTCTATTTATAAGTCCATAAGGGCCATCTAACCGGTATGCTCCGCCCTAAAAACTTTAAACGAGAAGTCAGCACTAGCCTGGCCCTTCTCGTCCTTAAAACTTTGTGTGAGAAATCAGTCCGACCTGGCCCTGCTTGCCGTGCTTTTAAACGAGAAGTCAGAACTAGCCTGGCCCTGCTCGTCCTTAAAACTTCACGTGAGAAGTCAGTCCGACCTGGCCCTGCTCGCCGTGCTTTTAAAAGAGAAGTCAGCACTAGCCTGACCCTGCTTGTCCTAAACTTCACGCGAGAAGTCAGTCCGACCTGGTCCGGCTCGCCATGCTATTATGTAAATTCATCTAACCTAACTCAGTTTACCCTAAAAATGGCCAGACTTAGTCCTATAGGTCATAAGCAAACATAGAACTCAAGATGATCTTGGGATAATTCGGATTCATAATACCCGAACTCAGGAATAGAGTTCGGCCTTACATACAAACATAAGTGTGCAGTCGGAAGATTCAGAATTGCATACAGGGAGTCATTTACTAACTTAGGTTTGCACGAGCCGAACCCCCGCGTTGGGCTCACGTGATCTAAACAAGTATGTCATCCAAAAGTTGAGACTAATAAATGGCATACTGGGGGGCACACACTCCTCCGATATAACAAAACAAATAAAAAACAAAACAAAGCTCAGAAAAACAACAATGAAAAACAAAACATAATTCAAAAGGTTTTTTTTACTAAAATATCAAACAAAATCAAAATACAAATTCTTTCTAACTTTAAGAGTCTGGGGTCGGACTCTTCTGAGGCTCGGACGACGGAGCCGGACTAGACACACCAGCAAGCTAAGTAGCGTATTTAGAAACAATGTCCACCCCAGCCTTAAAGTCCCTCACCCGCTTATCATAAACCTGGCTCGTCCCGGGTTTGTAATAAACCTTCTTAGGAAGATCATCTATAACGAGGGAAGGATACTGAATCCTTGCCTCGTGATGCGATACGATCCCAGGAGATCGACGAAAGGATCAATGAGAGCGGGAAACCCTAACCTATCTAAGCAGCAGTCTAGGAAGGGGGCCAAGAACAACTCAACACTTTGCTCAATAACGCTGATAAGCTCTTGAAAGGGGTGCAATCTCTACGACAAAGAGATCACTCACTCGCAAGTGATGTTCTTGATCAATCACAGACCAAGGAAGAAGAGAAAACTCTCAATTTCATTATAATAGATTCATCATTGATTCCTTATACAATTACAAGTGGTTGCCTTTATATAGGCTACAAAATAAAAGACTGACAATCTCCTAACCGATGTGGGATAAATTACAACGTAATTTTCGCCACTTTATTTTGTAACAAATCTAACTCAACCCTAATAAGCCCAAACGATTTTTATTTGCTAAAAATAAACACCTGGCCCAATATACTAACACATGGGCAACTTTTGACACGGGCCTAAGGCCGTTTTATTCATTAAAACACTGAAAACTAAAATAAACAAAACAAATAAAATGTCTCGGGATGATCACATCATTCCCTCCCGGTTGGAAAGGATTCGTCCTCGAATCAACAGGACGTCATAGAAGTCAGCATCAGAAACCAATCCCGAACAACCCACAAAAAACATCAACGCTATTCCGGGATCAAATATACGACGAAGTGAAAACCTCAAATCAACCTGATGCGAAAAGGACGACGTGTGCTGCAACAATGAGACAGAAGAACAAAATTGTGGCTTGACAAAATGTGGACGAAACATGGTGTGGCAGCAATATAACTAGAGCAATGCAATATCGGAGCCGCATCAATACATGCAGCAAAAGGATCAACAAAATGATGCGCCGGCTTGCCACCATTAACAACCGGGGATACATCATCCAAAGGCAATATAGGGGCTGCATTGGATGTATCCAACAGCCCGGTGTCCACCTCATGTGGATGATCTTCATGTACCTGCAAAGAAGATTCAACAAGGCTGGAACTAGAGTTTAGTAACATAAAATCTTCTTCTTTCTCCACAATAGACGCTTCAGATAGTTCCACATTCGCATCAACAACTTGACGACCACTTGCAGCGCTTTCCAACTCATCACAAGGATCATGCAACTCCTCACACTCAACATCACTCGCAACATAACCATCAACGACTGTCTGATCCCTATGCATTATCTCGTCCACAACAATTGCCTCATCATCGTTAACAACTTCTGCCACACGCTTATTCTCCTCGGCGATTGCATCTGCCACCATTGACTCTTGGACTACCTCCTCTCGAATGTTAACACTCTCATCGTTGTTTGCTTCATCCAAGGCTTTTTCCCTTTCGGATTCACGTTTCAAACGAGCATCCTCATGTGCGGCTGCCAATTTGAGTTGATCTTTGTGGGCATCTTCGGGGGATAAGGAACGGAGTGTAAGTCTCTTCCCCTTATGGAGAAATGTGTATCTATTCTTATACCCATCATACGTAACTCTCCTATCATATTGCCACGGTCTCCCAAGTAGGATATGACAGGCATGCATAGGGACTACATCACATAAAACTTCATCATCGAGCCTCTGAAGATTAAAAGATATTAAGGCCCGTTTGGTAACTCGCATTTCACCAACATCATTGATTCCTTGCAACGTATATGGTTGAGGATGGGGTGTCGTAGGAATAGATAAATTGGAGACAAAACCAGCACTTATGACATTGGCACAGCTTCCCGCATCAATTTTCATCAAACAAAGCTTTTCACTAATCAAACACCTCGTATGAAACATATTCTCCCGTTTCAAGTTATCCTCCACCTTCTCAACACTACTCAAGGATTTCTCTAACACAAACATCTCTCCTTTCAATGATTCATACCCTCACAGATACCTTAGTTTTCACAAACTTTTTTGACAACAGAATTTCACAGGTGTGAAACCCACGTATTTAAGCACCGAAATACTACGAATCTGGAAAAACTCAAAAGACAACAGTTGTAGAACAGAGAGTTTTCTAAAGGATGTCAAAATTTCAGATTTTTGGAGTTAAAAAAGTTGATCAAACAATCATTTTTCAGAAACTGATGCAATCTGTCAAAAATTTCCAGATTGATAGCCGTGACTTAAGGTGCCAATTCCGTTAAAACTACAGCGGATTTGGCAAAAATCAAAAGACAAAAGTTGTAGATATGTAACTTTCCTATATGTTAACCAATTTTCAGGTAATTTTGATTCGTTTAACCCACTGAAAACGAATTCAAAGAATGATTTACTGCTGCAGTTTTTCTTGACAGATTGTTTGGAGTAATCGGCGGTTTTAGACAAGATTTATGTTGAATCTGGATTGGGTGTAAAGAGAGAAATTGTAGCACGAGATGTGTTTTATAAGTGGTAAAAAGTTCAGAATTGTTCGAGTTGTTTTGGTTAGGGAACGAACTGATACAAAAAAATGGGATCTGGAAAATAATTAGGGTTCTTGGGATGAAGGTTTGAAGGTTTGAAGGTTTGAAGAATCTTCAAGTTTTCCGGGGAGGATGGATGAAGATTGAAGATTTTGGATGTTCTTGGGTGAGGGTGGACGAAATTAATGAACAAAAAGCAAGGAACTAATTTTATTTTTTTTTGAATAAGAAAATTAAAGAAGTAAAATAAACGGGGATATTTGATACCTTCGTCGCTGAGCTCTGCTACCAACTGATGCGATACGATCCCAAGAGATCGACGAAAGGATCAATGAGAGCGGGAAACCCTAACCTATCTGAGCAGCAGTCTAGGAAGAGGGCCAAGAACAACTCAACGCTTTGCTCAAGAACGCTGATAAGCTCTTGAAAGGGGTGCAATCTCTACGACAAAGAGATCACTCACTCGCAAGTGATGTTCTTGATCAATCACAGACCAATGAAGAAGATAAAACTCTCAATTTCATTATAATAGATTCATCATTGATTCCTTAGAAAATTATAAGTGGTTGCCTTTATATAAGCTACAAAATAAAACACTGACAATCTCCTAACCGATGTGGGATAAATTACAATGTAATTTTCGCCACTTTATTTTGTAACAAATCTAACTCAACCCTAATAAGCCCAAACGGTTTTTATTTGCTAAAAATAAACACCTGACCCAATATACTAACATATGGGCAACTTTTGACACGTGCCTAAGGCCGTTTTATTCATTAAAACATCGAAAATTAAAATAACCAAAACAAATAAAATGTCTCGGGACGGATCACATCTCCTCGCCTACTACCTAGGTGTACCCGTGGTTCAGGACGGGGATTAGCAACATCCTCAGGGTCACAGCAAAGTCCCCGGAGGCTTTATACTCCTGGATAGCCTCGACACATCGAACCGGGATGGTAGCCTCCAGGTGGCCACTCTTGCTTGGAGGTCGGAAATCTCATTTTCCTTCACTTCTTCTCCTCAGCGAGCTCACTTGCCAAGGACTTCAACTCACCCTCTTGAGCTAGGTGCTGAGCTTGCATGTCCTTTATCTCTGTATCCTTAAAGTGAGCAGCCACCTTAAGTTCTTCACGTGTCTGCCTCTGCTCGGCAGTCTTATTCTTCTGGGCAGTTAAGTCTGCTGAGACCTTGCCTAGCCTCTTGAAAACCTCTTTGCCAATCATGCCCCCCTGAACAATTAGGAAGAGAGAGTTAGGACCTCAAATAATTTGGCTTTAAAACGAAATGAAACAGGAAAAAGTCGCTTACCAGTTCAACAGTCTTACAACCTATAATCGCCAACTTCTCATCGGACATGTTGGCGATCCACTGATGCTCGGAAGCAGCCTTCTCCTGAGCCTACTTAGAATCTTTGGACTTGTCTCTTTTTGGAGGGCGACCTTCGTGGGGGATCGGCCTCGATCGCCCTTTCTTCCCTAGCTTCAGGCCCCTTTCTGTCATTTCCTCAACCTCTTTAGGATCACCTGTCCCTAAGGGGAAGCAGACGAAGAAGTGCCTACCACTTCCATGACAGGATCCTCTACAGATGCAATCCGGGCCGATGGAGTCGGCACAGTCTGACGAACCACCACCTCTCTCTCTGCTCCAGCTAGCAAGTCGGCCACTGCAAATGTGAACAAAGCATTAGTCGGGTAGAAGCATAAAAATAGTAGCAAAGCTAAATTATAAAAGATAGGCTCCTACAGGACTTCCACTCGGCCTTGGTAAAGTCCACGTAAGGGTTAGGCCCCGCATCCTCCAGCCGAGCAGCCGGAATCAGATCGTCGTATAAATTCTGCCACTCGATGGAGTACCCCGACTCCCGGATCTTCTCCACCAACATGTCCGGTAAATCCGGATGATCATCTTTGTCTAGATCGGCCATGTTCCACACGCTCAGCTCGGGGTGACCTTCATGGCGTACGTAGAAGAATCTCTCTTTCCACCGTTTGAAAGAGTCCTTGCCCGGGGGAAGTATGGGAATGTCAGATGACTTCCCCTGCCTCCTGGAAAAGTAATACCGGTAGGGGTGGTCCTTTACCCCTACACGGTGGTAGAAGTGCCTAAACTTCTTTACGCTAAATTTTAGGTTTAGCAGCCGGCACCAGATAGCAAACCCAATGATGGCCCTGATGCCATTGGGGGCTATCTGAGAAATCCTGAGTTCATAGCGCCGGAGTACATCGAGGAGGGGAGGGCAGAAAGTTAGCTTAAACCTACCTAAAAGTATTCTCGGTGAACTGTACAGAAACCCTCCGGCAGGTCCTGAGCGAACAAATGCGATTCCGAAGGCAATGTCGGGGCAAATCTTTATTTATCAATCCTATATCACTCGCATATCTCGTCCAGATCCTCTTGACCCAAAATGGACCCAATGTCTCTACTATCCGCAATAGCCATCTCAGTACAATCGGATTTGGGGTTCCGGCGAAAATAAGTTTTATATCTAGGGACAAAGGAAATTGAGCTATAAAGATAAATTACGAAGGGAGAAACACTTACTTTCAAAACAGATTTGAAGATGGAAGATGAAGAAAGGCAATCGGCAGTAGACCCTCTGATTTAATAGCCAAAGTTATTTCGAAATGATTGATATGTCGGGGTTATAACCCCCCTCCCACTCACCTCAAAAAATGGCCCTAATTAGTGTTAGTGGGCAACAACGCCTTGTTTCCTGGAATAGCTATAATCGCGTCATAGTCAACTTCGCCACCTGGCACTTCGAATTCAAAACCTACAAGTTAAACACCCGAGCCACCACTTAGGCAGATCTGAGCCGACCAACCAAAGCTCGGCTGGATCTGGCGGGCTTATGACGATGCCAAGAAGTGAACTCACCCACGTGGCACCCCATTAGTGGCCCATCATTAAATACAGAGAGGGAAGGGCTGTCTAGAGGGTCGGATGTCCCGGCAGCCGAACTAGAGTAGCTCGGCTACTCTCCCCGCCCCTTTAGGTCGACCAATGCGTAGGGCTGACCACTATACAATATAGGCACGATGTAAGATCCCGACTTTTCATAAAAGTGTAAAATAGTCATTGGGTGTATTTATTACGACCTAATTATTATTTGTCCCATTTATTTAATTAAAAAGGAATTAATTAAGGGATTTAGCTATTAATTATAAAGGATTTAATTATTGGCTATAAAAAGAATATTTTCCCAAAATACCTTATTTTGGTGTTACACGTTAATTCTGAAAAAAGAAGAAGAGAGGAACGGCGCACAGAGGAGAGCAACGCAGAAGATGCATGGAAAAAGGAGAACGTAAACTTCAACCGTGTGATCAATCCGCTCATCTGTTCAAGATGCCGCAGGAGAGAAAAGTGATCAGCACGATGAGACGCAACTTAGGAAAATAAAATATCATTATTCCGTAAGTTTTCAGTTTAGCCCTAGTTTTTGGTAACCTTTGAGTTTGATCTTCAAAAATTCGTATCTTTCAATCCGTAGCTCTGTTTTTCAGCCATGAGTAGTCGAAACGATCGTCTTGGAACATAGATTATTCTAAAAAATAGTTTCGCAATAGTTAATCCAGGTAATCAGTAGTTTTATGCACTTTTTCAGTTTCATTTTTTGCCAGAAAATAGGATTTTAGGGTTTCATGTTGATCAAATAGGTTTTGGGTTTGAGGATCAACAGTTGCAGTTGCTTGGTGTTTTGTTGTCGGTTTTGCAGGCAATTAAGGTAAGAGGCTCTTCCTAACGAATAATTATGGTGTTACAATGTTTAGGTTGAGTGTTAGTTGTAGCAAGGAATCATGTTTTATGTTGTAGTTAAAATGTTGGATGCTACGTGATGGTTAGTTATGTTTAAATCAGGTATTTATTGTTGTTTCTTTGTGATAGTTGATGTTAAACATGTTTGATTTGGGTTAGAAATCGTTAAGTTGTAGAAAATCATGTTTAGGGCTTTTCAGGTGCAATGCGCACGCATTCAGCCCAGTTTTGGGTAAATGTTGTTTTAAGCTATGAGTCCAGTTTAAATGTTATTTCTTCATCTAATAATACTAAATGAAAATGAACAAGCCTCGATTGAGTTTCTGATGCGTTTGGTTCCGGCACCAGACGTACTCTTAAAGGGGGTTGAAGTCCGGGACCGTCGGAAAGGCATGAAAGGGCTTGTGCTTTGATGAATTAGTATTCATCAATGTCTGTGTAATTGCTAGGTCTCGTTTATGTCTAGTGGTCTAGGAAGAGAATAGTATGTGTGAGGGAGATTATTTGAAAATACTTAGGCAGCTAGTTAACTATTTAGTAAATACATACTTGCTTAGTAAAAGGTTAAACATCATAAGAGCTTGGATAGACACAGTACAATATCGGAAATATGAGGTTTGGCCAGATAAAGTGGTGATGATCACTGCCGGATTCTAGACCCGCCAGATAAAGTAGCGATCATTCCGCCGGACAAACTCACGAACGAGATAGGCATTCACCGGTCAGCTCTCTAGGGTTGTCCAGACAAAATGGAATGACTGTCTCGGGACCGCTAGAGATTTATCTCTATAGGTCTACGTCTTTTGTCTTAGTGCATATCTCACTAAGTGTAGTGCCCTCGCAAACATGCTGTAACAAAGATAAGTTAAGTTAAAACGTTTAGTCATGACATGTTGATGGACATGAAGTGAACCCTAGATTGAGTCGGTCTCATACAAAAAATTTAATAATAATAATAATAACCTTTCGTTGTATAACTTAGTTATTCACTAGCTTCTCACTTTTACTAAGTACTTTGTTCTTACCTCATTTGCATTTTCTTTTGTATACATTGTGGGGTGAGAAGACGAACAGGTTGATCAAGTGTAGATGATGGCTTTTGAAGACTTGAAGTCTTGGAGAAGCTTTTAGTTTATTTCTTTGTAAAGGTTGTACTAGACTTGTTGTACTTCTAATTTTAAGACATCGTATTGTATAAGTCTTTGGGTTTTTCGTCGTTGTAATTTAACTATCCATCTTTAGTATGGTTAATTTCTATTCATAGTAGCTTTTATGTTTTCCCGAGTCCTTTTAGCTTCCGTTTGCTTTTATTTGATACGACGACGTAGAGGCTTGCGTATAATATTAGATTTATTTAATGTTATATGCGCCGAACGTTTCTCTTCCGGATAAGGGCTCGGTATCCGGGAGTGAGGCGTTACAGTTGGTATCAGAGAGAAGCGTCCTTTTTGTTCTAGGCTTCTCAACCTCTAAGATAAGATTCGTATGACTAAGAATCCTTAAACCGTGGTTAGGTTTCACTAGGACCAAGTGAAGAGTCGTCTTAGACGAAGGTTAAGTCGAGTTCTCAAGTTTTGTTCTAACTAGGATCACTAGTAGAAACTCTCACTTCTTTTGAAGTTTCCAAACCGTAACTTGTCACATAGGGTTAAGTGAAACCCCTTTAAGTAATGCTTTGGGATCGGAGTCTTATGCTTACACCTTAAAGTCGAGGTCCTCTTGGATGCTTTCCTTTTCCCTTACTTTCTCTATTGAAATCTCTCCACCTTCTTTACACGAATGTCTAAGTTTACTTTTATCTTGGCCTAACTTTGTAGAGAATGATATTTGATTCAACTCTACAAATCCCCCACTTTCTCTTTTCACGATCGCTTGGTTTGAGTTTATCAACATTCTTAGACCTTTGCTTTGCTTGATATGGTTCTACACGAACTCCATTGTAATTCTATTCTTTCCAAGTACTCCTCAGTCGTTTCAAATTATTAGTGTTAAAGGTCTACTTTGGCATCTATTATTCATCATCATTGTGTTTGGCTTTATCCAACATGAGTAAATGCTTTTGTTCCCATGTTTTCCCTTTAACATAAGACTGTCTTCCCTTACTCTAAAAAAAATTATGCAAATTTTTAGCAAAGTAGATTACTGTCTTATCTACAATTTCTCTTTTTACTTCAACTCGATAATTGTTATGAATTGTTCGGAAAATTCATGTTTATACAGGACACTCTGTCCAGAAAATCTGCAGCAGCACTTTAACTTCTTCTTCGGTTTTGAACAGGTTAAACATCTTTAAATGACCTGCAATTTTGATATGTTGCAGACAAGAATTTTATCTACAGTTTTCCCTTTTGGAATTAAGTTCAGATTCTTTTTCGTTTGATCTCGATTCGCAATGCAACTCAGTGTTTACTAATCTGGAAATTTTGACAGCTTGTGCAATTGTCAGAAATAATTGTTTTTGACCGACTTGATCTCATTCAAAAATTCCAATATTTTTATATCACCTGGAAAACTCCAGTATCTAAATCTTTTCTCTTTGGATCATGCTCAAATTCCTCTTTGTTTGTTCTGTGTAAATTGATAATGTCATATCCAGAGTAAAAATCATACACAACAACCTAAAAGGAACTCTCACCTCTTTGACTTAGAGTTTGGGCTAAGAGGGTAGTAAGTTACGATTGTTATGTTTAGGAGTTCCCCGATGTTCGATCTCCTTCTGAGTTAAATCTTTTGGTAGGATGCTCGTAAAGCTAACGTTATAGTTTCTTTTGAAGTTGTAAACAAGAACCAAGATGCTATCCTCCAGCATGCCATGTTTGATGTTCAGACCCTTTTGTACCTTTTGTAATTATACCTTTTCTGGTAATTTATTTCTCATGTAATCCCTCACTTGAGATCTTTAAACTCAACTAATCATCTCTGCTTGTTATCATTAACATATCGCCTTAAGCCCTTCTTTTGAACAAATTCACGCCTTCTTACTTTTCAATCAAGAAACAAGTTCTCTTCAAAAATTCTACATTGTTGCACTCCCATCCTTCATTTCAAATTCAAGTTTGGCTAAGCCTTCTGTTGTTAGAACATTCTTTTACTTATGTCCATTCTCAGCTCCCCTCCTAAGGGTAGAGTCGATGTTGTAACTATTTCACCTAATTCTGCCTGTTCTTTTAAGGTATGCATATCTTCTTTTGCTGGTCAAATTTTTAAGCCTACCATGACATTCTTTTTCAGTTACCTATCTTTAACCTTCTAGCAATTTATGCTAAACTAGTTTCAAGCAGAAGGGAGATTTTTTTTCAAGATGCCTTCTGAACCTATCTAGCCAACCAACATTTGAACTCCAAAACTCCTATTGAAGTTCAATCTAGATGAATGTACCTTGTACCCTTTAGTCTTAAATCTATTTCAGGCCATTTAGAGCCATGAACATATACACCTTTATGACTTTCCACCTCCTGTCATGGCATTTCTATTCCAATTTTGTTATACCGGTTGGAAGTCTATTTTATTTTTAACCTTTGTATTCCCACATGAGGAATAACCTTGAACATTTATTCCTTGGCAGAGTACTATTCCTCTCAAATAGTGCAACCTTGAACCTTTGATTTGAATCGTCAATGATCGTTTAAACTTTCTTTGAAGGTTTGAATTAATTCTTTGAAATCAAACCTTATCCGCAAATTCTTAAGTGTCGTTTCCCTTCACTTAAAAGCTTGTTTACCGCTTACTTATTCAATCTTTTATTATTCCCTTACAATTCCTTGAGAGAAATTTCTATTTCTTTTAAATCTTGAAATAACCTCTCTTTGACTACTGCAAACTTTGAATTTTTCTTGGCAAGTTTTATTTTCATTCTGAGACCTTTCGGTGTACTCGTTTTGTCTCCATGGCCCCTTCCTGTTGGGATTCTTGCTCTCTTTTGATTTCTACATTCTTTTTTTAGTCTTTCTGGTGCTCGACCTTGCACCTTTACTTTGTTTTTTCTATTGTGTGATGTTTCCTCCACGAAACTCGTGCGAAGTAAAGATTTTCATAGTTCGCCAACACCCATTTTTGTTAACCAAGTGTTTAACAATCAAGGTCACTTGCCTAATGTCCTCAAGTTTAGCAATCTCTTTCCTTCGCAGTTAATGTTTCCATGTCCATCAGATGATGTTTCCTTTAACGTCCCCACTTTCTCAAGACTTATATGAAAGCTTATTACCATCCTTTCAAGTTGCCTCTGAAGTCTTTGTTGACCACTGTATCTTGCAGAACTCCACTCTCTCAAAAGAATTTCATCTGCAAGGTGTTCTTTTGTTTTCCTTCTGGTGGCTATCCTTGGTATTATGATACAGTGCCTCATCCTCCAGTGTGGAACCACCTTCAACTTTTCCCCAACTCGGGATCATTTTGTTCTGCTTGTAACCCAAGCAACATGCCTTATTTCAAGTGCATTGTACCCTTCCTTGGCTTACCTAGTTGACATACCACCCTGGTACTCAACTTGTCACTTTTCAACTTCTTTTATTTTCCAAGCTAACCCTAATTGGCACAAGGATTGGATATGACCTCCAGAGAAAAAGTATGGCAAATCATGTTCTCCATCCTTAAGGAGTCTCAGAAGTCCTTCAGCTGGGATCCTTGCAGTTCTTCAGCAAGCTTGTGGTGCCATGATGGAATTTGAGATCGAAAGAAGTCAAGTATGCTAGGAAGTTGTGAGTCAGTTGGGAAACTCAAGCACTCAGGACATAGGTCAGCAGGAGCAAGCAAAGAGTGTTGAGTCGATGATTGCAAGATTCGAGGTAGTTGATGAGTTCGTGATGGAAAAAAGATGAAGATCCGGTGGTTTTGTTTACAAGTGAGTGGTCAGAACCGACCAGCCATTGGTCATGAGTTAGATGAAGATGGCAACAGTTTGCATCAGAATCATCTTTGGGTTCCGAATGCGGAAGATCGGGAAGGACAATGAAGAATAAAAACCACGAGATGGCAATTACAGTTCATCTCGGAGTGACTAAGATGTACAAGAGTTGGAACAGCACCGTTGACGACCTTTCATGAAGATAGAGATAGAAGAACGCGAGTTTTCTGGGATGAAGTGTAGTGACAACAGAATACGAGACCAGATTTGATACAGCAAGTCAACGAGGAGATTGAAGTGGATCATCGCAATCTCAAGTTGGCTCAAGACAAGCAAAAGAGTTGGGAAGATGGAAGAAGACGAAGACTGTAAGAGTTAGAAGACGAAACGCTTTGCAAAGTCCAGAGTTCAAGTACCTCTCGGTTACATTCGAGTTTCGAGGACGAAACTCCTCTTAAGGGGGAAGGAATGTAACATCCCGACTTTTCGTAAAAGTGTAAAATAATCATTGGGTGTATATATTACGACCTAATTATTATTTGTCTCATTTATTTAATTAAAAATGAATTAATTAAGGGATTTAGCTATTAATTATAAATGATTTAATTATTGGCTATAAAAAGAAAATTATCCCAAAATACCTTATTTTGGTGTTACACGTTAATTCTATAAAAAAGAGGCAGGCGCATGAGAGAGAGAGCAACGCGAAGATGCCTGGAAAAGGAGAACGTAAACTTCAACCGTGTGATCAATCCGTTCATCTATTCAAGATGCCGCAGGAGGGAAAAGTGATCAGCACGATGAGACGCAACTTTGGAAAATAAAATATCCTTATTCCGTAAGTTTTCAGTTTAGCTCTAGTTTTTGGTAACCTTTGAGTTTGATCTTCAAAAATTCGTATCTTTCAATCCGTAGCTCTGTTTTTCAGCCATGAGTATTCGAAATGATCGTCTTGGAATGTAGATTATTCTAAAAATAGTTTCGCAGTAGTTAATCCAGGTAATCAGTAGTTTTATGCACTTTTTCAGTTTCATTTTTTGCTAGAAAATAGGATTTTAGGGTTTCATGTTGATCAAATAGGTTTGGGGTTGAGGATCAACAGTTGCAGTTTCTTGGTGTTTTGCTGTCGGTTTTGCAAGCAATTAAGGTAAGAGGCTCTTCCTAACGAATAATTATGGTGTTACAATGTTTAGGTTGAGTGTTAGTTATAGCAAGGAATCATGTTTTATGTTGTAGTTAAAATGTTGGATGCTACGTGATGGTTAGTTATGTTTAAATCAAGTTTTACTGTTGTTTCTTTGTGATAGTTGATGTTAAACATGTTTGATTTGGGTTAGAAATCGTTAAGTTGCAGAAAATCATGTTTAGGGCTTTTCGTGCAATGCGCATATTCATTGATTGATTTTGGGTAAATGTTGTTTTAAGCTATGAGTCCAGTTTAAATGTTATTTCTTCATCTAATAATACTAAATGAAAATGAACAAGCCTCGATTGAGTTTCTGATGCGTTTGGTTCCGGAACCGGACGTACTCTTAAAGGGATTTGAAGTCCGGGACCGTCTGAAAGGCATGAAAGGGCCTGTGCTTTGATGAATTAGTATTCATCGATGTCTGTATAATTGCTAGGCCTCGTTTATGTCTAGTGGTCTAGGAAGAGAGTCGTATGTGTGAGGGAGATTATTTGAAAACACTTAGGCGGCTAGTTAACTATTTAATAAATACATACTTGCTTAGTAAAAGGTTAAACATCATGAGAGCTTGGATAGACCGCGATACAATATCGGCAATGTGAGGTTTGGCGGATAAAGTGGTGATAATCAACGCCGGATTCTAGACCCGCCAGAGATAAAGTAGTGATCATTCCGCCGGACAAACTCACGAGCGAGATAGACATTCACCGGTCGCTTCTACAGGGTTGGCGGACAAAGTGGAATGACTGTCTCGGGACCGCTAGAGATTTATCTCTATAGGGTTGCGTCTTTTGTCTTAGTGCATAATTCACTAAGTGTAGTGCCCTCGCAAACGTGTTGTAACAAAGATAAGTTAAGTTAAAAATGTTTAGTCATGACATGTTGATGGAAATGAAGTGAACCCTAGATTGAGTCGGTCTCATACAGATAATTTAATAATAATAATAACATTTCGTTGTATAACTTAGTTATTCATTAGCTTCTCACTTTTACTAAGTACTTTGTACTTACCTCCTTTGCATTTTCTTTTGTATGCATTGTGGGGTGAGAAGACGAACAGGTTGATCAAGTGTAGATGATGGCTTTTGAAGACTTGAAGTCATGGAGAAGCTTTTAGTTTATTTCTTTGTAAAGGTTGTACTAGACTTGTTGTACTTCTACTTTTAAGACATCGTATTGTATAAGTCTTTGGGTTTTTCGTCGTTGTAATTTAACTATCCATCTTTAGTATGGTTAATTTCTATTCATAGTAGCTTTTATATTTTCCCGAGTCCTTTTAGCTTCCGTTTTCTTTTATTTGATACGACGACGTAGAGGCTTGCATATAATATTAGATTTATTTAATGTTATATGCGCCGAACGTTTCTCTTCCGGATAAGGGCTCGGTATCCGGGAGTGAGGCGTTACACATGAATACTACCCCGACCTTTGCAGGTCGGCCAACACTCGTGTTCAATCCTACCCTTTACCTGCGTGAGAGTCCGAGCTGACGCCAGCTCGCCTCTCCTCCCCAACCTCTGCAGGACGGTCAAAACACGGGGGTTTCACCCAGCTCAACTCGGGCCATCTATGTCGGCCAGAGTCAGTCCTTTCACATATTCCCCACGTGTGTAGTTAACAGATAACCATGGAAGGAATCCCGAGTCTTAAAGGCTCCAGTCTTTATAAATATTTGAATATCACAATTATCTCCTAGAATCAATGGGATTAACTAAACGAAATCATTTTCCTTAGAGAACACACCAGTCAGTGTCCATCATGGATACGTCACATGCTAAACCTAGGGCACAAACCCTTTATATAAACATTCATCAAGAACTATGGAGACTTGATTCCAATCCCAGTATTGGATATGTAGGCAGCTTGATCACTATCAAGTGCAGTCTAAATCACCCCAAAACACCCTCTTTGTTTTTGTTCTCTGTATTCAAGGAGCATCCTTACGTTATCATCAAGAGAAAGAGCCTTAAAGTTTATACAGACGAGCTTTTGGATCGTTATTTGGGTTTGACTGATTTGTTTTGGCGTGTTTGTTGTCCTTTTCCGGCGGTAGTCCAGTTTTCATTAATATATCTTTCGTTTCTTGAAATGAACAAATTGTAATGTCCTATGGTTCATAAAAATTACTTGTGTCATAATGAATTTAATAACTATGTTTGAATCGATTTATATGTCAACAAGAAACGAAGTGTTGGCCACCTATAAGTGATTGATGTAACCTAATGTCTGCGAATGCGTTCGGATCTCCGTTTGTGAGCTCCCTTCATTAACTCCTCACATAAGAGTTGTGAAATATATATCCCTTCATTTACAGTTAGGGTTTAACCATTTTGTGAAATATATATCCTTTCAATAAAGTAAGTAAAGTTATTTTACATTCTGCACATTGATGTGAACAGTATATATAAGTTTACATTTCTTATTTTTCACGTGAGAGTTCACAATATGAAAATCATAAGAGGGGTCTTGTTCCTGACATGAATATGATCCGACTTCATAAACAGGGGCGGACGCAAGATCTCGGTTAAAGAGAGGGGCAATAAATTTTTTAAAGAAAAATAAAAAATTTAAGGGGGGCAAACTATATGCATAGTATAAATATTAGTGTATTTTTTTAGATCAATGAGGGCAATTCTCTTACCAGTTGTATGTAATTCCATGCATTTCTTCATACATGTTGCACTCAAAGATCAATTTAGGCTTTCTAAGTAAAACGAGCCTAATGAGCTCAGGTCGACATTAGGCCTTGGACAGACATAAGTCTATGTCTATTCAGTTTGAAGTAAGATAATCACCAACTCGTCTTTACCGACATGGTGCATGCTTATCTCGGTTTAGAAGTAAATATGAATCTTAATTGTAAATTTACAAATAATATATCTTATTTAGTGTATTTATTTGACATTGATAAAGTTTTTTTTTAAGAGCTGATAAATATTAATATATCTTATATAAATCGTAATATATTGAATACCTTTCTATGTATTCTTTTGTAACCCTATGGATAGGGGTCAGGTACCTATATAGATACATAAAAATTCGATGTATGACGTACCTTGTTTTGTTTAATTAAACATGTTTCTTTGAATTTTATTTATTGTTTAATTAAACATGTTTCTACGAATTTTATTTATATCATCTAATATTAATTTATATCATATATATTTGTAATGCGTGTCATTGCTAATGTGTCGCATCCATAAATTTAGAAATTAATCGTGTCGCTGTATCCGTATTAAAAAATATATCAAAACAATGTGAAATCAAGAAGGCTCTGAATTGTTGTTTTATTGAATTTAATGGAATTGATACAATACTCATTTATATAGGAGATAAAAGAGATAAATAATAAACTGAAACTCTAAGCTTATCCTAAGTTTGTTTAAATAATATGATAAAGATAAATATTAGCATCACTTAAAATGATTTATTGTAGCTAAACATTATCCTAACTTAACATCTATCCATTCGTATCTATTCTAATAAGTATCGTATCGCACGTATCTATATATGATCACTTCATCTTCTAATTAATATATATGTATCGTATCACGCGACATGTCCATATCTTATTTGTGCTTCATAGGCGGTAAGAGTACCCACTATGGATGAATGTGGTGGTGTTAAAAGTGTTTGCAAGTTTTTTTTTTTTTTACGACACACTCCTGCTACTACAATGGTCTCATATTCCACACTTCAAATAATCTACCGTGGCATAAGAAAAAAGCGAGTAAAAGCAAGGAAACTTGGGCTGGTACTTAAAAATTTGGGAAAAATAATATAGTAAACATATCAAAAGTTTTGCTGGGGAAAAATGGAGGAGAAGGAGATAGATGAAAACGAAGAAGTTGAGTTCTGTGAATTAAAATTAAAAATAAAAAATAAACCAAGCAGATCTGTAGCTTTATAAAAATTAAATAATAAAAAAAAAATAACTGCAGCTTCGTTTCCAAACTAAAATTAGAGCTAAACCAAGATCTGTGGAAGAATTGGATAAGATAGTATGTCCAAGCAAAATAAATTTACCATTGATTTTGGCTCTTGAATCTGGAAAATACAAAGAAAGAAGAATACTCTACCTGGAAAACGAAATCCATAGTGAGTACTCTAAGGATGGGTGTATTCTTTTTTCTGTTTTTTTTTTATTGAATATTTGTGCTTCGATCGTATCACGAGTATTTTATGCAAAATTTTAAGGGTTTTTAATGGTATGGTATTTTACGAAGTAAATAATGAACAAACCTAGAAATCGTGTTTTATAGAATGTCACAGAAAATCAGGGACGAACCCAACAGCCAAGAAGGGGGGTGCATGGCCCCCACTGAGATCCGAAAATCGACGTTTTTTTATAGATAAAAAATGTAAAAACACTATTGATGCCCCCACTCACCTTTCGAATTTACTCCGGTATTCCCACTGAGATTTTTTTCTGGGTCCGTCACTGTAAAAAATGTTTCAAAGAAAGTGTTGGATTCTAGTGGAATTAATCAATGTCAAGCGACTAGCTAGCGAGGTTGCCACAAAATGGCTTTAATTGAACTATAGAACTATGCAGTTTAGATTTAACTAACAAAACATGTTTGTCTTTTAGACAATATTTTCCATTGTTCTATTACCAATAATACACCGAGTATGATTGATATTATAAAAATTCCATATCTTAATAAATATATATGTTTTTACACCGAAAATATCATAAATACTCCTAAATTAAACCAAATGGGCCCAGAAGTCCGGTGGCCACAGGCTCATTGGTGGCTTTCCACGGGGACGATGGCGGCACTAGGATTCAGAAAGTTGCATCCATTGATTTTAAGACTTCCCATCAAGTTCCCCGCAGTTTTGCAACTTCCATTTATCCCTGAAATCTTCAAAACGGGCCAAAACCTTGCAATTCTTCACTTTTCATACTTGCAAACTTTCATTTCGTTCCCTCTCCAATTCTCTTTTTTCTCTCTAGCACCAAGGCAAGCATTCAGAATTTCTGGTGCAATAAATCCTTTTTCATCAGCCTTACTCAAATTCTAAGTATGTATTCATCTTAATCTTCAAGTTTCAAGGATGACCATTCATAGAAAACTAGGTTTCCATCTTGTTCTCTTCAAGTAAACCAAATGAATCATGTTTCGGGTGAGGAGTACTTTCTAGTGAAAGGAGAATATAACAGTAACAACCCAACAAAGCAAGCTAAGGACTCAAGAATCGAAAAATTCTATCATACAGTTGAGGGTGTTCAGTTGACTGATGAAGACTCAGCAGAGTACTAAGTGTTCAGCAGAAGTTTTCTGTATATTTTGTAGTTAGAACGGTTATTTGGTTATATTACAATGTAACTTCCATTAACTGATGCATGATGTGTATGATACTATAAATACCCCATGATCAGGATCATTGTAACTTAACTATTTTGTACTCTTCGATTATTCTTGAGTACTATACGCGTTTTATTTTGTTGTGTTTCTTAAGTTCCACAACTTCCACAAGGTATCAGAGCTTGAAACTTGAGAGTTTCAGATTGCTTTTATGTGTTTTCACTTTGAGAATTTTCTTCATCTTTCTTGTGTTTTTCACAGTTTCTTGAGAGAAATCTATGTTAAGTTTTGAGTTCTTGATCATTTTCTGATCGATTTTTGATATAATCCGGTGTGGATTACAAGTTCTTGACACCATGACAGCTAAGAAGCAATAGTTGAGCCATTCCAGTCCATTCTATCTTAATGCAAATGAGAATCCATTGATGAATGGCAACAATTATAACCCATGGAAGATGTCTATGAAGATGGTGTTGATCACCAAGAACAAATTTGTCTTCATAGATGGAACAATTAACAGGCCTGAACAAGATTCAACAGACTTTCATGCATGGAGGCAGTGTGATACTATGGTGAGATCTTGGATTTTGAATTCCGTTGAAACACCATTGCACAAAGTTTAATGTACTTCAAGAGTGCCCATACAGTTTGGAAAAATCTTGCTGATTGGTTTTCTAATGTTGATGAACTAAGACTTTCTGATTTTCTCGGGGAGATGCATATGTTAAAGCTAGGTGATGATTCTGTCAATCAGTATTTCATAAAAGCGATGGTTCTTTGGGAGGAAATCAAGACAATTAGGCCAATGCCAGTCTGTTCCTGTGATCCACAGTGCCACTGTAATGCATTAATACTCTGGTGGATCCTATGGATATAACATGTCATGAAGTTTCTAAATGGTTTGAGAGATGAATTTGAGCTTATGGTTACCAATGCAATGTTGATGGTGCCATTCCCAGAGATTCATTATGCCTTTGCAATGACTATAAAGTTTGAAAGACAGAAATTGTATGTGGCAAACAACAGGGCCATCCCTGTGAATTTGAAGGCCCCAAGGCAAATACATTTATCGGGTCCTTGAGTAATTTGTGTTTTTTCTTTTGTCGACTGAATTTTTAAAGACTAAAATGAAACATGTATCTAAAAAAAACATGTCAAGTCAACTTATAATGTTATAAATAATACAAAAGAAATGTTTTTGTCAAAGTCGGTTTACAAATATAAAAGTCCTTTTAGGCCTTTCCTGATTTCCTTAAGAAGGAAAACGTTTTTTTACTTTAAAAAAAAGGAAAAAGTTATAAATGACTGTTTTTAATCTAAAATGGGAAAAATGACAAGTAAAAAAGATAGTGGTTGAGAAGGACAAAAACGCGACTACATGTGTTACTACATGTTGCTTGTAGCAACATGTAGTAACACATGTAGTCGTGTTTTTGTCCTTCTCAACCACTATCTTTTTTACTTGTCCTTTTTTCCTATTTTGTATCTTATTTTATCCTTCTGACCCGCCACCCCTTAAAAAAAATACTACTGGGCTGAAACATGAGCTTCTAGTTTTTATAATACTATTGGCTTATTTTTCAGGTGAGCCTTTAAAATAATAGATTTTCGGTAGACACTAAGCCATGGCCTGGTTGGCCTAGCCCAAGGGACGGGTCTGGAAAACAAGGCCAAGAATCAAGATTCAATGATTTTGATGAATAAAAAAAATGGATAGGGGCAAAGTCTGGCAGCCAGCAGACCAGTTTCTGTGCCTGCACAGAATCCTAAGGCCAAGAATTCCAAGAAAATTCACAGCAGTTTTTGTGGATTCAATGGTCATACTGAAGAAACTTGCTACAAAAAGCATGGATATCCAATTGGATTCAAGTCAAGAAAATCTAATATGGTTGGAGAGGATGAGTCAGCAGAAGAAAATCATGTCTCTAGCAGGACTGATGTCCCAGGGATTCCAAATCTTACTACACTTCAACTAGAGAAGCTGATGGCTCTGCTGTGTTCTGATTCTTCTAGGCATACTGCTGGACAACTTAATGCAGTAAACAATGGTTTTTTCACCTGTTTAAGGATCAGGTGACTTAAATTTCATAAGACCAATACAATGGATCTTGGACTCTAGTCCCACAAATCACATTTTTAGGTTCATTAGAATTGTTAAGTAATCCCAAAACCCTTAGCTGGTGTAAAGATAGGATAACCTAATGGCAATAATGCTTCTGTAACACACATAGGACAAGTGAAGATAAATCCTTAGCTGACCTTGCATGACGTGTGTTATATTCTTGGTTTTAAGTATAATCTAATTTATTTACCTACTTTGATTGATCACTCTAAGTGTGCAACTGTTTTTACTGCTAACAAGTGTGTGTTGCAGGACAACAACATGAACCTAATTGGTTCAGCTGAGTTGCACTGAGGATTATATATGATGCATCAGTCTGTTAAGAGATCATTGTCAATGTTGTTTATAGTTCAATTCAGAATAACATATTGTCTGATAGATTAGATTATGCTCTCTTATGGCACTATAGACTAGGGCATTTGCCAGACAAAAGACTGCAAGTCATTAGCTCTAAATCAAATAATGTAAATGACTGTGAACATGATTTGTGTTATGTCTGCCCTATGTCCAATTGAAAGAAGAATCCTTTCCTTTAAGCACTACCAATGTGAATGCTTTTTTGTATCTTGTTCATATTGATATTTGGGGACCTTTGAGGCATCATATTGTGAATGGACATCAATATTTTTTGACTGCTGTGGATGATTTTTCTAGATTTACATGGGTGTTTTTAATGAGACATAAGTTGAAGCTTCTGATCTTGTTAAATATTTTGTTAAGTTTGTGTCTACTCAGTTTAACAAAATCATTAAAGTGATTAGATCTAACAATGGAGCTGAGTTACATCTCACAACTTTCTATGAACAACATGGCATTATACTTTAGACTCCCTGTGTCAGCACACCAGAACAAAATGGTACTATGGAAAGGAAACATCAGCATCTTCTGAATGTTGCTAGGGTCTAAGATTCCAGAGTAACCTACCCATTGAGTATTGGGGTTTTTGTCTTTGGCATGCTGTAATTAATTTAACACATACACCACTGCTGAAGGAAAACACATCTCATAAGGTGTTATAGGGCACAAAACCGGACATTTTTTCATGCACACTTAAGCAGTACAAGACAGAGTTTGATTCTAGATGCAGGACATGTGTCTATCTTGGGAATTCAAACACTTTTAAGGGTGTCATACTATTGGATATCACCAAAACATATATCTTTGTTGCTAGAAATACTCAATTTCATGAGACTTATTTTCCTCTATTAATTCTAGTAGGTCTTAGGTAAGGCGAGGACACTTCTGATATGCCAGTGCCATTTCCAGCCATGGATAGTTTTGATAATGAGATGAGTGAGTCATCTGACCAATCTAACACATGATTAGATGAGGATTCTAGTGAAGGGAATGTTCCAGTCAGCCAAGCACCTGCACTTGTTCAGTTGATGAGATCAACAAGAGCAAGAAATGCACCAAACTTTTATCAAGGAGGTGCTCACATAGTACAACAGACTACACATCTACTGAGTGAAGTGATGAATCTGAAAAAACTCTCAGTTGAGTATGCCATATATGTTTGTTCAATTGATGTTGTTAAAGAACCAAAGACATAAAACCAAGCAATCAAGCATGATGAGTGGAAAGAAGCTATGCATAAAGAGATTGAGGCTTTACATACCACACATACTTGGGAGGTTGTTGATTTTCCATCTGGCAAGAAGCCCATTGGTTGCAAATGAGTGTATAAGATCAAATATAATCCTGATGGTTTTGTAGAGAGATACAAAGTTAGATTAGTTGCAAAAGGCTACACTCAGACATATGATATTGATTATCAAGAGACCATTTCTCATGTAGTCAAGATCACCATAGTCAGAACCTTACTAGCAACAATAGCAGCTAATAAGTGGCATCTTCATCATGTGGATGTCAATACAACCTTTTTACATGGAGATCTGTATGAAGAAGTATATATGCAGCTTCCCCCGAGTTTCAAGACAGTCAAACCAAATCAAGTTTGCAAATTGACTAAGTCTTTGTTTGTATTAAAACAAGCCAGCAGACAATGGAAATGTAAGCTGACTGAGTCTTTAGAAGGACAAAGTTTTGTTCAATATAAGAATGATCATAGCTTATTCATCAAGAGGCCAGGACAATCTTTCATTGCCTTACTAGTTTATGTAGATGACATACTAGTAGCAAGTCTTGACATCCAGCTGATTCAGCAAGTCAAAGATGCCCTACATAAACAGTATGCCATCAAAGATCTTGGCAAGTTGAGGTATTATTTGGGCATTGAGGTTGCAAGAACCCCATAGGGTATCTCTATTTCTTAGAGAAAATACACTCTCAACCTTCTAGAAGAGTATGAGTTTTGGAGGGCCAAACCTGCCAAACAACCTACGGAATTTAAGCAGACCCTACAACATGAAGATTCGTCTTTGTTAGATGACAGTACTGCATAAAGATCATTGGTTGGAAAGTTAATATATCTTACTTTCACTAGACCAGACATAGCTTTTGCAGTACAACAACTAAGTCAGTTCTTAGATACTCCTACTGAAAATCATATGAAGGCTACTCACAGATTGCTGAGAGATTTGACGGCTAATCCATGATAAGGCATATTATTTCCAGCAGAGAACAATCTTGTTTTGAAAGGCTTTACTAAGAATGACTTGGATGCCATAAAACATAAATTTTATCTGAGGATACATGATGTTTTTGGGAGATTCTCCTATTTTTTGGAAAGAAAAGAAGCAGAAAACCATAGCAAGAAGCTCCTTAGAGGCTGAATATAGGCCTATGGCCAATGTTGTGTATGAATGTCAGTGGCTAGTCTATATCCTATGAGATTTGAAGATTCATGTTCGATTGCCTGCTCTGCTGTATTGTGATAGTGCCAATGCTATGCATATTGCTCATAATCATGTGTTTCATGAGAGGACCAAGCACATTGAGATCGACTATCATGTTGTACGAGACAAAGTATGGTCTGGTCTTATCAAGCTGCTACCTGTGAATACCAAAGAGCACGTGCTGACATTCTTACCAAAGCTCTGGATGCACCAATCTTATCTTATCTACTGGATAAGTTGGGGATTTCCAAGATATTTCAACCAAGTTCAAGTGGTTAAAGAAGTGCTGAGTGCAAGCTATTTCGTGTATCACTCTCAGATCGAGAGGGGTGTTACAATATATGGTGGTTAAAGGAGTGTTGAGTGCCATCAGCTCAGCATACAACTAAGTGTGTTCAACTGACTAATGAAGACTCAGCAGGATGCTGAGTGATCAGCAGAAGTTTCTGTATAATTTGTAGTTAGAATGGTTATTCTGTTATAAATGCCATGTAACTTCCATTAACTGATTCATGTGGTGTATGATACTATAAATACCCATGATCAGCATCATTGTAATTTAACTCTTTTGCACTCTTTGATTATTCTTGAGTAATATACTTCCTCATTTTATTTTATTGTGATTCTTAAGTTCCACAACTTCAACAGGTTCCGTGGTGTAAAAAAATCACAGTCTCTGTAGTAAGTTGTTTAGAATTTTGGAAAAAGAATATGTTAATTCTGAGTTAGTATGCATTTTCTTTGCAAGTTTCTAGATTATATGCTGATAAAAAGCATATCATTAGGGTTTCTGTGTTAAACAAGTTTAATGCAATTTTTACGGCATTAAATGATTTAAAATGAATTAGACATCTTGCCCATAGGATATATTATGTCAATTGATGTTAGATTACATTTTATGTGCTAAATGGTTGAAAAAATGTTTTAACCATCCAAGCATGTAAATGACATGCTGAATCTTGAACTTATTGTCTTGTAAATGTGTATGTGATGTTAGAAAACATATTCATAGGGCTGGAATCATGTATGAAATATTTACTATAATGTATGTATGGAATTGCAAGTTTTCATTGTTACGATGATATCAATGTATTAAAATGGTAGAGATCCTGTTTTAGGAGTTGAATTAATGATTCTACGGGTAGAATTTAAAACATGTTTTAAATGATCAAAAGTTTCTTATGTTGTTAAAGTATGTGATGATGAAATATAATATGGAAGTTGTGGATATAACGATGTACTGTGATTGTAGATGTAAGGTTTTAGGATTATGGCATGCTTATGATGTTAAATGTTGTAACATTAGTATTTTATGTATAATGTACATGCTATTAGTAAAGTATGAAGATATGTAACCAATGTTTGATATGATAATGTGTAATCTTATATGTAATATGTGGTAACATGAATGATAAAGATAAAGTTATGCATGTCACAGATATGTAACGGTACATAGCCAGATGGTGATATGTATGACGACGATACGTAACGGTATATGTCACCAATCAAGTAAAGAAGTATAAATGAGCTGTGTATGATGTCGATATGTAACGGTACACGGCGTGTTATGTCATGACGACGATACGTAACGTTGCATGTCATTAAGTAAATAAGTATGAATGAACTATGTATGACAACGATACATAACTGTGCACAACATGATATGCTTCACGACGATACGTAACAGAGGATATCACTAAGTAAAGAGTATGATGGACTATGTATGACGGCGATACGTAACGTTACAGTGTATGACGGTGATACGTAACAGTGCATATCTCTAAGCAAAGATAGTATTCATGAAAAAAAAAACAACAATTATGATACATGCATGATAATGTTAATAGAAATAATTGAAGTAACTATATTTTAGTATTGATTTATAGTATATAATATGCATTGATTGTTATGATTCAAGTAACTGAGTTCAGTTCTTTTGTTTCGTGTATGTTGTATGTTTTAACTACTATTTGAACATGTAATGGTAGTTTTGTGCTTTGATTTCGTGTCTTATATTTGCTAGCTAATGCTACTTGTGCACTTTCATATTTTTGAAAGAGAACTTGAAACTCTACCATGACCCTAGTAAATGTTCTTGTTCTCTTTGATACAATGAATCCTTATTGAGTGTTATCACCCTCTCTTTACTTTTCATCCAGATGAGTAGCAGGTTTTATATGATCTAAGTGATACTACTCGGCTTGAAAATGTAATTAATGTCCACTTCGAGAATGATATCATTACGGTGATGATCTTCTACAAGGACATAAAGATAACTCGAGCAGTTCATGATGTAATTTACGTAAGATGAATTAGTTGCTTTTGTTGATTTTAGAAAAATTTTATAAGACAAATTAGTATGCAATGAAAATTATACTTTGAGTTTTGTAGTAATTAATCCGAGTCCTTTCAAGGACGGAACTAGCATGTATGCTGGTGGGGGGGGGGGGGTGTTGCTAAGCCAACCCAACAATTTTTTATAGTATATAGCATTAAATTAAACTCAGCCCATCCCAACAATTTTAGTTCAACCTACCAGTAACTCTAGAGTTCAGCCCTTTCAGTTACATCTTTCAGGAGTCGGCCCATCTTTTCATGTCCAACAAATCTTATATATGTGATTGTATCTACAATTTTGTAAGTAATTTACATTATTGGTCGAATTTTCTTTTTCAAGTTCTTTTAACTCAACATCATTTTTGCTCGATTCTCTTCTATGTTTTCTTGGAAAAAAATCGTTGAATGTTGTTTGACAAAGTTGTGTTTGTTATAAACTTATATGTAGAGCAGATTTTTTATTTTTGCCCATCCGTCTATTCCTAACTCAATTTATAAGTCTCCACTAAGTAACAATGTCAGATGCTTATTTTTTACTAAATTCATGTGAATCTGTGATTTAATTTAGTAATTTGAGAATAGAGATACTGATCCCAGTCTTATGAACTCAAAATGAGTTTTTGCTGAATTGTAGACATCGAAAAAAAAACTTACGCTATAAAGTAATATTTACGAAAATTTTGATCTAGCCCATCCGGTTAAAAAAATACTGGTTCCGTCCTTAAGTCTTTTCTAGTTCAGCTTCTGCATATAATGTTTAGCGCATCATACGATTTTGTTATTCAAGAAAGAAAAATTTAATAGCATTTTTTGGTCATCATAAATTTTAGCTTGGTCATTGTCGAACAATACAGATCCAAAAGTTTACTCGAATTTTACGGGTCTATCATCATCTCATTACACATTTCCGTTATTTTGAAAACAATTGAAGAAAACAAAACACTCAGGACTACGACTACAAGAAGGTGTTAATGTATGCCTTATGTAAATCTTTAATTTGTTGTAAACCAAATCATTATTTCTCTCAAATTTCACCATCACCTTTACACTAAAAAAGGCAACCAGTATGGACTCGCATCTTGTTCTTGAGCAATACAAAACAAGAAAGTATCAAAAACTTTGCTGAGCTGGAACTCAACTTTCTGATCTGGCTAAACCACTTGGTGCAAGAAGTGGCCGGAGTGGGTTAGTCACACCTTTCATGTAAACCTCCACAAATTTCCATGTGCTAGCCCTGTGCATTACTTATTGTGCCACAATTTAGCCCCTTTTTCATTTCCACATGTGTCTATATATACATAAATGCACCCATTTCTTTAAACAAACAAAGCAAAATCATCAAGAAATCATTCACTTTTCAGGCTCGATCCAATTTATTATATATATACTTTTAGCAATTATGTCTCTCGTTTCGAGTTGCATTGTTTCAACATTGTACTGCAAAAAGAGTCATGCAAATGTTTATGGTGGTGGGGATTTTATCAACGCCGCCGATGATTATGATAATGCTCCGACAAGGTCGATGATGGAGGGTGACGACGATGACGATGATGATCATGATTATGACTGTGCGCCAGCAGCATGAGTACTTGTGCTCAATTGGTTTGGAGGATATAGTTGCGGGTTTCTAATAATCTTTAATTATAGAGGAAAATGTTTCTGTAACGGTTAACTATATTTTGCAAGTTAGCAAGATAAACTTTGCAAGTCTCTATTAATCTTTAATTATAGAGGAAAATGTCATTGCAATAATTAATTGTGTCGTATTGAGTGACAGATTCGTATTTTTTACATCTTCAATCGCCATGTATGACATATTGATCATGATGATCGTGATGTACATGGGTCTAACTATCATAATAAGGAAGTAAAGTGTGTTGTGTCATATTGTGGCATAACATGACTAGATAAAAATGCAGCTCATTAATTGTAAAAAAATGATAAGGGAACATATTTTCACAAGGCAATTATTCTGACCGAATTCGAGTCACAAAACGATGATAATTCTGATTCAATTCGAGTCAGAATTTTAAATATTTTTCATACCCAATACCGGTCAGAAAGACTTTTCTGATTAAATTGAGTCAAGAAAACCTGTAACATTATGTCTGAAATTCGGTCAGAATCAACGAGTTTGTAAATTATTTGACTCAATTTGAGTCAGAAAACAATGATTATTCTGATTTAACTCGAGTCAGAATTTTGAATGTATTTCATACTCAATATCGGTCAGAAAGACTTTCTGACTAAAATTGAGTCATGAATACTTTTAACATTCTGTCTGACATTTGGTCAGAATCAACGAATGCGAAAAAAACTAAATTTAAAGGGTAAAAGTAGAAAATAAAATGTTGTGTATTAAGATTTTTATTTGTGTGAAAAGACATTCCTAATGATAATACAACAAAATTTCCATAAATGAAGGTAAATTTAAGTTATTAATTATGTATGATAAAACGTATAGCAATCAATATATTTTACATCATAATTAATGATTTTTTTAGAGGATATTAATAATGGTTTGAAAATGTGGTATGTCACTTTTGTAATGACAGTTTATTGTGGAATAAACATCACTGCTATTTATATTAATTATTATAACTAAGATGGTTTGTTTTGTCTTGTGGCATTATGTGAGATTTTTAGGATGGCAAGCTTTAATTTGTATTTGAATGTTAAAACATGTAAAAAACAACACTCATAGTATTTAATGTAGGTTTTGGAAATTATAATATGCGTGTAAAAACGATTCTTCCTTCTGGACCGTCTATGTCTTCTTTCACTATATTCTTTTGGTTACTCCAAAACAATTATGTCTTCTTTTCTTTTCTTTTTGTTTTTTTCTTCTTTTTTCCCTTTTTGAATTATGTAATCAGCATGTCATATTGTTTCTGTTGTAACGGCCGGATCACAGGGAATTAACAAACTTCGAGAAAGAACATAATCAAACAATCGATCAAACACACAAAAAAACAAGGAACTTCTAGATTTAACGTGGTATGCGATGTTGTGTCGACTAATCCACGGATAGAAGCGATGAGTTTATATTACCACTTGAAAGTTACAAAGCATTACATTAATCATGATATTTATAGCCCTTGGGAATCAACATTAACCGACATAACGACCAACTAAGTGATTCACCAGAAATACCCAAAGATACAGCCTTTCCAGATTTTGAAGAAGAACACCGGATGTAATCAGATTCAAACTCATAGCTAACCAGAGTGAACACCAGATTCCGGTGTGATCACCATACCTCAGCTGAAAACTCCAGTGTGATACTCAGTTGAGTATTCAGATCCATCTCCAAACAAATTCAAATTCATATGATTTAGTTTAAGTCAACATTACGAATCTCCACCTTGACTTGAACTCCATACGAACATATTACCATATGCATAACCAAGAAGAGGCGGATCTGTGTAAATCAGGATGGGGTCACGTGACCCCACTGAGATCCGATGAATTTTTTTAAGTATTAAAACGATGTAATTTTGTTGTTAAAAAATATGGTTTTGTTGTTAAAAAATGTAGTTTTAGCCTCCGGTTTCTTACTGAAACAAATTTTTGGATAAAAAAAATGTAATTTTACACTTCGGTGACCCCACTAAAAAAAATTATGGATTCTCCCCTGTAACCAAGGGTCATACGTGAGGTATCGGACTTCCTCGTTTTACATATTTAACAACTTCGGATGCTTAGTAAATCCAGACATAATTGAAACTTGCTCTTCAGAACATACTTAGTGAATATATTAACAAGATTATTATCAGTGTTGATCTTCTTCACCCAGATTCTTTTTTTTTCTAATTTTTCAGAAAATGATATCTAACAACAATATGCTTGGTTCTCCAATGATGAACCTAATCCTTAGCCAAACATATTGTACTCAAACTGTTACAATATATTTCAGCTTGATCATGATGCAGACCTGGATCGTTGACCAACCCATTTAACTAGATTCCCTCTTTAGCTGCTTTTGTTAGTGCCATATATTAAGCTTTGGTAGTAGATAATGTCACTATTGCCTACAGAGTTGCCTTCAAACTTACCACAGAACCATCTAAGGTGAACATAACCCATACATCTCATGATGTCCATATCAACAACATAATGAGAATCACAGTATCCTCTGACCACACACTCAACTTCATTTCCATAAATGAGACCAACATCAGATGTACCCTTAAGGTACATGAATATCCTCTTCACAACTTTCCAGTATTCCTTCCCGGGTTGAGCCATAAACTTTCTAACAACACTGAATGTTTGTCCCAAATCACGCAAATGCATACCATAACATCTTGAATTGTTGACATGTAATCCTTCTCCCCAACTAATTGTGGAGAAGACACAACAAATAGATGAGTGTTTGGTGCCACTGGAGTATTTATATATTTGGCAGCTGACAAGCCAAATCTGGACAATATCTTCTGAATATAGTCCATCTGAGACAAGAACAACTTCTTCTGACTTATGTCTCTATAGATCTCCATCCCTAGAAATTTCTTTGTTGCACCCAAATACTTCGCCTCAAATTCAACATTGAGTTGATTCTTTAGGTTCTGAATATCAAACTTGTTCATAGCTGCTATCAACATATCATCCACATACATGACCAGATAGATGAATGAACAATATTTCAGCTTGTTCTGATATACACAACAATCATATAGACTTCTGTTATAGCCCAGTTTGATCATATAACTGACAAACCTCTTGTACCACTACCTTGGAGCCTGCTTAAGTCCACACAGAGACTTCCTCAACTTGCAAACATACCCTTATTTTCTAGGAACTTGGAACCCCACTAGCTGATTCATACATATTTCCTTATCTACATCTCCATGTAGAAATCTGTCTTCATATCGAACTGCTCAAGTTCAAGATTCTGATGTGCAACCATTGCTAGCAGCACCCTGATGTAAGAATGTCTCACTACTAGTGAGAATATCTCATCATAGTTTACTCTTTTTTTCTCATTGAACCATTTTGCAACCCGAACGTGTCTTATATTTTATGCCCTCGGATGGTGATATTCATTTCTGTTTCTTGAAGACCCATTTACAAGTGACTACACTTCTCTTCTATGGTTATTTGACTAGATCCCAACTCTGATTCTTCTGAAATTATGCCATTTCGTCTCCCATGGCAGCCACTCATTGAGATGCTTCTGAACATGTCACAACCTCACTGTAGATGGATCGTTTAGATCCATCCACCTCTTCAACTACCTGAAGTGCATAACCAACCATGTCCTCAAACCATAACTCTTGGGAGGTCCAATATTAACCCTTCTAGCTCTGCCTGAGAGCTATACTCTATTGATTAATTTCATACATTTGAGTCTCAGCTGACTAGTTCAGATTTGACTATATCGGCTCTGATGGTTCTTCAAGATTTGGTGTGTGTTGATTGTTCTCAGCTGAATCTTCCAACTCAGCTGATTGAACCTTAACCTCCACATGTTTGTCAACACCCTCAGATTCAGATTGAACACTGGATCTCACAGATGAGTTGAACATACAACTCTCATCAAATACTACACTTCTGGCAAGTATAACCATGTTTTCAGCTGCTGACCAGATTTAATATCCTTTAACTCCATCTACATATCATACAAACACTCATTTCTCGACTCTTGGTTCCATCTTACCTCGTTTACATGATAATAAACTATGCACCCTAACACCCTCAGATTTGAGTAATTTGTGGGTCTCCAAGACCACATCTTATATAACATTTTGAGATTGATCCATGTGTGAGGTCCCCTATTGATTAGGTAGAAAGCTGTAATTACTGCCTCTACGGCTCTTCCCAAAACCTCATTGTCAAACCACATTGAAGAGCATGCACCTTACCCTATCTAAGAGTGTCTGACTCATGCGTAATACTACACCATTCTGTTGTGGAGTATGCCTGACAATATGGTGTCCATCAATGCCTTCATTCTTGCAGAACTCATCAAATTCAGACCAACAAAATTCCAGAACATTATCAGTTCTAAGTCTGTTGATAATCTTGCATGTCTGATTTTTAGCCAATGCCTTCCACTGTTTGAAATTCTTGAATACATCACTCTTATGGTTCATTATGATCACCCAAGACATTCTTGGGTAATCATAAATGAATAACACAAAATATCTAAAACCACCGAAAGATTCCACCCAATAGGGCCCCCAAAATCAGAATGAACATAATCAAATGTCCCTTTTGTGTTGTTAATTGCTTTTGGGAACATGTTCCTGTGTAGCTTCCTAAACACACAATGTTCACAAAAGTCCATCTCCCTTGACCTTATGTCCCCCGAGTAGATCAGACTTAGACATAATATGTGTTGGGAGGGTTTTGCATCATAAAAACAAAAGAAAATTTATAAACCCCGAGCACAAGGCTCGGGTGACCGACCTTGAAACTAAGAAGGAGCGGCCGCCGCTTCTCGTGTAATTTTCGTATGAAAAATCTGATGTAAAATAGGGTTGGGGCGCAGCTGTTTAAATAGGAAAATCAAGTCGGTTGCTACAAGAACGTGCCGGGCGCCCGTCCATAATGTCGGACGCCCGTCCACTCTCTCCGAACAGATTCTGAACTTGTAACGCTCATATCTCGGGCCTCGTAAGTCGGAATGGAGTGATTCAAAATCCTGTAGAATCCTCTCTTCAAGCCCTACAACTCTTCTCTTGAGGTCCAGAGTCAAATCAGTTGTTATCATATCAAGAACTGCGTTGGAAGTTCAGCGCTACCCGAATCCTGATTTTCTTCCTCCTCGGACGCTCGTCCAAAGATCTCGACGCTCGCTCCTTCAAATTTTTGAACTTGTGCCAGGCGCTCGCTCACTTCACGCCCAAACTCTCTGAATGTAAAATACACCTCTCAACGCTGGTTCCGCTTCTCAAACGTGCGTTTGAACCGGACGCTGCTCCTTATAATGGACGCCGTCCACTTAGCATTGACATCGAATTTATTGATTTTTTCATCTTTATCTTGATTGATTTCTTTCCTTATCTCTTCCTATCTTCCATAAACTTGATTGATCCTCTATTATCTCAAATTAGCTCTTTAGGATCACCTTTTCCAACATAATTGAGTATCTACAACAATAGGAAACATACCAAAACATAACACAATTCCAAAATAACATAAAATCATACTTTAAGCACATAATTTGTTACATTTTCATATTTAACCATTAAAAACCTCATTTACTCAATTAATCAATTATAAGCTCGATTCCTATGAAAATAATCCAAATATGAGGAAATTGATATATAAAACATATGTGAAAATCACTATAATTTGACCCTAAACAACACCCCCCACACTTATCTTTTTGCTCGTCCTCGAGCAAAACAGAACAAAGCCAAGCTCGAGACAAATAAACATCTATACAAATATGAAGCATATTTATTAACTTAGAAGTTCACCCAAGTGAGTGTGTGCATAGCCATAATAAACTTCCACTAAGTTCCACAATTTGAAAGTTATTCAAACCAAAACTAGCCCGGTTTCCCATCTAAGTTCGAAATATTCAAAAACTATAACAGCACTTTACAAAACATACATATACCAAAAAGAAATAGTAGAGAATATCTAAAACATTTTCGACAAACTCGAGAGGATAATCCCTACAACATATCCTTCAGTTTATACTGGGGATAAGATTAACGATAACCAAGTCCTTACTTATTCATAATAATATATTTCAATATTTTCACTTTTTCCACATTTTCTAACACACATCAGAATAAGCTTTTGCCCTCATAGTAGAATAGGACATTTCGAGATAATCCCCTACCTTACTCCAATCATAAGGCAGCTTTAAACCGACCGTCGTGAGCTTTTGGTCATCATAGTGGAATAGGACATACGTGGTATGCCATAACTTAGTCACATTCTTTTGGTGAACCCCTGATGATGCAAAAACATCACAACCTGATAAAGTAGAACCTTGCGGCAGATTCATTGTGTGAGGAAATCTACGCGGGAACGCAGCAAAATTTAAAATTCATTTCCTTTTTACTAAGTTCGACTTTGTTTAAAACAATAAACAAGTTAAGTAGTAGACGGTGAATACCTTGCTTGATCTAAAAGATCGACGCTTTGACCGTCTAAGGAGAGTAGTCGTGTACGCAAGCCGTCCACGTGTCCGGCCTCTATCAATATCCACACGAGCACCTCGCCGAATCCTCTCTGGATAGCTACTAGAAAAACCGGTTTCTAGACCGGCATTTTCCCTCTCTCACAACTCTCTATAAGAAGCTCTCAATATTTCTAGTAAATTAGTACTCTTCTAATTGTGATGATACAAAAGAGCTTGACACCCACTTCATATTTATAGGTGAAAGTGGCGCCCCAATGTAGTCCCAATCGGATTGGGGAAAGCTTCTGAGTGGAATAGGGAGAATGAAAATCTTTTACTAGTAAAATAAAGAAAACATCTTTGATTGATTTATCTCATTAAATACTTTCCTTAGTCTTATTAAAGATTTTATTTAAAACATATCTGTCAAATATTCAATATCTTATATTAAATACTATTCAATATCTTATATTAAATACTTTTCAATATATATATATATATATATATATATATATATATATATATAGATAGATAGATATAGATATAGATATTATCAATATCCAATATTGAATATATATTTATTATATTACCATAAATACATATATCAATTACATATGTGTGTATATTACATATATATACTACACATATATCTATATACATCAATATATATATTACACATGTGTACATGTATATCACACATATACATGTCACACGCATATATATAAATATATACATATATTAATACCTAATATTAATATAAAATAATATAATACTATGATTAATTAATTTACAAAATTCATGTGTATTACATACACACCATATGCGCCCCAAATAGCCAATATATTGGCTTCCAGAATATTATTTAATTAACCAACATAATTATTATCTTGTATTATATTTATTCATAATAAATAAATACTACTATATTAATTTACCACTATAACACTTTATAGTCGATATAAACTTTCCTTATTTGATTATCACAATAAGCGTATTTTAATCCAGCTAGATGTTCTTATGTGTGTGACCCGATAGGCTTTCGAATATGTTGGCCGTACGTAGACCTAAAGTGCATTTACTAAAATACCTTTCATACCTAACAATCACGAAATAGCGCCTAGAAACACATCGTGACCCCCAATCATCGGAAGAGTCAAATGCGATGACTACTACATTTCATGTGAAACAGTTACCATGTAAATAGAATCTTATCGCTGTTACAATATCCATACGATCGTATCTCGAGTGTCAATACATTAACGACCGTATCTTATAATCTGGATATCATGCTCTCTCGAAGTAATTCATTTACTCTCCCTTTGCAAAATTCACGAGAGCTAGACATTCCTTACAAGAAGGCCCTTTCGGATATTTACTCATACTATTAGGATACGCGATTTCCGGACGAACAAACATGTATCCTACGCATGCTTCAATATCACACCCGAGCATTACCGCATGAACCCCCCATGGCTAGGGGAAACCTAAATAGTGTCAAAGCACAATAATCCAAACCGTGATGCCATGAAAAGACTCCGGTCTCAAGATAACTACACAACTGCCACATACTGCGACACTTAATGTAAGTGGGTCAGTCTAACGTACGCATTCTCAAATACACGTCCACGTACAGTTCAAGTGTTTCTACACTTTGATAGACAAGATCTATCCCTACCTTCAATAAGATAGAAGACATCCAATACGTGCTAGTCTAATCGTACTATTAATGTCCCTTTTAATAGTACATACGACTAGAGACATATAAGAATCAAAACCCTTTAAAGTGAGTCGAGATCTCATCACCCATAATCACTATTATGATTTCTCTTTCACAGTTTGACACTAGGGACGTTATCATATATACAATATCATAATTGGTTCAAAAAACGAACAAATATATAATAACAGAAAGCCATTTATCATATGTATAAACATAAAGAAATAGTAGAAATGATCCGACTCGGTCGGATCCAGTCCAACCCGATTGGGTTTAGGACACTATTTCAACACATTGCTCATTTCTTGACACCGTTTAGTATCACATTTGAATTCATGTTGACATATAGAACTCCACCCACCTCTGAACTGAATCGTTTGTTTTCCAGAAGACTAAGTGATATCAGATTCTTTGTCATGAGTGGAACATGTCTCACATTCTTCAGTGTGCAAAATTCACCATCATGTGTCATGATCTGAATCGAGCCAATTCCAACCACCTTGCAGACTTTACTGCTGGTCATAAAAATAAGTCATTCATTCACTTGCTCATGTGTTGTGAACCACTCCCTGTGTGGACAAATATAGTAAGATGCTCCAGAATCCTGAATCCACACATCATTGTGGTGTGCTGATTCCCTAACCACTAGAGCTAGGTCTTATTCAGAGTTGGTGTACATGTTTGCCAAAGCGATAGTTCTAGACTTGACGTCATGTTGCTTCTTCTTCTTTGGACATTCATTTGACTTAAGACCTTTGGAATGACAATTCTTGGATTTCTTCTTTCCAGGGTGTTCTGATCCTTTGATGCTGCTATTGGCCACCAAACCAGTAGCCTGATTGTCTATACCAGATCCAGATGCCTTATGGCATAGCTCTCGAGCTTGGAGAGATGATCTAATATCCTCCAATGACATTGTATCCCTCCTAACAATAAATGATTGCACAAAGTTCACATATGATGCAGGCAATGAAACCAACATAATCAAAGTTGCATCCTCATCTTCAATCTTCACATCAATTTTCTTGAGATCAAGTAATATTCTTTATGACTGAACAGACGCTAGCTTCAACATCCACTTGTTGGTCAATGATTTTGTCATGTATAGACTCTCAAGCTTCAGCCACAACCCAGTTGCAGTATCATCTTTATAAACTTCTGTGATAATATCATCTGACATGCACAACATGATTGTTGAATATGTCTTCTTCATTAAACATGCCATCTCAGCTGAATTGGTATTCGTTGCCCTTGTCAACAGATCCCAAAGCCCTTGTTGTTTCAACAAGGCATGCATCTTGATCTTCCATAGACTAAAATTGTACCTACGATTGAATTTGTCGATTTTCACATTTAAAGCAGACATCCTTCTCGCCAGAAAGCTAGTGTTGATCCCAAAACCTAGCGTCAACTACAACCTTTGTGCCCATCAAATTTGCTCGAACATATTACCGATTCCCTAACAAAACTTAGACGCTCTGATACCAGTTTGTTGTAACGGATCGCAGGGAATTAACAAATTTCAAAAAATAACAGAATTAAACAATCAATCAAACACACAAAAGATTTAACGTGGTATCTGACATTGCGACTAATCCACGGACAGAAACGAGGAGTTTATATTATCATTAGAAAGTTTCTTTTGGAATCAAACCCTAGCCAACAGAACGACCAACTAAGTGATCTACCAAAAATACTCTCATATGCAACCTTCATAGATTCATATGAAGGCTACCAGATGTAATTAAGCATATTCAGACTTAGAGCTAACCATACGTGAACACCAAATTCGGATGTGATCATCAGACCTCAACTGAAAACTCCAGTTATGACACTCGGTTGAGTATTCAGATTTAACTCCAAATAGATTTAGATTCAGATGCATTAGTTTAAGTCACCTTATAGTTTCTTTGTGCTGCATATAAAAATGTTGAAATATAATTGTGTTGATAGATAAATAATGGTTCATTGGATTGATAAAAGAGAATATTATTTATATAAACATTTAGTCAAACGCATTTTTACTCATAAATGATAATAATACTTTAAACTCAAATAAATTCTTAAATAGACATATAAAACACATAACATTAGTTCTGCTTAATAAAAATAGTTTATTACTATCGTAGTGATAGTGTCACATTAAAATAACCAACAATATGCATAACATACTTTTGGATCATTAATTATGATACGAGACCCATTGACTTTTATTGATCCCCATAAAAATCTATGGTGTAAAAATGTCTCGTGGCACAAATATTTCCTTTATTACTACTTCTTCCGTTCTTATTTAACTGTCGTAGTTGTAAAAGACACACATATTAAGGAGAGTAGTTAATATTTTGATTTAACATCAAAATGACAGTAACACCCCTTGAATATAATACTAATGCAATGTTGTTTTAAATTTCTCACTCTTTAATAAATAAAAGTAGAGGTAGAAAAATACATTAAATAATTCTATGAAAATATAACTACGACAGATAAACATAAATTTTTGTTTTTAGTAACTACGAAAGTTAAGAAACGGATGGAGTAATAGAAAACTCAAAACCACCTATTAAACAGCTCATTAGGCCTCATTTTAATTGTTGCGTATTACAATTATTACAAGGGTCATTTAACAAGAATATTAGTATATGACTACCACCGTCCCAAAATATAAATCCGTTTGGATTTTTTCATTCTTATTAAGAAAGTTAGTTAAATTTGTTATGTATTATTAATTTTGATTAAAAAGACTAAAATTACCTTTTATTGATATTCATGCAAAGTAGTAGAAAGTGATTGAGTATATAATAAATGAGGGATAGAATGAGAAAAATGTAATAAATCGCTTTATTGATTTTCTAAATGGACTCACATTTTGGGACAGCATCAAAAAACTAAATGGACTTATATTTTGGGACGGAGGTAGTACAAAGAGGTCATACCAACAAAATTATTTTAGGCGGCTTCTATACATCGGCACCAAGTATTTATTATCAGCACTCTTATTTTTAAAATTATTTGTCATGTACTTTCAGTATCACACATGTATTATTATTATTTTTTTTTTTTTTTTTTCACTACACTATGAAAGTCAGTTCTACTGACGTTCTTTTTTAAAAATAACGTCGGTAGACTGACGTTATTCATTTGTGACACTTGTATAACTATAACGTCAGTGTCACTGACGTTATTATCAAAACTAACGTCAATTCCAGTGACGTTACTTTCGAAAACGAACGTTAGTGCCACTAACGTTATTTACACAAAAATAATCGTGTTTTTCGAATTAATTTTTTAAATGTCATGTCAGAAGCAATTGTAGTGTCATAGTAGAACTGTGATACCAATGGAAAGCCGTCCTATTTTATTGGATTATGGGTCAGTTTATAGGTTTTCTAAAGGAAAAAAATATAGAATCTTGGGGCCTAAAACGTATTCGTTGGGGCTCAAAACTCAGGCCAAAGCCCAGGACCAGTTGTGGGTCACAATCTTTTGTTTTTCTCACAAGATAAGGAAACTTTAATTGCTGACCACATCAAAAATTGTAAGAAATGTTATGTTGGTATAAGGTTGAAAAATAATGAGTCAAGTATGTAGCATGGATTAATCATTTTATCTCAAACAGATTTAACTATTTTATGTCAAACAAACACAATGCACTAATTATGTTGCAGTCATTGATCAATAGCAGGAGCGGATCCAGAAATTTATTTCAGTGGAGTTATCGGAGTATAAAATTATACACTTTGTCTAAATATTTGTTTCGGTGAGGTAATCGGGGCCAAAAACTATGCTTTTAACCATAAAACGGCATTTTCTCCAACAAAACTATATCGTTTTAATACAAAAAATTTCTCGAATCTCAGTGAGGTTACGTGACCTCACCCCAATACATGTACATCCGCCCCTGATCAGCAGGTCATATATGTGCAATTAATAGAACTTCTTAGAGGGGGGATTTTTAAAAAGTTGGGGATTTTTCAATAAATAGGGGATCCAATATTTTATCCCTAAATCCTATTGTTAATGGAGCGTAAAGTCATATTAGCACCATTTTAAAAACTGAGAACACGATGGGTTTATCTAGTTACTAAATTTATTATGGCTCAAATATTTTTCAAGATCCGTATGTGATTCTGGTGTTACAAGTTGTGTCAAAGCAGTTTACCATGTGTTTCATATAATGAGAAACGGTGAAAGTCGCATTTAGAGTTCTCTCGTAATATCTTGGTGTCGTCCACCTTTAGAGTTCTCTAGTAGGATCCTAACAAAGATGACATTAGTATCACGCAATGGAAAATTTGAAGAAATAATATCTTAATACAAGGTTGAGAAGTAGCAGTCCTAGGGCAACCTCATAATTACTCTAATTGGATTTTGGTGATGAGGTTAGTTTCTGAAAGAAGGTGATAGTATTCAAATATAAGTTTAATAAACAATAAGTTTAGACACTTATGTTTACTAATTTAAATTAAACGACGGCAATGTGCATAATTAGTCACTAAATTTATTATGACACGAGCAGCGTTTTAATTAGGTTCAAATCTCAATATCACTATAACTCATCAACAATGTACTTTCCTTCATCTCTATGTTATACAATACAGTGAAATCATTTTGTTAAAATTTTCCCTCCTCTTACACATAACTTGTATACAACCAACTTAACTCATCTTCCTTCATAATTAATGGATTAATGAAAGTCAAATGGTGTAATTAACCGTCCCATAATATAAGGTGATTTGGTTTTTTTAGTATGTCTCATATTATAAGACATTTTAGAACCTATAAATATACACAACATGTGTTGAGGAATAAAAGTACTGAATATTTGTTTTGACCGTTTGCAAATCAAAATATGGATTTTATAAGCTTTTGATATTTGTATATTGGTTTGCATTGTAATGATGCGTAAGACGAGTAGTAGCATTAATCATATTTTAGATCTGTATACTTAAATTTTGTGTTGAGCTATTTATGAATAGACGAGTTTCCTTAGAAGACTATGTTTGCAAGAACGTGGTGAATCTCGTAATGATTAAGAGGTTCACTGAGATTATCAATCTCATTAACCATGCATTCAGTGCCCTCGTCAATTTTTGCTTTTGGCCAAATTTCAGTTCGACAGCATTGTCCTTTTATGATGAATGATTTTGCATGTCGAAATTATCAAATCAACATTTATGAGACTTTTTGTCAGAGGTACACTAGCTATAAGACGAGTGTCATTTGAGTAGAGTAATATGAGTTTATGGATTCTGGCTTTTGCCGGATTACGTTGTTTCACAATCATGTTGTACTCATATTTGACTTATTGACACTTAAAGTTCATCTGAATTCTCTTAAAATTGTCTAATTGGCATCATACTGATGTAGCTGTTGCATGAAAGTGCACCGAGTTCATGTATGATGATAATCCATTTTGGATTTAAGGACCTAAATGACACTTCGATTAGTACATTCATAAAGTAACTTGACTCGTTGTGTTGTACACGTAATGAAGAAAGGAATTTCTCGGCTCGATAGAGCATGCCCGCTATTGTTCTTGTGCTAATGTTTCTAGTTGAAGTTGAATTAATAAACCAGTGAGTGACATTACGTACATGCAACTATATTGATGTTAGTCATTAAAGTTCTGCTAACCTAACTATTGGCCAAGTGGGAGAATGTTGGAAAAATCTCTTATTTATCTTATAAATATATATAATATTATGTGGGCCTTATATTGATCTGTTTTTGTCTGGTTTATTAAATGACATTATTAGAATGTCCAATGGTGGCTATGACTCTTTGATATCATTATCTAATAATGGACTAGGTCCATCGTCTTGCTTATATATAGACTGCATCTGTACCATTAGAGGGTGATCATCTAGAAAATTAGGCGAAGACCAGAAGGCTAGTAGCACCATATGTCATCATGTTCCTGTGCATATTGACTCTCTTATTATTTTCAGGGCTTAAATCGTGGTGACAAACGGAGATAAAGCCAAGGTCGAAATGGTGATTTATTCTGCTTCTGCTTATTAGGGTATTCTGGATCTATTGTTTACTTTCATAATATGCATTTGATTTCTTATATGTTGTTAAGATAGTGACAAATCTCATTTGTCAAAGTGTAGAGACAGATAGAAAAATTAGTTGACATAAATGCCTAGATATAAGAGATGACCCTCCTAGTTACTTCCTTCGCAATAAATCATAGACGACACAAATATACACAAGCAAAAATTACTCTTAAACTATGAAGAAAACTAGTATATTTATCGATAATAGAGTTGCTGAATGAATTAGGTTCAGAGTCTCTCGAAAAACAGCTCATTTATACTACTATAACCGACTTTGGCACCTTAAGGGAAAATCCATCGAAAATTGGCTAAGTGCTGGCATGCTTTCATGGCCCTTCACATGGGAAAGCGGCGTAAGTGTTGGTCTCCGGACGAGTCTACTTTGATTTGGATCTCCTTTGGTTCAATCTTGGCCCATATCTGGACTTCTGCAATTCCGATTTGGATGATTCAAAGTACGTTAAAAACCTTGTTTCGAGCTTTACAACTTTCTTGAAAGAGTCCAAGCCCAATGCAACTTGTAAGGCCTTCAAAGTTATGTTGCAAGTTCACCAATCAAATATTCAGGTCCAATCTTAGCTCTTTTAATTCCTCTGCCCTAAATTCTATTCCTCTTTGATTTACAATACACCACTTCCTACATAAAATCATAAAACTCGCAGTAACAAGATTTTATATGGAAGTGGGAAAAAAAATACACTAGTATTACGATAAAATTTCACACGTAACGTATAATAGAATTAATCTCTTTAATATGTGATTTATCGTAAAATGATATATAAGCCCATATCAATGGAATTCAATTGTAAAAAATTGTCATAAATTGATCAGCATCAATCAACTTCAGAAACATTTGTTTGCATAACTTTTTTTCTCCACTGTGACATTTTTTAACGGGTCAGCTGCCGCTTATCAACGCCCCTGCACTCCAGTCTGGTAGCGCTTAAATAGTCGTAAATATCCGGTCATTCTTAGCTAGACCCGCCCTCGCTTGGCTTGTAAAAGGGCTAACCCGAGTTGACAAGACATTTATGTCTCACACTTATATGGGGGTGAACATTCTCTTATTTTACCGATGTGGGACTTTACATTCTCCCCCCTTATAAGGGGATCGACGTCCTCGCCAGGGATTGCCGAGGATCGTTTCTCGGATTGTCCTACCAGAGGTAATTAGAGGTCATCCTTACACCGTCTTCTTATGCGGTCGCAAAGACATAGTTCCGTCTCGATAATCGGCTCTGAATACCGATTCAGAACCCCAGCACTTCTGTGCAGTAGCGCTTAAATAGTCATAAATGTCCGGTCAATCACTTGTACTTCCGTCTCACTCACTTGGTCTAAAATGGCTAATTCGAATTGACAAGATATTTATGTCTCACACTTATATGGGAATGATCATTCTTCTATTTTACCCATGTGGGACTTTATACCTAATGTCTGTAGGGTGCAGCCGCCCCTAGTAAGGAATGATGATATCATAAGGAGTAATTATCTCTCGTAACCGAGACTAATATATGCATTATCTCACTTTTACAAAACAATCCAACTCTTATAAAGGTAAAGCCTTAAAAGCACACATAAAAGCAAAAGTTGAAAGGTTGAAAATTTAAAAACAAGTATTCTCTAAAACATGCATCATTAAAATAAAAATAAAATTAAAAAAAATGAAACGAACCCGAAAGATCTCTCACCAATGGTCACAGTAATTAAATGTAGTACGGACTATATATTATTAATTTCTTTATAAAATAAATTAGATTACATCGGTGAAAAAAAAAATGAAAAAAAAACTGCATAAAGTGAACTTGTATCATACGTCTTTTTATTTTTTTTATTTTTTATTTTTTTCTATATATCATATAGTATAATTAAGTAGAGTGAAAAATAATATAAATGAAATGAAATGATAAATTGTATATAAGTTGATACGTTCCATCTCCTCCATATAATTTTTTTTTTTTTTTTTTTTTTTTTTTTTTTTTTTGAGAAACTCCTTATAATTATTGTATCAAAGTTTCTCTTTTGTCTGATTAATTTACGGCAAAGGTAGTAATTAAGGACACATGTGGAAAAAGTGGAAATAAAAATGATTACAGACAGCAACCTTTAAGAATACTTGACTTTGCTGCACATGCAAGAAAACAATGCTTGGAAATTACTACCTCTACTTGCACTGCCACCTCTAAACGTACTACTAATACTTTTTCTTTTTTTTCGCATTCCTCTGTAATCGGAAGCGAAGGAACCCTCACGGTTAGGGTTTAACTGTTCATTTTTTTTTTCCTTATGAAAAATAAATCTACTTTTACTAAGAAATAGGATCTCACCGATGATTTTATTCATTTATTGTTAGAACAAAAAAGATGTCATTTTACCCTCTTTTTTTTTTCCCCCCCCTTCTATTATTGATGATCCATGTGACCATAAATATAATAAGCCTATATATAAACTACATATAAGCCAGCAGCCTTGAAATTGCAAAGGGATTATACGACGTTGTTTTGTATGAATTACAATAATCCCCAATGATTTAGCAATAAAATGCACTTACTATTGTTTATAAAATACCATCATTGATCACTTGATGAGACTGTATTCATGACTTTTTAAACATTCTTTTGGATCAAAGTATGGCAAAAATAAGTAACTAAAACAGCTCTCTTTTTTATTTTTAAGGGGAAAACAGCTCTCTTTTTAATAATAATAATAATAATAATAATAATAATAATAATAATAATAATAACTAATAATAACAACAACAACTTGTAGTCGGACAACATTTTCTTCTTTTGGGTACACCAAAATCATAAATTATAATTGTGTGTGGAAAATGATATAACCACGTCCTTTGTATCACGGTGATTGACATAATACTCTCATATAATTGAACATGACGTAAGACAATGTTTATACCGTAATAACTGACACCATGCATTTTTATAAAATTAATCATAACGTATGACTCAATAATTGATGAAACTCGCTATAGTCAGTAATGTAAAATTATGTTGGATGTGTGATTATCAATAACATTACGCGTTGTAAAGTACAGTAAAACATCTATAAATTAATAATATTGGGACCGGGATATTTTATTAATTTAGCGAGATATTATTATATCGATAAATTAATAATTTATTAATTTAAAGAGGTTTTACGTATAACCTTTAAATTTCCAAGTCCAATGTACTAGTTTTAATGTATATTAGTTAGAGATGAAAAATAAACTACAAAAACAAGTTCCAAGGCACATTTTATGAATGTACATTCGGAAAGAAGCATTGCAAGCAGCTACAACTCTTCACAACTTTTTGTTGCAATACGAGAAGACAATGCCCCAACTCTTAAGTGCAATGAGGATATTTAAAGATGAACTTAATAAAGATTTGAAGTTCAATAAAAAAACAAGTGACTTTAGATTCATTTTGGAATCTTTTAGTACATACATAATTATTAATTTATAGTGTCGTCGTTGGGACCAATATATATACACTGGGATTTCAAAAAAGTTATTATCTTATTATTTTATCGATTGTGGTCCAATTTTGTACTGGGCCCAAGTTGGGACTGGACAAATTATTAATTTTATCGAGGTTATTAATTTATCGAAATTAATTTATATAGGTTTTACTGTATACCTAAAAAGAAATGATACGTCTCTAACATATGTCCATAAAATCTTTTTAAACTTATAAATCAACCAATTCTACATTACATTTCAAAGAAGTCCTTTTTTTTTTTACCCATACAACCCTAGAGAAAATAGGAAATCAAGTGTAATATTCCGATTCTCGGGAAAAGGCAGACGTGTCATTTTCCGAGAACGAAATATTATGTTTATCTTTTTATGGAATTAAAGTTTATAATTTAATATAAGTATATAATTATATATATATATATATATATATATATATATATATATATATATATATATATATATATATATATATGTTCTTCTTTAAAGGCAGAATTGTAAATAAGGGGAATTTAGAGTGTTTAATGACTATTAATTAGTGGGAGGTTTTATTTGGGAAATAACCTCCCCATTAATTAGAAATTTATCAGAAAACTTAAACGCTCTAATTCTGAGTTTGAGATCAAAGGAAGAAGAAAAAGATACTTCTTCAAATTCATTGCTCAATACTACTCCGTTTTCAGATTCATCTATAGCAGGAGCATCGTGAGAAGGCAAGGATCGTTTTGATACTAAGATTTCCAGATTTCATCAAGGTATGAAAATAGCCCTAATCTTGGATTCATCACGTTTTGACCATGTTTGGTTGAAGAAAGTTGTGTATTTCGTAGTTTTGAGTAGTTAGAAACCTTAATCCTAACTAGTTCTTGGATTGGTTGTGGATTAAATAGGTTTTTGTTGGAGTTTGAGAAGGGCCTGCAAAGTTTCTGGAGTTTTTCTTGGAGTAGTGCCTTGATCAAGTAAGGAAATCTTCCCTATTGTGTTAGTTATGATTTGGTGAAGTTTTGGTTTTATTTTGGGGTGTTTGATGTTGAAATCATGCTTAAATGTGATCTTGCAATTGCTTGATGATATGAGGTGTTGAAGTAAAGATTTTCTGCTGTTATGAGGTTTAGAATGATGTTAAACTTGGTTGGGTTTGAGTAGAAATTGATAGAGTGCAGAAAACTGTGTTTTGTGCAGTTTTGCCCAGTTTTGGCGCCCACCAAACCTTTTGGCGCGCCCCAAACCTAAACCAGTGAGTTATGTGAGCTTTCTGGTGCATTTTGGCGCACGCCAAAGACTTTGGCACCCCCCAGACCTGAACAGAGAGTTTAATGAAGTCTCTGAAGCAGTTTTGGCGTACGCCAAAGGTGTTGGCGCCCCCCAATACTGTCTAAGTGTTATTTTGTGTGTTTTAAGCTACGAGATGAGTTCTAATTGTTACCCCTTGATCTAATAACACTAAATGAACATGAACAAGCCTTGATTAAGCATCTGATGCGTTTAGTTCCGGCACCGAATGTACTCTTCCATAGAGTTGAAGTTCGGGACCGTCGGAAGGGTATGAATGGCTTGTGCTTTGATGAATTAGTATTCATCAATGTCTCAGGTAATGCGTTTTAGGATGTTGTGTCTAGAGTCTAAGAGAGGGAGTAGAGTTGTTAAGTGAGCTATTACCTTGAAAACACTTAGGTGGCTAGTTAATGATTAATAATTTACATAAGTGTGTAGTAAAAGACTAAACATCGTAACATTCTTGGTAAGGCACTTGCCTATATCGCGATGTGTGGGCGGTCAGATAAAGTGAATAACTCTACTGGCCTATAAAAGGCTAAATGGTAGAGTAACTTCGCCGAACGTGTATACTATCGGGTCTTAACCCGTGGCTATTGGTGTGATCCACTAATAGGTTGCAAACGGTACCTCATGGCGGGTTGCACCATGCGTAGTGCCCTTGAATGCCGGTGTAACAAACTTGAGTTAAGCTAGAAACGTTTAGTCACAACATGTTGATGAGCATGAAGTGAACCCTAGAATTGAGTCGGTCAAATAAAGATAACTTAATAACAATGTAAACCTTTCTTTGTGAAATCTAGTTAATGCAATAGCTTCTGTTTCTTGCTAAGTATGTTTGTACTTACCTCAAATGCATGTTTGTTGTGTTTGGGGATTGAGAAGATGAACAGGTTGAACTGGAGTTCGACGAGGATTTTGAAGACGACCTTTGATGCTTTTATATTGTTCTTTTGTTATTTCTAGACTATGTTATTTCCTTCAAAAGTTATGTTGCAATTCCATTTCAAGACTTGTTGTATTTCTTTGAATTATTGCAAGATACTAGTTGTTTATCTTTTAAGACATCGTACTGTTGTAAAGTTTATATATCGTGGTTGTAAGATATCTCTTCTATCTTTAGTATGGTTGTGTTTCCATTCTTATCATGTACAAAAAAAAATATACCCGAGTCTTTTAGCTTCCGAAAATGCGAAACTCGATACGACGTAGTAGAGACTTACGTATAATATAGAATTTATTTTATATTATACGTGCCGGACGTTCTATTTCCGGGTAAGGACTCGGTATCCGGGAACTCAAGCGTTATAAATGGTGCATCGAGAAAAGCGTCCTTTAAATTCCTCTCTTGAGATAAGTTTCTTTAGATCACTTAGTAACATTCTCGATCTTCTTGATCTTTCGTAATGGTGACAACGAGAGAGAGGTTCATGGGTGGAAGTTCGGAACTAGACCGGAGGCGAGCAATACTACACTGGTTGTAGGAAGAGGCTTTGTGAGGCAGAATCCTTCGCCTCACCCGAGCTACTCACCACCCCCTCATACTGCGACCCCCACACCGCGATCCCCACACCGCGATCTCATCAGGAGCAACCTTCACAATGGAATGTGGGAAGTTCGGTTCAGTTTATGATGGTAAGTGATATTCCAGCGGGTTTTGTACCACCACCAGTGACAGAAGTTTATCCACCACCACCACCACCAGTAAGCTATCCTCCAACCACAGCTTACCCTCCTTACCAACAAACCTTCTACCCTCCACTTGCAAGTTCCCAACCTCAACCTGCTATCCCTCCATCACCACGATTTGATCACCACCACGGCTTTGGATACCCACCTTATGGACTACATCAGCCATACCAAGCTCCACCACACCAACCAAGGTATCACCCTGACGTGGCCTTTTCTAGTGCTAATACCAGTCCTTAACCGACAGTGTATCGGGTCAAAATGTAGTGCTAGTGTGGTGAGTCAGAGTGTCGAATCCTCAGGGAACTTGGTAATTCTTCTTAGTGTGGTTAATCACCAAAGAGCTGTTATTAACTCGATCTAAACCGCAATTTTTATAACACAGATGACTACTATTCTACTGAACATAAAATAAATGCGTAATTTAAAATTTATTCTAATATAATATATATAGATATATAAATATATATAAATGTAAATAGATTGCAAAATATATATATATATAGAATAAATATATAGATACCAATATATTTATAGAACTAGACAGATAAGTTTATAGAACTAGCCAAAGTTTATATAATTGAATTATACGATCTTTTCAATAAACGGAATGTGCTCGATCTTTCCTTTTATATTAGGTCCAATTGAGTAAATGAAACGGTGCACTCCTGAGGTTAACAATTCCTCCTCACACGAGCGTATGAAATTGTCATATGTCATTGTCATCAGTTCAATCTCCACAACTGCCCCATGCTAATCTTAGTTAGTCTGAACAGGTACCGAGTACAAATCTACCCCGGATAAAAGAGGTTATTCCGTTTGTCAGACGGCCGATGTTATTCAAAAGGCTCCGGTTGTCAGACGGATCGATTTAACTTTCCGGTGTTAGTTTTAATTAAACTGTTGATTTTAACATTATTATGATCTCGAGCACAATTTTAATAAGATTAATCTTTCCCAAGACAAATCTGCCCCCGGTTAGGAATTAGGATTCCGTTGTCACGCTTTTGCACGGCCAATTTTACCTTCCGGTTTTTCTATCTTTTATCTCATATCCTAACTTCTCTGGTCAGTTCATCGTTAGGTTATATGGTGCGATTCATCTTGGTTAATTACGTCAATCCGAATATTATCAATACATTACAGAATAGAAAAAGATTCAATTAACTCAATTTTAGTCGATTTTATTTAATTAGCATTCCTTTACCGAAAAGATCGAAATAAAACGATTACATAACTTTGGCTAGTTATTAGAGTTAGCCTAAAAACATTATAACAACGAAAAAGATAAAAACAAACATAAATACTTAAGAAAATTTACCGATTATAAATGCTGAATCAGAGTCGTACTCTTCCGGACATTACAACGACTTCAACAACACCAAACTTCCGATAATTTCTCGAGCATTACAACGATACTACAATATTATTATTTTTGGCACAAGGCCTAGTTACAAACTACTAAATAAAAAGAAAATAAGAAGAAAATATATATAGAGAGTATATATATATATATATATATATATATATATATATATATATATATATATATATATATATATATATATATTGGTACACTCGATCTGTTGAACTGAGGCTCCTTTATATAGATGAAAGTCTTCAAGGCGGACCGGGCCGGTAGTAGGCCGGACCGGGCCGGTGTAATGATGGCTTCCACCTCCTTGATTAATCAGCATGTGCTCCGTATGATTATATATTTTTATATATAATTATCAAACTTCTAAAATTCATATCTCGAGTTCTGAATCTCCAAAAATCATGATTCAAGAGGCATCGGAAAGCTCTCGGGAAAATCTACAACTTTTGTGAAGGTTTCTTCTTCAGATAATGTCGTTTTGATGAGCCATTCGTTTGTCGAAGATATTTCTCGATTACCACTTAATCGAATCGATTAGCCACTTGACCACTTCGATTGACCACTTGACCACTTAAGCAATTCGATTGACCGTTTAAGCTCGTGACACTCTCTAAATCCTCCCAGAGATATGATTATACTTCAATCATGTCGATTCTCGGGGTTTCGGCTTATAAATCTGCAATAAAATACCACAAATACCCACGTAAATCTGACACGACACTCCGATTTACTAAAATCGGTACAAAATGATAACTTTTTACTATTATTACTAAGTTTTACTACTAACTACTCAAAATTATAAAGATTAACATTTCATACTATCTATATCTTAATTTTATATATTTTATATAGAATTCGTTGATAAAACATAATAATATAACGTATATTTAATCAAATAAAAGTAGTATATCAACTACTCCCCACTTAGTTTTTGATCGTCCTCGAGCAAAAATAAGCGGTAATAAAAGATAATATAATTGATCAGATTATAATTTTTAATGTAATTTATATTGTCAATATTATAAATATATTACTTATTCTAATTAAAAAATTGTAAAAAGACAGAAAGTGTATATAACTTAAATAACTTAAACATCAAATATTATTTAGATGAAATTGTACATGTAATACTTAATAAGTATAAATAAAGTATTAGAATTATTTTTAATCTCAACTATTATGAAATCCTGGAATCGGAAACTTGGTCAGGTAGTCGACAAAAATGGATTATAAAGTTTAGGCTCAAGATGTTGGTTAATCGGAAAAATAAAATCAAAAAGAGAAAGAGGCAAGTCGTACGTACCTACTTCTTCATATTCTTGATCAAAAAACAATCATCGATTAATAGCAACTTTTTTTTTTTTAAATTAAGAACTAAAAGCGTGAGTATGTGTAGAAAATCAAACTTACAAGTATTGCTTCATCAAGATTGATCGGAGTACTACTCTTTCGATCGAAAATTACAAGTCCAGTTTCCTTAAACTTGCAATCATTCTTGAGATCTTATGATTCGACTTTTTCTTTTTCATTCTGTGCCTTCATTCCCAGCAATAGGACATTTCGAGATAATACCCTTGCTGGACTACTATCATCAGGCAATCGGGAGCTTAATTACCTCATAGTGATATAGGACATTTCGTGATAATACCCTACTCACTCAAATCATTGGTAGCTACAACCGATATATTCTTTTTATTTTTAAGTTGTCGATCACAGATAAGGAAGATACCTGGTATTTGATTAATTCTGTGTAAATATGGTGCTTCGTTCTTAATATAGAATATTAATATATCCGAACTTATTACCAAAATCGACTATCTTGCAAGTGTCATGAGGTAAGATCGAATATACTAATACTTATCTAATTTTTCCAATCTCAGCATATACCAAAACTTAGCTTTTATGTCTTCATTTCTTTTCATAAGTACGTACAAACTTGCGGAATTTAAAGAAAATGTAGACCAAAATTAGCTAAAGGTTGGTTATTTCTAATTAATCACAATGGCAATTTCGAGTGAGGTCTTGATCACTCTCATCAAGGCTGACGTAGGAACAAAAATTGGAAATTTATTTAGGTAGGCTATTTGGCTATAGTTATATTTTTGTGGTGCCAAAAATCGTCATCCCTAGTCTAATTCCAAACTCATAATTCATTTTTTTGAAAAAAAAATGATTCTAACAATGTTACTTATAATTATGAACATACTTATATAATTTCATAAAAACAATATCTAATATTAATTACTTAATTATATAAACTTAAAATATTATTAAAATCTAAATTATACATAATTATAATATATCTAATATAATTTACTTAATTAAAAACTTATTCTTCCAAATTATATCATTTTTTATTCATATTTATATATTAACTACTTAATTTATCTAAAAATTAAAAATAAGTAATAAATTTTTTTGATAATTTTATAATTTATAATTATTTTCGGAAATTTTAATGAATTTTCTAACCTATCTCTACTCCCCACTTACGAAGTGGCATCGTCCCGATGTTCAATGAGTATTAAAAAGTAGGTTCGAAAATAAAATTAAAATTATCTATTATCGTTATTATTGTGAGTTCATTTTTAGCGTATACTAATTATATTATAAACAAACTTAAAAAAAAAAAAAAACATATATATTAAACAAGATAAACATTTATTACAAACTAGGAAAACATAAACTTAACCAACTAAAAAAACTTCAAACTTAACTTAATTTAACTTATTCAAACTCAAACATCATAAATTAACCACCAACACACCAAATAAATCGTAGACGAGCAACCCGGTGTATCAACCGGTAACAAGCCAACTCGATTGTCTCTAGACGGAAAAATTTCATCCGTCTCCAGCTCTCCAATTCCATTCATTTGAGTACATAGGCGTGAAATCATCCAAGCATTAGGCATAGGTTTCCCCCTACTGCCTCTCATGATTGCAAACTCCAAAACTGTTCTTTGGATCAAAATACCCCAATCGACAAATTCACCAAAATGCCAAAGCAAAAAGTAGAAGCATTTCATTTTCACTAAGGCTCCCGAAATCCCAGGTAGGATATACTCTAGAATTAATGAAATGCTTCCACGCCTTTAGATGTGGAAGTAAAGCTCTTGTTGATATATCGTGATTCGTGTCGAAAAGTGGAAACAGACATTGGAAAGATTCATGGACTTTGTTCAAATGATTGTATGGATTATCTAATCCCCACTTCATTTCAAAATGTTTGTATCGTAACGGTGGAATTTCAAAAGTTTGGTTGATAATAGAAGAAGAGAAGAGAAACAACCACTCTCTCTTACGAAAACAATTTGAGTGATATCGATCATAGATGTCGTCATAAGGGCAGAATAAAATTCTCGAACTATCGAGACATTTATCCTTCCTCTCGGTGTACTGGCGAACTTTTTCCAGCCAAACCCTCGAATAATCGTTTTACCCCATCGATCAATTTTATCGAAATTTAAACCTTTCTCCAACTGGATTGGAGAATTAGCAAAACGTGGGTGTAAAATGATATTCCCATTAGAAGCTTGTGATTCCGGAACATCCGGAGTGTGAGGCTCGTATGAATTTACAGAAGGAGATGATTGGTTCGACATTTAAAAACAGATGAAAAGTAGAGGAAAAAAAAATAATAATAAGGTAGATAGAAAGTGAAAAGAAGTGAAAGGAGATGGTATATCTTGCTGATATCTTTACTTGGTTATATAGATAGTAAAAAGCATACGTGGGTACATTAGACGGACTCAAGAATGACTCATCTCTCTTTTCTTCACGGCTCGGGCCGAGAATTGGCCGGACCGGTCCGGCCTCATCTTCCTTTTACTGAGGACGGACAGAGGTAAAAGACAAGTTGTATTTTGGTTTTTTACTTCACGTGCGTAATATTACCTTCCTCCTCGAAGATATTTATATCTTAATACGAACGGATAAAACGACACATTATATTTTTGTAAAATGACGTAGTAATGATACAAAAATTATTTTTGGGTTTTTTTTTTATAGTTTTTATAAAATCTAAAATGATTTAAAATGTAAATCATATTTAGATAATACGATCAAAATAAACGAAAACGAAAACAAACCAATATCTAAATGACAAATGTCGAATAAAATGTGCAGTAAAAATGTTTAATCAAACATAATTATGAAATTCAATCTTCTTCATAGTCCTCCTCAGGATCGACATGAAAGCTTGAACTCGGAATCGACTGAGAAGCTGGTGGCTGAACTGTAGTCGTGGTCCTGACTGAGCTATCAAGACCCATCGAACTCATGCCAGTCGTGACATGTGCAAACTCAGTGAATCCTCCCCAACTAGACATCGCTGGTCTCTGAATACCTGTCGAAAATACACCTGTTCCACTAGATTGGCTCCCAAAAGGATATGACGATGGATGAAAGCTCGAAGGTGGTGGAATAGGTGTTACCCAATCTGGTAAGGTATATGGATCTGACTGACAAGGTGGATAGGCAGGATCATCAAAGGTAGGATTACGAAGCTACTAGAAGGATAGAGATTATGGCTAATAAATCTTTTAATTGCCCTTAAAACCTCTAATACAGTTCCCGTAGTTAAACCGATTTTCAACCCACACAGCGGTTGGGTCAAAAGCGTTCTGAGCTCTCAGGGCAGTCTGCTCAAAGCTTGCAGGATCATCTAGATTCCAAACTACCCTATAATCTTCATCATCAGGAAAAACTTCAACTCCTAAAATTGCATTTATGATGTCAGGGTTAAAAGGAATATTTCTAGTTCTTAGGGGTACAGTTTGTGACTGATTAAGCTCATCTTGTGATATAGTAGACAAAACTGAATAAAATTCAGCTACTAAAGTCGTATTTATCTCCCCTTCTCTTCTGGCTGCTATTTCTAACCACTGACGTTTTCTAAAGATATCTTTAATTTCATCACCTAAGTCATCCAAGTCTAAATCTTTTTCAACCAACACATCACATTTACTATAAATTTTCTCATATGCTTTCTTAGCCTCAGGTGATGCTGTTTTATCAAAACTTACGGCTTCTTCTTCAGGCGATAAAATTATAGTGCCTATTACCGGAGTTGATAAAGGAATGTTTGACTTTCTTTTCTTAGAGATTCTTTTACTCGACTCAGCCATTCTACGATATTGGTAAAGCCAATCAACAACAAAAACAACAACAAAAACAACAAAAAATAAAAATGTCACAACACACTCAAAAATCAAAGCAGTTTAAATTAATCTAAAAAATTATGAAAAATATGAAATTGATAACTAAATAACTAAATAATACCTAAATATGAAGAAAACGTTGAAAAGTAGGCCGGAAAAGAGATAAAAGTCGCCGGAATAAAATGTAGCTTGTTTTTGATCCCTTTTGAATTTTGTAACTTTTGTGGAAGAGAGGAGATGAATGTAGGAAGAAATCAAGTAGTGGTGTAGTGTGAGATGAATTTTTGTGAAAGAATTGAAGAAAAATTTCGAGTGGTGGGGTTTTGGGTGTGGGGTGCAGCTGTTAAAAGAAAATTAGGGAAGAAGAAGAAGAAAAGGGAGTCCCCGTCTTTTTTTTTATGTTTTTAGACCCCGGACCGGTCCGGATTCAGGGCCGGATCGGTCCGTGTTCATTTTTTTTCACTTTTTCCGATTTTTTTACTTTTTATGATTTTTTATATTAAAACTTATAAAAATTCTTATAAAACTTAATTAAACTGAATTAAAACTTAATTAAAAACTTTAAAAATAAAATTTGAAGGAAATCTTATAATGTTATAACAATTTCTAAAAATTTAATAAAATTTTTATAACACTTAATAAAAAGCTTATAAAAATTTAATAAATTTATATTAACTGTTATAAAACATCTAAATTAAAACTTAAAAAGAACTTTTTATAAAACTTTTATAAAACTCCTCAAATGTCATAAAGATCCAATTTTATAAAATTTTCAGAAGTTATGCGAAAATTTTATAAAATAAAACATAAGAAAAGACTTGAAACTTAAGGGGTTCCTGATTCTTCGATTTCTAAATCTTCCAGAGTTCTGATATAACGTTCAATCAACCTAACTCCTAAAAATGAAGCATTTGAATTATCTCTCGGAATTCCATCGGGATTTTCGGATAACCACCTAATCGTTCCCTTCCTAACAATATTCAAACACTCATCCTGGGATTTGGTTGTGTTTTTCCCACACGTCCAACATGTTCACTTTTTTCACAGATTCTGCATCTCATAAAAAACTTTGCCCTTCTTTTCATTGCACTTCTTGATGTTCCATTACAAACTTCTCTCAATCTGATCTCTCTCAACAATTTCTTGTTTTGTTCAAAAACTAAAGCTTCTATAGAAAACGCGACATCTTTATCTAGGCCTAATTTCAAAAGTAAAATAAAAACTCATATTCTATCTAAAAAAGGCATCCAGTTCTTTTACGTCTATCCGGTAAAAGACGAAAAGAGTTTAAACATAAATAAAAATACAGAAAAGTAGAGTAAAGATAGATAGCACCTGGTATTCGGCTGATCTCAGTTTCTCTGCTTTTCAGTTTTTTTTAGTTTTTCTACTTTTTCAATTTGTCGGGGGATCAATCAGTAGCATTACTTCTTCTTTCAGTGTGATTCCTTCTCCCTCCACAAATAACTTTTCTCTGTGGCCATTGGCTATAAAAGTTGTATTTCCATCAGTTAGTTCAACAGCTCCAGATTTGTAAACCCGTGTTACTTTAAATGGACCTATCCATCTTGACTTAAGCTTACCTGGAAACAACTTTAAACATGAATTGTACAAAAGCACTCGATCACCTACATGGAACTCACGTTTAAAGATTCTCTTATCATGAAAAGATTTCGTGCGTTCCTTGTAGATTCGAGCATTTTCATAAGAATCGAGATGAAATTCTTCTAGTTCTGTTAATTGAAGCAATCTATGATCACCGACAGCCTTAGGATCAAAATTCAGAAATCTAATAGCCCAGAAGGCTCGGTGTTCTAACTCAACTGGGAGATGACAAGACTTACCAAAGACTAGCTTATAGGGAGAACAACCAATTGGTGTTTTAAAAGCTGTTTTGTATGCCCATAATGCATCATCTAATTTAACTGCCCAGTTTTTACGATTTGATTCCACTGTTTTCTCCACGATTCTTTTAATTTCTCTATTAGACACCTCTACCTGTCCACTAGTTTGCGGATGATAAGGCGTTCCTAACATATGCGTTACACCATATTTTTCAACTATCTTAGTAAATAGTTTATTACAAAAGTGTGACCTCTCATCACTAATGATAGCCCTCGAATGCCATATCTCGGTAAATATATTCTTTTAAGAAATCTTATGACAACTTTGGTATCATTAGTTGGAAGAGCTTCAGCTTCTACCCATTTTGAAACATAATCTACCATTACAAGAATAAATCTTTTTCCAAAAGATATAGGGAAAGGTCCCATGAAATCTATACCCCAAACATCAAATAACTCACATTCTAAAATAGGTTGCATAGGCATTTCATGTTTTTAGATACATTTCCCATTTTGACAAGACTCACAAGATTTAACATACTTATAAGCATCTCTATATAGTGTAGGCCAATAAAAACCACATTGTAAAACTTTAAAAGCAGTTTTCCAACCTCCATGATGACCTCCTGCCTCACGATCATGACAAAACGACAAAACACTTAAAACTTCATTATCAGGCACACATTTTCTGATTATCCCATCCGAACATTTACGGAAAAGGTCTGGTTCTTCCCAGTAATAAAATTTTAAATCATAAAAGAACTTCTTTTTATGTTGCCAAGTCCAATGAGACGGAATATAATCACAGGTTAAGTAGTTAATGATATCTCCAAACCAAGGTGATATTTCCTTAGAAGGAATTCTATTATTTAATAACTGCATGGTTGAAGGAGTATCTATTCTAAACAATTGTTCATCAGGAAATAAATCTTTAATTTCAATTCCTTTTTCTTCATCATGTTCCATTCTACTTAGATGATCTGCTACTACATTCTCACTTCCTTTTTTATCTTTAATTTCAACATCAAATTCTTGAAGTAAGAGAATCCATCTAAGAAGACGAGGTTTAGCATCTTTCTTACTCAAGAAATACTTGATCTTCGAATGGTCTGTATAAATTATTACCTTAGAACCAACAATATATGATCGAAACTTATCTAAGGCAAAAATTACAGCCAAACAGTTCTTTTTCTGTAGTTGCATAATTAAGTTGAGCTGCGTTTAATGTGTGGGATGCATAGTAAATAGCTTTGAGAATTTTGTTATATCTTTGACCTAAAACTACTCCTATGGCTAAATCACTGGCATCACACATAACCTCAAATGGCAAACTCCAATCTGGTGCTACTAACACTGGTGCAGTAGTCAACCTCGCTTTTAAGGTCTGAAAGACTTCCATACATTTACTATCAAAGTTAAAAGGTACTTCCTTTTCAAGTAAATGAGTTAGAGGCTTTGCTATTTTTGAAAAATCTGCAATGAACCTTCTATAAAATCCTGCATGTCCAAGAAATCCTCTTAAAGTTCCTAAATTAACTGGTGGAGGTAATTTTTCAATTACCTCGACTTTAACTTTATCAACTTCAATACCTTCTTCAGAGATTCTATGACCTAAAACAATCCCTTCTGATACCATTAAGTGACATTTTTCCCAGTTTAGTACTAGATTGGTATCTTCACAGCGTTGTAACACTCTTTCTAAGTGTAACAAACAGACTTCAAATGAATCCCCATAAACACTAAAGTCATCTATAAAAATTTCCAAGAATTTCTCAACCATATCAGCAAATATAGCCATCATACACCTTTGAAACATAGCTGGTGCATTACATAAACCAAACGGCATTCTTTTATAAGCAAAAGTTCCATAAGGACAAGTGAAAGTAGTTTTCTCTCTATCTCCTGCTGCAATGAATATCTGTAAATATCCTGAATAACCATCTAAGAAACAGTAATACTTATGTCCACTCAAACGTTCCAACATTTGAACTATGAATGGAAGTGGATGATGATCTTTCTTAGTATGATCATTTAGTTTTCTAAAATCAATGCTCATTCGATAACCTGTAATCTCTCTTGTCGGAATCCATTCATTATTTTCATTCTCTTTCACTGTGAAACCTCCTTTCTTTGGTACAACTTGAGTTGGACTTACCCATTCACTATCTGATATGGGAAAAATTATCCCCATTTATAATAGCTTAATGACCTCTTTCTTAACAATTAACTGCAAATTTGGGTTGAGGCGGCGTTATGGTTGAATACAAGGTTTAGCATCTTCCTTCAGAATTATCTTATGAATGCAAATCTCAGGGCTAATACCTCGAATATCGGCAACTGTCCATCCAAAAGCTTTCTTATGCTTTTTCAACATTCTAATTAATTTATCTTCTTGTTGCTCAGTTAAAGATGATGAAATAATAACCGGTAATAGATTATTAGTTTCAAGAAAAGCATACTTCAGATTTAAAGGTAACGGTTTCAATTCCAGATTCTTAGGTGGATCTTCCATTGATGGTTTAAGAACTGGTCCTTCTAATTCTAATTCCAAATACTTATGCCATGATGGTTTAAAAGTAAAACTTCCTTTATCTAGAGAAAGGATTACCTCTTTCATTTCAGTGTCTTTCTCATCTTCCTTATAGATAGATAGAGTTAAGCATTCTTCTAATATGTCTTCAAAAGTTGGTAACTGAGTATCATAGATAGAATGAATATCTTCTATAAAAGAACATGATTCTGGTGATCTGTATGGATGGTTCATAGCTTTGAAAATATTGAAAGTAACTTCATCTTCATTGACTCTCAGAATTAATTCTCCTTTCTGGACATCTATTAAAGTTCTTCCTGTAGCTAGAAATGGTCGACCTAAGATAAGTGGCGTTGAATATCCTTCTTCCATTTCCATAACTACAAAATCTACTGGTAAATAGAACTTGTCTACTTTAACCAATACGTCCTCAATAATTCCTTTAGGGTATTTAATCGATCTATCTGCCATCTGCAGAGTCATTTCAGTTTTAGCAAGCTTTCCTATGCCTAGCTTCTTATAATCCTCATAAGACATGAGATTTATACTAGCTCCAAGATCACATAAGACCTTCTTAAACAGAAATCCTCCAATTTCACATAGAATGGTAAAACTTCCAGGATCTTTCAGTTTAGGCGGTAACTTATCTTTGCAAAACAATGAACATTCTTCATTTAGGCATATATTCTCATATTCCTCTAATTTTTTCTTGTTTGATAGAATATCTTTCAGAAACTTTCCATAAGCAGGCATACTAATTAGAGCTTCGATAACAAGGATATTAACATGAATATGATGAAAAGTATCAAGGAAACGAGCATACTTCTGATCAGTTTTAATCTTTTTAATTTGATCTTTAGGTGGGTAAGGTAAAGATTCTAAATCTATAACCTTTGATCCCAAAGTCACTTTTCCTTTTTCCTTAAACTTTTGAGTATTACTTGATCGCCAAGAATCACGTTCTTGAATTTTTTCTTTTAAAACATTCCCTGAATGAATCTCTACTTCAGATTCCTTCAGTTCTTCTTGTTTCTCATCCTTGTTTTCATTATCCTCTATTCTAACATGTTCCTTGAATAAACTCCTTAAATCTTTATCCATGGGATCTTTCAAAATCCTAGGGATTTTTACCCATTTCTCACCTTCATTCTCAGGTTTCAAACTTCTATTCCTTTTCAAAGATATTCTCTATGATTTCTTCTTCCTCATCAGTGAATTCAATTTCACCTTTAGTTTCATCATTCTTTCCATCTAAATCATTTTCTACTTCATTATTTCCGAAGTTTTCTACTCCATTACTACCACAGAGTTTTCTACTTCTCGTAACTACAACATTTACCTCTCTTGGGTTTTTTTGAGTATTGCTTGGTAATCCTCCAGGGGGTCCACTGTTATTACGTTCACCTTCCTACTCAAATGATCTTCCATATTCCTCAATGAGGCTTCTATCGTTCTCATTCTGGTATCATGTCCACTCATAGATGTTTTCATTGTACTCAAATCCTTAGAGACTGTACCAATAGAAGTCATCATTGTTTCCATATGCTTAGCTTGAGTAGATACTACACCCATCATATTTTCCATAAGTTTTTCCCATTTTTCAACTCCTTCTGCAGGTTGAGTTGAACTTTGAGTTACTGGTATACTTTGAGTGGTATGTTGAGGATAGGATCTAGGTAATGATTGTAAATTCTGATTAGATGTTTCTTGATAAACTTGATTATTAGACATATTCCTATATGGGACTGGATATGGCGGTTGTCCTTGCCTACTAGGGTTTTCAGACCATCGATAAGTAGGATGATCTCTTCCAATAGCATTAAACGAGTTTGAGTATGCATTGTTCAAATTCTTATGTTGCTGAAGAAAACTCACCTCCTCTCTTGAATATCCTGTTGGTTCTTCGATCCCTATTGACATATTATCCTGATTTGAGTATTCAGTTGGTGTACTATTCTCTGAACTTTGGTTTTTGTTAGATTGTAGGCCATCAAATTTCCTACTCAAATTTTCTAAATGTGCTAGAACTTCCGTATTAGATGTACATTCTCCTGCAAAAGCTACTTTCCTGGTGCTAGAACCGGTTTCCCACATTCTGTTATTTTTGGAAATCTTTTCTATAGCATCGTAAACTAATTGGGCTTCACTCATCATTAAAGAACCACCACATGCATGATCTACATCAGCACGTGAATCTTTTCTTAATTTACGACAGAAAAGTTGAATTTGCATATCTAAGGAATAACAATGATCGGGACAAGCTCTTAACAATTTTTTAAATCTTTCCCAGGCATTCCCAAGCGTTTCTTCAGATCCTTGTCTAAAGTTAGCAACCTCAACCTTTAATTCCAAATTCCGTCCTGGAGTGAAATATTGTTTCAGAAATTCAGTTTGAATCTCCTCCCAACTTGTAAGTGAATGATGTGGAAGAGACATAAACCAATCTCGGGCTCGTCCTTTTGGAGAAAAAGGAAACATAGTCATCCTCGTTAATTCCTTATGAGCACCTTGACTTTTGGCTGTATTGCACAGTTCTTCAAAAAGATAGAGATGATGATGTGGATCTTCATCATCCTCTCCTAGGAATTGGGCTCTTGCGTCAATTAAACCAAAAAGATGAGATTTAATTTCGAAATTATTCGCTCCTTCATTGGGTAAAAGTATGGGATTATTAGTCTGGTTTCTTCTTACGGTTTGATCACAGATAGGTCTCGGGTTTGGTGGGTTTTACGATTATTCTGGTTCCGATCTTGATTATTTCTATTATTATTATTTTGATTATTATTAGGGTTAACAGGGTTTTGTCCATGCCCTGGAGCATGATCTAGCCTCTGTTCATTTGTTTCATCACTAGTTTCAGCCATTCTTGTATTTTTGTTTGAAGATGATTCTTGGTCAGGATTTCCCTGACTAGTATGACCACGTTTACTCTCTACTCTTAACTGCTTTTCGTAAGTGTTTATGTCAGGCTTATAAGGAGTGAGCGGGGCCTTACCACTTCTGGTCATCAACTAACGAAAATAACACGAAATTGCTAGTTGTAGAAAAAATTGGTAACTTACCTATAAGGTAAGTACCAATGAAAAAATAAAAATAGAAATGAGATAAGAAAAGTGTTGATTTATTCTCGAGAATTTTGAGCTAATACAAGTAGTAACCATAGACACAAAGAAAGAAATTAGCGACGTTTCCCCGGCAACGGCGCCAAAAAGCTGACGTGGCCTTTTCTAGTGCTAATACCAGTCCTTAACCGACAGCGTATCGGGTCAAACTGTAGTGCTAGTATGGTGAGTCAGAGTGTCGAATCCTCAGGGAACTTGGTAAGTCTTCTTAGTGTGGTTAAACACCAAAGAGCTGTTATTAACTCGATCTAAACCGCAATTTTTATAACACAGATGACTACTATTCTACTGAACATAAAATAAATGCGTAATTTAAAAGTTATTCTAATATAATATATATAGATATATAAATATATATATATATATACATACATAGATTGCAATATATATATATATATATATATATATATATATATATATATATATATATATATATATATATATATATACCAATATATTTATAGAACTAGACAGATAAGTTTATAAAACTAGCCAAAGTTTATATAATTGAATTATACGATCTTTTCAATAAATGGAATGTGCTCGATCTTTCCTTTTATATTAGGTCCAATTGAGTAAATGAAACGGTGCACTCCTGAGGTTAACAATTCCTCCTCACACGAGCGTATGAAATTGTCATATGTCATTGTCATCAGTTCAATCTCCACAACTGCCCCATGCTAATCTTAGTTAGTCTGAACATGTACCGAGTACAAATCTACCCCGGATAAAAGAGGTTATTCCGTTTGTCGACGGGTCGATGTTATTCAAAAGGCTCCGGTTGTCAGGCGGATCGATTTAACTTTCCGGTGTTAGTTTTAATTAAACTGTTGATTTTAACATTATTATGATCTCGAGCACAATTTTAATAAGATTAATCTTTCCCAAGACAAATCTGCCCCCGGTTAGGAAATAGGATTCCGTTGTCACGCTTTTGCACGGCCAATTTTACCTTCCGGTTTTTCTATCTTTTATCTCATTTCTTAACTTCTCTGGTCAGTTCATCGTTAGGTTATATGGTGCGATTCATCTTGGTTAATTACGTCAATCCGAATATTATCAATACATTACAGAATAGAAAAGATTCAATTAACTCAATTTTAGTCGATTTTATTTAAACAGCATTCCTTTACCGAAAAGATCGAAATAAAACGATTACATAACTTTGGCTAGTTATTAGAGTTAGCCTAAAAACATTATAACAATGAAAAAGATAAAAACAAACATAAATACTTAAGAAAATTTACCGATTACAAATGCTGAATCAGAGTCGTACTCTTCCGGACATTACAACGACTTCAACAACACCGAACTTCCGATAATTTCTCGAGCATTACAACGATGCTACAATATTATTATTTTTGGCATAAGGCCTATTTACAAACTACTAAATAAAAAGAAAATAAGAAGAGAAGATATATATATAGAGTAGATATATATATATATATATATATATATATATATATATATATATATATATATATATATTTATACACTCGATCTGTTGAACTGAGGCTCCTTTATATAGATGAAAGTCTTCAAGCCGACCGGGCGGTAGTAGGCGGGACCGGGCGGTGTAATGATGGCTTCCACCTCCTTGATTAATCAAAGATGTGCTCCGTATGATTATATATTTTTATATATAATTATCAAACTTCTAAAATTCATATCTCGAGTTCTGGATCTCCAAAAATCATGATTCAAGAGGCATCGGAAAGCTCTCGGGAAAATCTACAACTTTTGTGAAGGACTCTTCTTCAGATAATATCGTTTTGATGAGACATTCGTTTGTCGAAGATATTTCTCGATTACCACTTAATCGAATCGATTAGCCACTTGACCACTTCGATTGACCACTTGACCACTTAAGCAATTCGATTGACCATTTAAGCTCGTGACACTCTCTAAATCCTCCCAGAGATATGATTATACTTCAATCATGTCGATTCTCGGGGTTTTGGCCACAAATACCCACGTAAATCTGACACGACACTCCGATTTACTAAAATCGGTACAAAATGATAACTTTTTACTATTATTACTAAGTTTTACTACTAACTACTCAAAATTATAAAGATTAACATTTCATACTATCTATATCTTAATTTTATATATTTTATATAGAATTCATTGATAAAACATAATAATATAACGTATATTTAATCATATAAAAGTAGTATATCACACCCCTATCAACAAGCACCGCCTGTGATTCAGCCACAACAACCTCAACAGCCATATCCAACACCTTATCCACCTCTAGCACCACATGTACCCTATGGTTACCCACCCGTTTACCCTCCGGCTTATCCACCGGTTTACCCACCTGTTTACCCTCCGGTTAGATCACAAGCGTTTGAGCAGGCTCCACCCGTGGATTGGCACACTAGGCTGAAAAGAAACCGTATGCAAGACTTTCATGGAAATGTAGAACCATTCAAGGCTGAGATGTGGTTGAGGAGCTTTGAAAAGGCATGTCGAAATGTGAAGGTGCCTGAAACAGAGATGGCTCAGTTAGCTGCGGGTTTTTTGTTGAGTACGGTGGAGAGTTGGTTTGATGCAATAGAGAGCAACCGAGGTAAGATTACGGATTGGAAAGAATTCAAGGAACTTTTCTACAATGAGTACTATTCACCCACGGTTCAGGCAAATCAAGCAAGTTTGTTTCTAAAACATAGTCAAGGTCAATACACGACCGTGTCTCAATACACCAATCGTTTCAACGAGTTGGGAAGGTTCTATCCTGAAATCATGAGAGTTGAAGAAAAGAAAATGGCCCTCTATAAGAATGTATTATCTCATGAGATACAAGCCGGTATGATGGGAGCTACACCAAGAAATATGGCAGAATTGTTGAACAAGGCCATAGAAGTTGAAACTTTTAAGAACAGGCCTTCGGTGATAGTTGGTGCTAAGAGAACATTTGGGACGAGTCAAGGAACTAGTCGGGCAAAGACCCCAAATAGAATGTGAAAAAGACGTCGAGATCTTTCTCAGCAGCACCATCAGCAAGTGCACCCCTTTGTCAGAAATGCAAGAGACATCATTCGGGTGAATGTAAGGCTAACACAGGCAGTTGTTACTACTGTGGAGATCCTGGACATTTTGCAAGGAATTGTCCAACCAAGGGAGGTAAAGAAAGTCAGGGTCAAGCAAGCGGAAGAGGAAATTCAAGCCGACCGGTTCGAGTTTTTGCTATGGAGTCAGAGATTGTGGAGCCAGATGACAATGTTATCTCAGGTACTTTTAATTTGTTCATTCTATGTTATTCAAGTACTATTATGACACGTTAAATCATGTTATAGTTGTATTAAAATAAACGAATTTACATTTTTTAGGTACGATAATATTATACAATTTAGCAGTTAAGTCATTGTTTGATACCGGAGCGTCTAGTACTTTTGTGTCTTCTAAGGTTGCTAAGAAACTAAACCTACCCATGGAAGCTTTAAGGAACACTTTGGAAATAACTACACCATTAGGAAGAGTTACTAAAGTGACAAAGTTGATACCTCAAGTAGACATTCGTGTAGGATCTTACCGGTGCAAGAGTGACCTTACAGTGTTGGACTTTACGGACTTTGATGTTATCTTGGGAATAGATTGGCTGTCCAAGAACTTTGTTCACTTGGACTGTAGAGAAAAGAGAGTAACCTTTAAGGTGCCGGGAAAATCTTCTAAGACCTTTCAAGGTAACGTGTACAAGCCAAGTAAGAAGCGTCATCCGATAATCTCAGCGGTTAAGGCTATAAGAGCATGTCAGAAAGGTTGTGAAGGCTACTTGGTGCAATGGATGTAGAGCAAGTTAAGCCCAAGTTGGATGAAACCCCTATAGCAAGAGAATACCCCGAGGTATTTCCGGATGAGTTACCAGGCAATATGCCGGATAGGGAAATTGAGTTTGAAATCAAATTAGTACCGGGGGCAGCACCAGTAGCAAAAGCACCATATAGGATGGCACCGGCTGAATTAAAGGATTTGAAAGCTCAGCTAAAATATATGTTAGAAAGGAATATAATTCAGCCAAGTACTTCACCGTGGGGAGCCCCTGTGTTGTTTGTTAAGAAGAAAGATGGTAGCATGAGGATGTGTATAGATTATAGAGCCTTGAACAACCTCACCATCAAGAACAAGTATCCATTACCAAGGATAGATGACTTGTTTAATCAGTTACAGGGAAAGAGAGTGTTTTCTAAGATTGATCTTAGGTCCGATTACCATCAGTTGAAGATTAAAGTGGCAGACATACCTAAGACGGCTTTTAGTACAAGGTATGGACATTATGAGTTTTTGGTTATGCCTTTTGGACTCACTAATGCTCCATCAGCATTCATGGATTTGATGCAACGTGTTTTCATGCCATATTTGGATAAGTTTGTGATAGTATTCATAGACGATATCCTTATCTACTCAAAGGATGAGAAAGAACATGAAGAACACTTAAGAATAGTGTTGAAGACCTTGAAAGAGAAACAATTGTTTGCTAAGTTTTTGAAATGTGAGTTTTGGTTGAAGCAAGTCAGTTTTTTGGGACATGTGATATCTGGGGATGGTATACAAGTAGACCCTGCTGATGACGGTCAAATTATACCCGTAAAAGTCATCAACATTGACCTTAAATCGAGATTAATAATACGCATTTTATATTAAATCACACGTTTATATTTAATATTTAATGTTATGTGATTTATATTATGTAAATTGGTATTTACTCGTTTTTATCCGATTTACTGTGCGATTAATGTTGATTTTACAGATCATTATAAATCGAGGAGATTAGTGTCATTCAATCAATTATCTCAACATAAGGAAGGAAGGAAATCGGAGCATTAAATGAAAGATTAATCAGATCAACACGCAAGCGTGGAGTGGGGAGCAAGATAGGCGAGAAAAACGATTAACGTGTGCAAATGTTAGGTTCGGTCGACCGAGCCTATAGCTTCGGTCGACCGAGTGTCAGCTCTCGGTTGACCGAGTGTCAGCTTCGGGGCGGTTTCCGGCTTATATCGTGCTTATCTTCTAGAACCACCCTAAGTCGGCAAAAACCTCTATATAAGCAAGCAGCTACGAAATTGTAAAAACACACCTTGAGTACCTTAGAATATCATTCAATGAAATCATTCTATCTTTATTCAATGTAGTTTATTGATGGTGTTTCCAGAGTTTAAGGGCTGCATTATGTAAGCCTTTATTTTCTGTTTCTTTTATTTTAAGTAATTAATCCCTCCCAATTATGCTTTATCGTTTGAGTTAGTTAATTCATAGCTAGATGATGTAGATCTAGGCTATGACGTTAGGGATGTGGCGAAGCCTTGTTTATGAGGATCCCATAACCTACGTCATATGTTTAACGTCTATTCATGAATCTGCTTGGTTTAATTAATGTGTATCTAAGTAGTTTATATGATTTCTTTACCGAGTTTTCTGTTTAATCATTACGTATGATGAAACGCCGAGATACGTTCGGGGATGTAAATCTGGGGAGTTAAGCACTCGGGTGACCGAATGAGTTCACTCGGTCGACCGAGCCCACCTATTCGGTCGACCGAGCCCTGTTTTCATCCGTTAAATAGCCACGTCTTTATGGTTAGGTTAACTTAATAGAATTTATCATCTCAGTAGGTATGGCCACGGCTACGTTGCTCGTCAGTTTTAATTAGCGTACGATTAGGAAATACCAATATAGGGCTCTGGGTCGGCTCATGAATGATCTTCCGGGGCTTTCAATGAGATCTAGGTAGGTTTATGTATTAGGAATTGACGTCACCTAGTTATACGTGGTTCGTAAACTAGCATGAGACCTAAAAGGTAATTGTTAGTTGGACGAGGGCTTGAGCGATCGTTTAGGAAGTACGCCTAACCAAAGGAATGTTGCCTGGAAGAGGTGTACGGTTAATATCGGCATCCTTAGAGTCGTAAGCGTGTGAGTTATATGAGATGGAGGCACCAAAAGGCGAAGTCACGTAACAATACCACAGTGATCTAGTGACCTACCGGTGCTAAGTCAAGTTAAAGAGGATGACTCCCTTAGCCAATCTAAGATAGATACAAACAGTTGACGATTAATAAGTTCGATTTTTATTATATAAATTGTCTAGGTCCAAACGATAAAGACTATAATTGGGGAGGTTAATTACGTTGTGTCGAGTCGTGTCTTTACTTTTCTTGTCTTATGTTGGTCGTAGACCGCCTTTGTGTCCTTGGCATGAATGATTAATTGTTTGTATATAAGATGATCCACAATTGGTTCCCTGTGGGATCGACCTTGATTCACTATAGCTATACTACGATGGGCCTAGTCCTCTTGCTAGTATTGGTTTATGGTGGTCAAGTATATTATAACCTGATTGACCACGTCATCAAGTTTTTGGCGCCGTTGCCGGGGAACCAACGGTCAATTTTATATATAAATAATTTTTTATTCATGTCGAGTTTTCTGTTTTAGAGTCTGTTTTTACGTTTTGAGTCCCTCTGGTTGTCTGCTCTGTCTGAAAATTCCAGCAAAAAAAAAAAAAAAAAAAATATTAAAAAAAAAAAATTTATTATTCGGTCGACCGAGAGACCTCATTCGGTCGACCGAGCACTTATAATCTTTTTGTTTTGTCCTGTTCTGTTTACACGGTTTCTGATTTGTGTTTTTCGAGTCTGGAATTTCGCGTGTCTGTTTATCCCCGTATGTTTAATCCGTAGGTCTGATAGCAGCATGGGAAACCATGTTAAAATCGATCACGGTCTGTTTTGTTTTTGTTTTTCTTACGCTTGCGAAACCAGGAAAGCAATAATCCAAGTCAATAATTTTTCAAGGGCGCTCAGAAAATAACCCAGCAACATGCGGAATTACGAATCTAAGATGGGAAAAGCGATGGAAGCAACGCCTTTGAAGCACCAAGATGGCTCCGACAAGAAAAAGAATTTTTTTTCTTTTAAGGCTTAAATTCTTCGTGGTACAATGTTGAAGGCAAGGTACTACCTTTTTTTCTTATGTTTTACTACCTTTTGGTTTTTTGAGCATAAGTTAGCCTATACATGAACCTTAGTAAGAATCTTAGCCCGGAGTTGGTTTGTAAGAATAATTTTATTAGTGTGGAAGGTTCTGCCCCAAATCTGTCTCATCTAGAGGGTGTAGGGAAACATGTAGTAGTTGAAGTAAGCAGTGAATAAAGAGTTCCTCGTAGTTCTATTAAAATCTCATTGTCCTATGCATGAGATTGCTTCTACTGGCCATGGGAGCAACAAATTGTGTAGTTTAAGCATTCAGAATCTAAAGAAGACGTTGAGTTTTGAAAGAACGCAATCTTCGGCTTTCGTTGAGTTTTATGGTGATGGCTTCTCGGTGAACCCACCTTAAACAGAAACGAGATTACGCTTTGGGTGACAATTTAGAAATCGGAGACTCTTAGTGCATTGGTTCGGAAATGGTCTAACCATGGCTGGGCGAGTTCAACCGAGCTTCGGCTCAATCGACTCCCTCCACGTGATGTATGCGTTACAGCGATTCGACAAGACTTAGCATAGCCGATAAGCCTTCGGGCTAAACGGGCTTATCTTGACGGATTGGCCTGAATCATCACATATGTTCCAACGAATAAGACGGCATAGGCTTGCCTACATAACCGACCTTATTCGAGTACTTTGATTCGTTGTTTCTTATTGTCAAGGCCAAAACCGTAATTTTAACCGAGTTTCTTAGAATTCACTAATTCCTAAAACGAGAGCCGAGGTAAAGCTTTGGATAAATGGTATGGATAAATGTCGTTTCCTAGGTCTCACAACCAAGGAAGGGTATTAATCCGCAAAAACAACAAGCCCACCTCTTATAGTGCTCGGAGGGTCAAAGTCCAGCGATCCAAGAATGATAATGACAAGGATACTTTTGGAAAGTCGAGTGAGGACTTAAAACTCGTAACTACTTCTTTAAAACCCTTAGGATTTCTTTTTTAGGATTTTAGGTTTTGTTTTCCTTGAGTCAAATAAAAGTAACGTGACATATGTTGAGGTTTTTATTTTGCCGTGTTCCGATGGCCATTGGGCTAAGGATGTGCAAAACTTTTTACTCAATATAGGCCACGTGAATTAGAGTTCCGTAGGAGAGTCGAAATTGCTGAATAAAAGGAAATTTAGCAATCAACCTTAAGATGGAAGCATTAAGAGAGCTTGAGAATTATTGAAAATGTAACAGAGAATGATTGGTGCGAACAAGAACAATTTTGGTCAACTTCCAAAATCTTTTAGAATGGTGATCCAAGTGAAAATTCAAAGTGGTGCGCAATTCATTCTGCAACTATCCTTATCTTTCCCTTTACACTTTTTCACCTTCAAACTTTTCGATCCTCTCACCATTCTGCCCGACAATTCACATTTCTAACCATTCTGTCATCGCCTCTCTTTCTTTCCATCCGTTTCACTCTCCCACCCAATCCCATTCCTTTAAACAATTCCCAACCATTAACACAATTTCTTACCCACCCTTTATCTTTTCTTACCATCCTTGTATATCTTTTTCTAAACCCGACACACTCTATACCTCCATTTTGTTTACACAATACCTATGTGTTGCGGAATTTGAAATATTGCTAAGCGTTAATGATTATTTTTTATCATTTTGATTTTCATGATACTAGTTGGGGTAAGTGTAGCTCTGACCCTAGCTAGATTTTAAAGGTTTTTGGTTCGATCAAAGTACAACTTACCCTTCTACCGGCAGTTTTAAATTTCACCATTTTTCCGTCTATTCCGGCATTTCTAGATGATAAGTTTTGTTCTGAACTATCGCACCGATCCGACCTTGTTGATGACGGTTATGACTTTTACGTGATACATTGGGTTATTAGTAATTTCGAGGTGTCGCTACATCTCCCTAAGTTGTTGATATCCAATGCAAGCGAGAAGTTTCTGCGTAAAGTATTTGATTTTATCTTTAGCCAATAGGTCGCATTCAATCTGTTATACCTTACCAAGTTTCTCTTTTCCTGGATTGAATACCTTTTCGATCGAGTCACCCTCGTGTTTTCCCACGTCGGGTAATGCTTTTTGATCTTTGTCTTCTCCACCCGGTTTTAAGAATATTTAGGCGGTGGAGGTTGTAGATGAAGACTACCATCTTTAGTTGCTTGTTTATTTTTCTTTCTATTTAGTATTTTTCTTGTCTTTGGTTGTATAAAATAAAGTGGCTTAAAATGTTTTTCGGTATTTATACCCCATTACTGCCACATTATTTTATAACTTCCATAGACATGGTATTTTACGGTTTCGTGGAGTTTGTTTGCTTATACAGGATGTGTCTATCTCTCAACGACGTGCTAAAATTTACTCCGATGTTCTGCATTTACTTGAGAGCCGTTTCCAGAGCTAAGTCTTTTTCTTAACTTCTCATTTATTTTTGTCATTGAGGACAATTCCATGTTTAAGTGGGGGGTAGGAGACTTAGCTATGTTATGATTGAAATTTGAATGAAATGGTAGAAAAATTGAAAAATTGAATATTTGAATAAATACCATATTATGTATCTCGTACCCTTAGAATTGTGAGTTCCTAGCTAAGAATTGATAGGAAAGGAACCAAGTTTCATGAGTACGTGATTGACGATGACAAATTAAGTCACCTTGATGATTTGAGCCCTAATTTAATCTAGTGATGAACACACAAGAACCCTAATGCCAAAAAGAGGAATGAGGGGTGGATTTTATGATCTTGGTGAGTCCAAGTCCGTATCTTGGATTGCCTACGTATCCTGTTATGTTCCAGGAATCAAGCCTTACGTAGTTCCTGGATTGGGGGTATTTATAATGACAATACTTGCCTAAACCCTAAGGTTAAGTCGAAACCTGTTATTGTCATCTTTACCCTTAAATGGGCCTAGACCCTTGCCCAAGCTATCGCCGTGGGTGGGCTGGACGGTGGCGCGGACTCGTCCTCGGTGTCGATCTCGCCGACTTGCGGTGATCGACCACTAGACTCATTGTCCTACACCGCTAAGCGGTGTGGACTCTATCCTTCTGGACTTGTCATCTCACACCGCTTTCGTGTCGATAGTCGATAGTCGTAACTGGCTTTTACATGATGGCCTTGGCCTCGAGCACAGGCATCGACATGGATATCTTGGAGTTATTTTATAATATGATGACCAACCGATAGGCGACACGTGGAGGGAGTGAAACCTGTATCGTCATAAGCCCCAGGACTTGAAAGAGCGACTCCCGCCGTCCGAGGTCGAGTCTGTCACATGAATCGTTTTGAGTTGGGCTTTCTTCTTTGGGCGGGAGAAAGCCCGCTTTTCATAACCCTAAGCGCCTAGCGTCCACGTGGAGCGGTTTCTAGCCCACTGGCGCTTGAATCCCGCAAAAGGCGCGTCCACGCCTTGATAACCGCGATTTTCAGTAGTTATAACCCCCATTATCCCCTGTCTTTTCAAATCATTTGCCATATCTTTTACAAGCATATAAAGGGAGAGAGGTTAGACGCTGCTGCCAAACCCGGTTTGTTATTTTCTTCATCTCATTCCCCAAACTCCAAAACATCAAGTAAGATCCTGTCTTTTATCTTAGTGTTCTTCATCTTTTTGTTTGATTTTATCTATGTCAAGTAGTAGTAGTAGTGCTACAGAATCCGATAGGGGTAGCGGAACGCCTTCCCAATCCCAAATTCCGGTACCTGTTGCCTCCGGTCTTCTTCTCCGGCAAGAGTCCGGTGAACCTTCAGCCTCCCCTCCTCCTGTCTCTAACCAGCCCAAAAAACTAGTAACAAGGATGGATGGAAAGGGTGCTAAGGGATGTCTAAGTACACTTACCCCAGAGGATATTGTTGAAATCTGTGGGAGATATAGCATAATTCATCCTCCGTTTGAATCTCGACTCCCATCAGGCCTACATCGATTCGCGGATGAGCCCCCAGAGGGGTTTTGCACTGTTTATGAAAATCAACTGGCAAGCGGACTAAGGTTTCCACTCTGTCCAGCGGTTCTGGCCGTCCTTCACCATTATGAGATAAGCGTGTCTCAACTCGCCCCGAATGGCGTCAGAACTCTAATGGGGTTCATCATAGCGTGTCGAGTGGCGCAAGTCTGTTTCTCTGTGCCCGTGTTCCGATTTTATTACAAGATGGTTGCCACACCTGACAAGTTGTGGTATTCCTTCCAGAGGAGAACAAATCGCCACGAGTTCATTACGAGGGGGCCTTCTTCTCATGGGGAGTGGAAGCCTCGATTTTTCTTTGTTCGTCATGGCCTTGATAACCCCTACATCGGTCAATGGAGGTCGAGAGAGGGGAAACAAGACAAGCTTGGGAGAGAACCGGCTTCACACGAGGCTCGACTCCTGAGTGGGCATAATTTCGAGGTGTGTACTCGAGACTTGAGTCTCTTGTATCACCTGGCTCACTTAGAGGAAGCTGGGCCCATGCCCTATGTAGGCCTGAACGTTCCTGATCACGAGAATCGTAGGATGCTTTACTTATTTGCTTGTTTTTACATACTAGCTGTTCTTTAAGTCGATAACTTGTTGTTTGTTGATTAAAAACTAACTTGTCTTTTTCTTGTATTGCAGTGGGCAAGTTCTCCAAAGTCACCAACCCTCAGCGCATTCCTGAGGCGACGGTCGTAGATGCACCACCTCTCGAGGGTCAGGCCGCCACCGGCTTGCGATGGGTTTGAGACCAGCGTGCCTTCCTCTCTTCTCGAGGGGTGGCGTTCCTCCGCCGAACAAATCTTGCCGCTATTGAGTCGTCTGCCGGAGCTGGAACGACTGAGGTGCCTTCGACTACCGGCGAACTAACCGTCCGATTTGGCTCTCTTCGGGACGAAGACGAGGAGGAGTTCGTCGATTTAACCTCGAATATCGAGGCTAATGTCGAGGTGCCGGCGGCGCGAACAAAGAAGAGACCAACCGTTGCTGAGGTAGTGAAGGAGCAACTTCGAGAGGCGAAGAGGAAGAAGGTGGCTGAGACCTCTACCGAGTGCGGAATCGGTGTGGTGTGGTCTTCGACGATTACGCCGGCGTGGAAGATAAAGACTTGTCTTACGTATTGCGGAAGCTGAATCGCCTCGTAAGTCGATCTTTCTTTCTATATTAACTTCTCTCGAGGCCTACGCCTTGTCCATTTTTTTATATATTCTTTATGTTTTGTAGAATACCCTTGTTGGTCGGGAGGCTGCCCGACGGCTGGCCAAAACAAGCGAGTCGGCGGATGAAATCAAGAAGGAGAACAATGCATTGCTCCAAGACATTGTCGTCAAGGTCTTTGCACTCTCCGCCCATGAGAGGAACAATACGAAAAGTTGAGCGAGTCGGTCATCGAGCTCGAAGTTACAAGATAAGTTGGTGGCTGCTGAAGCAAAGCTGGCCACTACCGAGAAGGAGCTAGACCGACTGCGAGATGAGAGGCAAGACCAGGGTCGAGAGCTGCTCAAGCTGGCTCAAGATTATGAGAAGCTGCAGCAGTGTCAGAAGGCTGCGGATGAAGAAGCTAGAAAGGCTCGTCAAGCTCGAGATCTGGCTGCAGTTGAATCAGACGCTATGTCGGCGCATCTGCAGCAGTCGAGAAGCTAAGGCCGAGGCCATCATGGAGTATCGCAAGTCATCCAACCTTGAAGATGATTTAGAAGTGATCATGCGGGCTTCGATGATGGGTGGATACACTCGGCCGTGGATCGGATGAAGGAGGCTACCCGAGCCGACATGTCGACTCTCCAGGGCGCCGATGTTCTACAATCCCGACTCGGGCTGTCAGATCGATGCCGAGGAGTTTGAGGAGTTTCAGAGAATCCTTGGCCATAAAGTATGCTCCTCCCTCGTCTGCCCCTACTGCCAATCCGACCGACGCCGATCCGACCCCTGGCACCACTGAGCCAACTCCGGAAGCCGACCCCTGATCTTGATGTTTTTATATCTTCTTTTGCTATTCAAACTTCTAATTTGTAACCAAATTTATTTCAACTTTGGCTGGTCTTTTCGACCTGGCCTTGTCGTGTAATTAACTTTATTTTGAATTTGACTTGATTTGGCTATCTTTCTTGACTTGACTCTGTTTGTCTCCTCGATATTCGCTACTCGCTATTCGTTTTATTTGCTGTATTTGTTATTGATATCGTGTTGCCCCCCAAGTGTATTATGAACCCTTGGTTCTTATTACACTTGAGATTGATGTGCTTACCTTAGTCTTTCGCCCCTTAGGCTTAGTTGACCTTTGGCTGAGCATTTTAGTGTAAACTGTCCCTGATCTTTGGTCTTTTTGCTACTCGAGCTCTTTTGACCATCGATTTGGGACAGTGGCCCGACTATCACGAACCGTCCTTTGTCTAGGCCTTTTAAGCCCTCTGGGCTCGTTTGGCTTCGACTTGGGCAGGTGGCCCGACTATGCGAACCGTCCTTTGCTTAAGCCTTGTTTGCCTCTTGGGCTCGTTCGGCTTTTAGCTTGGACCTTTGGCCCGACCATGCGAACCGTCTTTATGCCTTTGCATTCGTCGCCCATTAGGCTAACTTTGCTTTTGGCTTTATCGAGATGTCCGACCTGCGGATTTCTCTACCCGTATTCGATTGTTTTGCCTTTAACTTTTCTATCGCATTGGACTTGTATCGTTTTGGCTACAAATCCTAACAAACACAGAAAACATCTCGAGAAAGCATACTTTTATTAGAATATCATAGATTGTCACGTGGACTTATTACAAGATTCAACATTAAAAGTAAATAAAAGTTCATAAAAGCTTATCTCAGACATAATACTTCCTCAGATTGTTGGCATGCCAATGTCGAGAAACATGGTCCCATCCGCCCGACCAAGTTGATAAGACCGCTTTGGGTGGACTTTGAATCGATAAGGTCCTTCCCAATTCGGTTAACTTTCCGGCCGCCTCTTGTCGACTTGCTTCATTCTTCCTTAGAACCGATCTCCAACCTTGAAGTATCGATGTCGACCTTGAGTTGTAATCTTGAGAGATCTTACCTTATACCTTGCCATTACAGGCGAGGCTATCTCTCTTCGTTCCTCGACACCGTCCCTTTCTGTCCGGGATCTCGGGATCGTTAGTCTCAACATTGTATGCCGAGAACTTCGAGGGAGGGAACTCCGATCTCGGCGGGTATCACCGCTTCACAACCATACACTAAAGAGAAAGGAGTTTCCCTGTTGATGAATTAGGAGCCGTCTATAAGACCATAGGATGCTCGGAAGTTGAACCGCCCAATCCCGACCTTACGCCTCTAGCCTCTTTTTAATCCTAGCTTGATCACATCGATTAGTTTGTTCAACTTGACCGTTTGCACTGGGGTGAGCCAATTGAGGTGAATCGGTCAATTTGATACTCACCGCACCACTCTCTAACTTTTTGATCCTCGAGGCCGGGTACCGTTATCCGAGATTAGAGCTTTGAATTCCATTACTGCGAGGATGTCGACCCACAAGAACTTTTTGATGGTTGCGACTTTGATGTCGGGTATAGCCTTGGCTTCACCCACTTTGTGAAGTAATCTACAGCAACAACCACATATTTAAGATTTCCGGGCTCGAGGTAGGGGTCCCACGATATCGACTCCCCAGCGATCAAATGGCCATCTTTGACGAGATGACGTTCATGTCTTGCGCTTGTTGGTGGGAGATATTATCATGAATCTGACAAGTGTTGCATTTTTGGACAAGATTGTTCGCGTCTCGTTGCATCGACGGCCAAAAATACCCAGCTAACTTGCATTTTCGAGCTAACATTCTTGCTCCACAGTGATTTCCACACGCTCCTCTATGAATTTCCTCCAAGAGATATTCGCCTTCATTTTCAGAGACACATCTTAACCATGGATTTACAAAGGATTTCCGATAAAGGATGTCGTCGAAGAACGCATATCGAGTGGACTGAAGTCGAACTTTCCTGGCTTGCACTTTATCAGCTGGTAGTATTCCGTCTTTTAGATAAAGGGCGATCGAGTCCATCCATGTGGCCTGCTGAGTAATCGGCTGGGCCTCTGTCTCGATGTAACTCCTATCGGTCAATAACTTCGACTAGAACCTTCTTACTTGACATGAAGTTTGAGGCCAACTTGGAGGCGCATCGGCTCTCTTGTTACGACTTCGGGAATCTGCTTTCGAATTGAACCGTTTTGAATTTTGGTATGAGGCTTTGGACAAGCGCTAAGTAATTCTTCATGGTTTCTTCCTTAGCCTCATACTCCCTTTAACATGATTGACCACTAGGCTGTGAGTCATTTGTAAGCGACAAATCTTGACACCCGACTTCAAAGCGAGCTTTAAACCGATAATCATAGCCTCATATTCGGCTTCGTTGTTCGTTGCTTTTTGAAGTCGAAACGAAGGGCGTAAGGGAATTCCTCGCCTCTCGGGCTTACCAGAAGGAGCCCTGCTCCTGCCCCCTCCTTGCTCGATGCTCCGTCGACTTGAAGAGTCCATTTTTCCTCTGGGCTTTGCTTTTCTTGATCGAGTTGGACGGAGATCCCTTCGGCTAAAAAATCCGCCAAGGCCTGTGCTTTTATCGCAGTTCGAGGGACGAACTCGATATCGTACTGGGCCATTTCAATCACCCACTTTGCCAATCGACCTGAAGTGTCGGGTTTTGCCAATATTTGCTTTAGTGGTTGGTCAGTGACTACCACAATGGGATGAGCTTGAAAATAGGGCCTCAACTTTCTCGAGGCGTGAACGAGACATAATGCTAACTTCTCGGCTGGCGAGTATCGGACCTCGGGGCCATGCAAAGCCTTGCTGACAAAGTAGATTGGCACTTGGCCGTGTACCCCTTCTCGGACTAGGACCGCACTCACTGCCTCCTCGCATACTGCCAAATAAACTAACAACTTTTCCCCTTCTCGAGGAGAAGTGAGGGTAGGCAATTCTGACAAATAAGTCTTCAACTCTTCAAAGGCTGTCTGACACTCATCATCCCAATGAAAAGGACTGGCCTTTCGGAGTATCTTGAAAAATGGTAAGGCACGCTGTGCTGATCTCGATAGAAACCTGTTGAGAGCGGCCATTCGACCCGTGAGCCTCTGTACTTCCTTGATATTTCGTGGTGCGGGCATGTTCTTTAATGTGTCGATTTTATCTGGGTTTGCTCGAATCCCGTCCTTCGAAATCATATAACCCAAGAACTTACCCGACCTAACTCCAAAAGTACACTTCTTCGAGTTTAATCTCATCTGCGTTTCTCTCAACACTTGAAAACCTCTCGAGCATCGACTAGAGTCTTGGCTCATAGATCGACTCTTGATAAGCAAGTCGTCTACATAAACTT